>CM076578.1:596696094-597201094 GCA_034641835.2 Pinus albicaulis | reverse complement strand
ATCCTTGTAAAAAAAATAAAAGAGTTGAGTATAAATAAATCAAGAATAAAAACAAAAGAAGTGAAAAGAATCTAATTAGTGGGAAAAATTGCAGATATCATGATGGGAAAAAGAACTATGCAAAAGTATTTGGATCCAAGAAGTCCCATTGTAAAAACACACATCACTGGAATTGAGATTCCAAACACATTGATTGACTTAGGAACAACCATAAACATCATCAGTAAACAAACCATGGAACAACTAAAGCTTCCAAACCTTCAATATACACCAAAATTACTTCAATTAGCAGATAGATCAGTAATCAAACCAAATGGTGTATTTAGACTCTTGGGAATATACAATTGGTTTTATGATCTTGAATCCCAAGAAAAACTTAGGAGGACATCCATTGATATTAGGAACACCTTGGTTAGCTACAAATGATGCTTTCATCAATTGTAGATCTGGTGATAAGTTTATTTCTGATGGAAATTCAACAAAGAAATTCACTCTATATCCTCCAGCAAAAACAATTATATAAGTATAAGATGAAGAATGGATGGATGATGACAATGGTATACAACTTATTTTTACCATTTCACACATAAGTGAAGAAATTGAATTCTAAATTCAATAGAAATTATGAATCATCTTCACAATGTGAGAATAGTCAAAATTTTGAGGAACAATGTAATATTGAATATTTATCATCCAGAAAAATGTCTTTATATTATATGGAAGAATTTGGTAATTATTCAATTGAAATATTTCCAGGTAAAACTTTAAATATAAACAAAAACCTAGAAGAACTTCAAAAAGAGGAGTTGATCAAAACATTTCAAAAACATTCTTCTGCATATGCATGGGAATGCATTGACATGAAATGAATTAATCCTAAGACTTGCATACATCAGATCTATATTTAGGAAAATTCTAAACCAATCACACAACCTCAAAGAAGAATGAATCCAATTCTTAGGGAAATTGTAAAGGGATAACTACAAAAACTATTGAATGTAAACTTTATTTACCCAATATCAGACAGTCAGTGGGTTTCACCTTTAGTAATTGTCCCTAAGAAGAATGAAAAATGCAGGGTGTGTATTGATTATAGGGAGTTGAATAAAGCCAATTTAAAAGATCACTTTCCATTACCTTTCATAGATCAAGTTTTGGATACATTAGCAGGGAAGAAATATTTTTCATTTTTTTATGCTTTCAGTGGATATAATCAAATTCAAGTAGCACCCGAAGACCAAGACAAAACCACATTTACCTATCCATGGGGAACTTATGCTTATAGAGTACTTCCTTTTGGATTATGAAATGCACCTGCAACATTCCAAAGAGCAGTATTAGGAATTTTCTCTGATTTAATACGTGATTGTGTGGAAGTGTATATGGATGATTTCACAGTTTATGGAAATTCCTTTGAAGAGATTCTTGAAAATTCGGAAAAATTTCTCATGAGATGTAAAGAAGAAAATCTCTCATTAAGTCATGAAAAATTATTTACGATGCTTACTGAGGGAATTTTTTTAGGACACCATATTTCAAGAAATGGAATTAAGGTAGACTCATCTAAAGTTGAAGTTATTTCCAAATTAGCAATCTGATATTGTCAAAAAGATGTTAGGAGTTTTCTTGGTTTTACAGGGCACTATAGAATATTTATAGAAAACTTCACAAAAATTGCATCTCCACTCTTCAAATTTCTCACTAAAGATTGTGAATTTAGTTGTAATCCTAAGTGCCAAATGGCATTTGAAACTTTGAAAGAAAATTTATTTGAAGCACCCATCTTAAGAGGACCAAATTGAAATTACCTTTTCACATCTCAGCTAATGCTTCAGATAGAACTCCGGGAGCTGTATTAGGACAAAAATTTATGACCCCTTATGCCATCTACTATACAAGTAAGAGTTTGACTCCCGCTGAGTTAAATTACACTGTTACTGAAAAATAGTTTCTATATTTTGTCCATGCCATTAACAAGTTTAGACATAACATCACTGGCTTTGAAGCCTTCATTCAGATAGATCATTCCACAATTGGATATCTAATGAATAAATCTATTACTAATGGTATAATCACAATATGGTTACTACTCTTGCAAGAATTTAACATCACCATTTTAGGTCAACTTGTAAAAAAAAACATAGTTGCTGACTTTTTATCTAGAATTCAAAATGATAACAATGATACCCCAGCAGAGGATAATTTTCCTAATGAATATATTTTTCCAATATCTACTAAGTTTGCAGATATTTCCAATTACTTGGCCACAAGAAAACTACCATCATATTTGTTTCCTAGATAAAAGAGAAGGATAATTCAAAAAAGTGCATCATATTCATGGGTAAATGATGAATTATGTAAGACAGGTCCAGATTTATCATTAGAAGATGTGTTTGAGAAGATGAAATAACTTAAATACTAAAGGCATGCCATGATGAGCCATGTGGAGGACACTTTGCTGATAAAATGAATACTTATAAAATCATTCTTTTAGGATATTATTGGCCTTCCATTTTTAAGGATGCCAAATATTATGTTAAAAGGTGTGACAACTGTCATAGAATGGGAAAAATTGTTTCTACAGATGAAATTCCCTTACAACCATAGGTACTCATCGAACCCTTTGAAAAATGGGCTCTGGATTTTGTTGGACCAATAAATCCACCATCAAGACAAAAGAGGTATATTCTTGTATGCACTGATTATGTCACTAAATGGGTAGAGGCTAAAGCACTTTCTTTGCAAATGAAAATGCTGTAGTTTCATTTCTTTTTTGAGGATATTTTTACTTGTTTTGGTGTCCCAAGGGAAATTGTGACAGATCAGGGAACTCAATTACATCTAGAATGGTGCCAAAGATCGTAGAAGAATATAAAATCAAGTACATAAAGTATACTCCATACCATCCACAAGAAAATGGACAAGTGGAGTCCACCAATAAAGTGATTAAAGCAATCCTCAAAAATATTGTACATCTACATAGAAAGGATTGGGCAAAAAGGTTTCCTGAAGATTTATGGGCTTACCGAACCACATGGAGGAATATAATAGGACATACTCCCTATGAACTTGTTTATGGGAAGCAAGTATTGTTTCCAATAGAGTTTCAAATTAAAACCTTCAAAACAACAGTCAAATTGGGACTTCACGTGTCAGAAGCCCAGAAGCATAGAATGGAGCAACTCAATGAGCTTGATGAAACAAGGCAAGATGCAGCTCAAAATACCGGCCTAGTTCAACAACAAAGATCCAGATGGCATGATAAGTACATAAAATAAAGAAAATTTCAGGCAGGATATTGGGCACTTTTATTTGACTCAAAGTCCAAATACTTCCAAGGAAAATTTCAAACTCATTGGATTGGGCCTTATGAGATTGAAAGAGTCTTTGATAATGGAGCAGTCAAGATAAGGACTATTGATGATGAAAATGTTCCTCTTCTTGTAAATGGACATTGACTAAAGGTCTATCATAAACCACTGACAAAGCAGGAATTTGCAATTTTTTTCAAGACAATGTTGATATGAAGTTGGTGAAGAAGAATCCTTCTTCTTCTCTAACTTAGTCTTCTTTTACTTTTCATATCTAAAAAAGAAAAAGAAAAAAAAAGAAAAAAAAAAAAAAATATATATATATATATTATTCAAAAAAAAAAATTTGTATAAGTATGAAACCAATCATTGACTGGAATTCTTATACTAAAAATACAAGGTGGAAATGAGAGTTTATTTTTGACATTTTATATTTTCTTTACTACCATTCTAAAAAAAAATCCCAAATTATTTGCGTTTCCCTTTCTTTTCAATAAAATAAGAGTAGCTACAAAATTGTTGCATTTCTACAGCTATTATGACATTCAATCTCTTACACATCTCTGCAGCACAGATGAACAAAACTGTTTGATAGAAGAAACTGAAGACAAGATTGAAGATCATACTGAAGAATGTACTCAATGACACATGAGGAATCAAGAACAAATAAGAAAACAATAAAGGTTAGCTATATCCAAGGTATGATACAATTTTTTTAAAATAATAAGGTTCAAAACATTGATATATATCAATAAGATTATCGAATATTTGTCAACTAAAAAATGTCATCATTAAAACTAATTGAGCCAAATCAAAATATAAATCTCATGATTCGCCACCTAGATCACATCATAATCTCCTCAAAGATCAATTTGATCTCATTCATTAATAATTCAATGGTCATGTCTCATGCTGAAACATCACTTATACCAAAACCTCGATCACGTTCCTAAACCCTTGCTCATTCACTTCACTTGTTACCTGCACGTCTCCACCATTTTATGACATAACTCCTCCACGTTTCCAAGCTCAGATTAAAACCCTCAAATTATCCAGTCAGGTAGAGACATTGTTAAGGCAAAACTCTCAGAAAAGAGATGGGTTTGATCTTAAGAACATATCCCATAGGAAAGAAATTCATGGAGGGATATCCATAGCTTAATTTCATCGAGAAATTTGATGGGTTTCACAAGGAATTCATGAAATATTTTTCTAGAACCTTCGACGGATTTGAGGTTAAAATTGGTGACATGAAATTTGTAGTCGCAGAACCTTTGGTGGCAGAGGAAACCATACTTCCAAAAATAGGTGAAAGGTGGTTCAAAAACAGAGGAATCAGTGGAGAGGAATAGAAAATTTTCTTGAAAAACCCAGGTATGGACACAAGTATTTTTAATAAAGGAATTCCCAGTACAACCCTTAAGAGTAAATGGAGGAACATGCTTTTTATAATTTAGAAATTTATTACATGTGACGGAATATTTGGTGCATCTTTTTCTACCATGATAGGTTACTGATGAATTTCCTAGAGGATAAAGAAATAAGCCTTCCATATTTTATGCTGAACAATTTAAGGATTATGGTAGGGATGGTTCAAAAGAGGGTTCAATTTATAGATAACACAATGCATCATCATGCATTAATAAAAAACCTCATTGAATTCCATTTAAAGGGCATAGGAGATACTTGGGATGATTTCCTAGCCAGAACTCGTTTTCAAGAAAAAGAAGAAAAGAAGCCTAGTGATAAAAAAGGGAAAAGAGGCAGAAAGAGAAAAACTGAAAATCCTGCAGAAGATGAATAACCACCTCAACCACAAGAAGAAGATGAAATTCCTATTGCATAGTTATTTGGAAAAGCTAAGGAATAAATCCATAAAAAGAAAAGGGTTAGCATAAAGGAGAAAGGAAAAGTCATACATACAAAAAATTTAGAAACCCATAATATTCCACAAAAAGTACAAAGAAGCTCAAGAATTTGCAAAGTAGCCAAAAAACCACTCCCTAAAGTTACAGAACCTATTGATATAGAAGAAAGTCTTGAGGTACCATCACCTATCATTTCCTCTCCCATACAGGATCCAAGTAGAATAACTCCAGATATTGACCCTGTCCAGCAAGAGATCTATGATTAAATTGAATATTTGGAAAGAATAAATACATATAAGACATCAATTCGTGATGAAAAGCCTTCTAGTCCACAAGAACCTCTCGTGAATTCTCTAAAGCAATAAATTTTTTAGCTAGAGATACTAAATATGCATATAAAACAGGAAAACAAAGCTCTGAAGATTCATAGCCAAATTGAAAAAAGCATCAATGAAAACACTCTTCTACATCTGGAGTTATTGTTCCAAAAGAATAATAAATTGAAAATGAGGAACATATACTTGAACAGACAGATCATAAATTTGAAGTACAAACTTCTGATGAAGAAACCAAGAGTAGCAGTGACTTCAAAGAGGGGAAAGAAGTTGAAATTAGATGTCCTAGTAGAGGTATCAGAAAATATGTAGGAATGAGGTGAAGACATGTATTGGTCTCTTAGTGGAGGTATGTTAAGCCTCAAGACTATCTTTATTTTTGATACCTATCTCACCACTTTTCCTTCCTTTTTTTACATAATTCATAAACCCAATCAGTGTTAATTGATACTTTTTCAGTCTAGGAAGCAATTTAAATGATCTCTCTTTGATATTCTAATGTTTCTTATTATTTGAATGAATTTTGTATTTATCTACATAATTCATGCAATTTTGTAGCTAATCTCTATTTCTACAGCTACCAAAATTGTTTGGCAAGTTCCGAAGATGAAGGAGAGAAGAGAAGCATATGGGTAGTTTTGGAATGATCCTTACATGGATTTTGTCCTACTCCCTTGTCCAAAATCGAGAGAAATCATGCCTAAAATCATGGTCAAAGGATTAGTCAAACAGAGGCCTGAGACCAGCAGACGAGAAGTTGGAAGCTTCACAATTTTCTCTCCACGTAGCAAATCGTGAAAAATTTGAAGACCAAAATCCTGTTTAGAAATCTACTCCTAAGTTTAATTAATATTTTTAGGCAAGATCATCTCAAAACATTTCAATTTAATTTTTTATAAATACCGGGTTGTTTTGAACCAGAGATAAGTTCAATTTCTGCAATATTTCTACATAGCGAAACTCTATTTTATTAATGCAAGGAGAAGGCGAAGTTCAAGACCATTGATGCGTAATTAGTCTCACATAATTCTTCAATCCGTTCTATTGCAATGGGCCCCTGCACAGAAAAAGGTTCCTAGCATAAAATTTTGTTGCTTTCTAGTTTAATTTTCCATTACCGCATAGATTAATTCCTGAGTTTTTCATTAGTTAAATGTTGAGTTTTCATAAGATGGATGTTGTGTCTTCCACATAAGTTTAATGCTTTAGGTGTTTTGATTTCCTGAATTATATTTATGTTGTAATATTGTTGACAAATGGAATGAATCTCTGCTTTTCATTTTTCTAACACAACAATCATATATATCAGATCAGTCAAGCATTTTACCTCTGCGCAGTAGGAATAATACTCTGTTTTCTTTATATATTTCGATCAGACTTTCGATTTCACAACACAGTTATGTAGATTGGATATTAATAGGTTTAATACTACCATTTCATAGAATTGTTTGTTTTAATAGTGAATGGAATTAGAGTTAGTTTGATGTTGTGTTTTACATAGAATTAATTCAGATAGTTTTCATTTTATTGGAGTTTTTGATACATATTTTGATAAGATTTAGTTATGGTTTGAATTAATATTTTGTTTAGATTTAGTGATAATTTAAATAAATATTTTCATTCTTTCATCAAATAGATATAGAAGTAAATTAGATAGATGTTTTAGAGATAATTTCCAACATAGAATAATATAACATAGTTCAGATTAATCATTCAAGATGATTTCTTTTTATGCAATATAGATTTATTTTAGATCAATTTTCTTTCTTCAATTCACATTTCCTTTTCTTCCTTCTTAAGTTTATTTTTTGTTGTGTAACCAGCTCCAAAAATAGAAGAAAAGAGATATCAATGCCTTAGAAATAAGCCACTTCGAGGGGGAAACCTCCAATACATTACATAAATGAACAATTCTTGGATGATACAATTTACAAAACCTCCTTTCTATATATAGGAGTCCATGGGGCCATAATGTAATCCTAGTGGGCCACACTGTAATCCTAGCCGACCTAACAATAATAATTTAAGGGCACAATAATAACAAAATGGGGGTTACAAGGGTACAATAATAACAATAAGGGGGTTACACTAACAACAATAAGGGACTATACTAGTAATATAGGGACCTAACATGCCCTCTCCTTCAAAAAAGTGTTGTCCTCAATGCTTGAGTAGCTCTGGGTGCTTCTGTATAAAATTCTCATCCTCCCATGTAGAATCTTCAGTGGGTAAGTTCTTCCACTTGATGAGATACTCTGAAATTGATCGATTTCGTAGCCGTCGAGTTCTTGTTTCCGTGACTGCTTCAGGTTCCAATATGATTTTTCCTTCCTCATCAAGTTCTGGCAATATTGTTTGAACTGGAAGATTTTCACCTATAACCTTCTTTAAGCATGAAACATGGAAAATCGGATGCACTCGTGAAGAAGCAGGAAGCTCCAATTTGTATGCCATAGTACCAATCTTTTGCAACACCTTGTAAGGACCATAGTACTTTGGCGATAATTTATTATCCTTCTTAGCTTGCTCGAGGGACATTTGTTTATATGGTTGTAGCCGTAAAAATACCCAATCTCCTACATCAAAACTTCTCTCGCTGCGATGTTGATCTGCCTGTTGTTTCATTCGATTTTGTGCCAAATTCAGGTTATCCTTTAAGAGTTGGAGAACTTCTTGCTGATGCTCGATGTGATCTTCCAATGCTTGAACCTTCGAATTTTCCCTTAAAGATGATGTGATGGATGGTGGATGATATCCATAAAGTGCCATAAATGGGGTCATTTTTGCTGCAGTATGGAAGGAAGTGTTATACCACCATTCAGCGAGAGGTAACCACTAGACCCATTGTGTTTGTTTATCAGATACAAAATAATGAAGATATCCTTCCAAACATTTATTTAATATCTCAGTTTGACCATCAAATTGAGGATGATAAGATGAGCTATGAGCTAATTGAGTACCCAAACAAGAAAATAACTCCGTCCAAAAATTTCCAGTAAAAATGGGATCTCTGTCGCTCACAATAACCCTTGGGCTTCCATGTGGCTTTTGAATTCTGTCCATAAATGTAGTAGCAACTGTACTTGCTTTAAATGGATGAGATAATGCACAAAAGTGTGCATACTTGGTAAGTCTATCAACTACCACCATGATGACACTCTTTCCTTCGGACTTAGGTAAACCTGTGATAAAATCCATTGAAATCTCCTCCCAACGTTGACTTGGAATGGATAAAGGTTGTAGAAGTCCTGGGGTCTTAATTGTTTCCACTTTATTCTGCTGGCAAACCAAACATTCCGCCACAAACTTTTGAATATCAGATTTAAGGCCATCCCAAAAAAATTCTTTCTTCACCCTGTGGTAAGTTTTAAAAAATCCTGAGTGTCCTCCTAAAGGAGAAGTGTGCAATTCCAGAAGAATCTTTTGTTTCAGTTGGGAATTCTTACAAAGATATAAGCGATCTTTGTACCATAAGGAATCATTTTTCCAACTAAATGTATCAGATGTACTGGGATCTTGCCGCAACTTTTGAATGAGTGTCCATACATCTTTGTCCTTCTTCCATTCATCTCTTGCTTCAATTATCCAATCCGGTTGGATAATAGAAATGGCACAAAGCAATGCTTCCACCTCTTCATTCTTTCTTGAGAGTGCATCTGCAACAACATTAAGCTTTCCTTTTTTGTAGATTATTTCAAAGTCATAACCCAACATCTTTGTGACCCATTTTTGCTGCTCTTCTGAAGATAGTCTTTGTTCCAAAAGTGTTTAAGACTATCATGATCAGTTTTTACCTTGAAGTGTCTTCCCATTAGGTAAGTTCTCCATTTCTTTAGTGCATGCAGTATTGCTAACATTTCCTTCTCATAAATGGGTTTATGTAAATACTTTCCTTTGATTGGAGGACTTTCAAAAGCAATGGGTCTTCCTTCCTGCATTAAAACAACACCAATTCCATTTCCTGAGGCATCACATTCCACAATAAAGGTTTTTGTGAAGTCTGGCATAGCTAAGACCGGTGCTAGGCACATGCCTCTTTAAGATGTTCAAAGGCCTTAGTTGCTTTAGGAGTCCATGAAAATGCATCTTTCTTAAATAATGTTGTTATAGGTGCTGCTATTCTCCCATAATTCTTAACAAACTTATGATAATACCCTGTTAACCCAAGAAATCCTCACAACTGCTTTATGGTTGTGGGGACTTTCCATTCCTTAATGGATTTAATTTTGTTAGGGTCTACTTTAACACCCTCATGAGATACAATATCACCCAGATATTCCACCTCTTGTACTCCAAAGAAACATTTGGATATTTTTGCATATAATTGTTTCTTCTACAATAGTTTTAGCACCCTGTCAACATGTTCAACATGATCCTTCCAAGACCTGCTATAGATTAGTATATCATCAAAAAATACCAACACAATTTTTCTAAGGAAGGGTTTGAAAATGGAATTCATCAACCCTTGAAATGTAGAAGGTGCATTGGTAAGGCCAAAAGGCATGACCAAAAATTCATAATGACCCTCATGAGTTCGAAATGTTGTTTTCGGAATATCTTCAGTCTTCATTCTAATTTGATGGTATCCTAAACGAAGATCCAACTTGGTAAAATAAATTGCTCCATGTAATTCATCCAATAATTCATCAATTACAGGAATGGGAAATTTATCTTTAATGGTGAGCTTATTGAGCTCCCTATAATCCGGACACATTCGCCATGATCCATCCTTCTTGTGTACCAATACTACAGGAGCAGAGAAAGAACTTTGACTAGGTTGAATTATACCCGCCTCTAACATTTCCGCAATCATACGTTCAATTTCGCTCTTTTGGAAGTAAGGATATCTATAAGGCCTGATGTTTGGAGGAACACTTCCTGGAATCAAATGAATAGCATGATCATGATCACTAATAGGTGGGAGTCCTTTGGGAGTTTCAAACACCTTGGAATGATTGTCCAAGACTTGTTGGAGATCTGCAGAAATAGATGATTTTGATGTTGGAACTTCTAGTGAGAATAATTGTGCAATTACACCTCGTTGTTATTTCTTTAGAATCTTTTTCATGACATTAGAGCTTATTATCTTTCCCGGCTTCCCTGCAATACCCCATAATTCGACTTCCTTTCCTTCTGAAATTTTTTTTCAAGAAAAGTTCTTGAAAATTAAAAGCTACCGTCCCCAAATATTGTAACCATTGTAATCCTAGTACAACATCAGCACCTCCCATAGGAATGGAAATCATTGGACTAGTCAATACATATTCCCCCATGCTTAGCTTGATATTATGGCATTTTCCAGAGCAATTTATAGTTCCTCCATTTGCAACCATCACTTGACATTCTGGTGTTGGGTATAGGAAACAATTTAATTCCTTGGCTACCTTACAATGAATAAAATTATGGGTGCTACCTGAATCAATCAACACTATTACCTTTTTCTTCTTGATATGCCCTTCTATCTTGAGAGTTTGAGGAGTGGTAATTCCTGCCAGTGCATTACACGATATGGTCGGATTCATTTCTTCCTCTTCTAGGGCTCGTTCCTGGTGTATATCCTCTTCTTGTTCATTTTCTTCTTCCTCTTCACAATCTATGTAAAATAATTTCTTCTTAGCACACTTATGACCTTTATTGTATTTTCTATCACAACTGTAGCAAAGCCCTTTTGCTCTTTTTTCTTCCAATTGTTGTGGTGTCAACCTTGTAGCTTGCGGAAATCTAGGCGTAGAAACACTTCCTTCTTTATATAAGTGAGTGGTAGACTTCCTTGTGGCGATAATTTTACATTCAATTTTTCTTGCCAACCTGAATGCCTTCTCCAATGAATCAGGTTCCAAAATTCGAACTTCATGTTGGATGTTATCCTTTAAATTTCCTATGAAGAGATCAATCTTTTGTTCCTATGGAATATCAGTTACCCTTATATTCAATTTTTGGAAGTCCTCAATGTGCTCCCCCATTAAACCCTTTTGTTTGAGATTTATCATTTGGCTAAAGAAGGTGTTGCTCTTTGTATCCTCATAATGTGCTATCATTTCCTCCATAAAAATTGACCAAGTGACAATTTTTTACAGGAGAAAAGCCATCGATACCATACAAATGTATTTTGTTCTAAATGTAAAGTTGCAATGCGTACCTTTTGTGTGTTTTGCACGTTATGGAGATCAAAATATTGCTCCATCTATAGTATCCATGTTACAGGATCCTTTCCATCAAACTTCCACAAATCCATTTTTGGAATATGGTGTTTCTTCCCACCAACACTAGAGTTTATGAAATCACGCTTAATGTTTATTTTGTTATCATCGTCAGTTTCCTCTTCTATCTTTTCACCATTAGGAAACATTTCTTGTATCAACTTTGTCAAACTTTCCATGTCTGTGTTTAGATCATTCTTCATTTTTTCCATTTTTTTATCAATCTTAGCTTCCATGTCATCCATCTTAGATTCCATGCCAGCTTCCATGCCATTTATCTTAGATTCCACGCCTTTCTTCAAACCATCCATATTATTCTTCACACCATCCATCTTTGCTTCCACGCCTTTCTTCAAAACTTCCATTTGATTTTTTGCTGCTCTTTGCGAGAGCGAAATTTGGTGCACTTGCTCTTGTAATTTTGATAGATCATGTTGCAATTCTTCATCTCCATGATTCATAGTAGAGCCTTCTGAAGGCTTAATGGGTGTTGAATTATTTTTACGGGGCATTTTCTAGAACCCAATACTGATATTTATTCTATAATATTCCCTTGGAATCAATTCAAATTGATTTTTCAAGACATATGCAATTCGGAAAAAAAAATACACACCTTTTTCTTGCTTTTGAGGAGATCGATATTGAAATTGGATTATCTCTGTGATTACGACTCTTCAATATCTGAAATTTAGCACTGAAGTATCCCTCTAAATTCTCTTTTGAATGCCATAGGTCTAACCTGATTTGGATTCTCCAAGACAAAGTTATGTCCAATCTCCCACAATGACCTAATTATGGACTGGTTCAGTAGAGCGAAATTGTACGACTTGCCACGTGTCACTGTTTCCTCCTTCACCTCTAAAATTGATAGCCAAGAAACTAGAGTCCGTGTACTTGTGACCAATTTTTATGGAACTCCAATCCGATGCTCAGAGAGAGAGTTATTGAAATTTTCCCACGATCACCTCTTTGAGATGAAATTAGGGAGCTTGAAAAAGCACTACCTTCCACAGATCATATCTCCAAAACGATTGCGAACCAAGATCTAAAATTGTGCAACGAGTTTCCTCAGGATTTCAGCTTCCTACCCAAAAAATTTCAGATTCTGAACCTTTGTAGAAAAAAAATTATAGCGCAAATTCCACGATGACCTATTTAGGAGCCTAAAAAAAGACCTAACTTCCACAGATCATATCTCCGAAAATATTGTGAACCATGCTTTGAAATTTTTAGGAAATATTCCTGAGGATTTCGGCTTCACACCCTAAAACTTTTAGCTTCTGAAACTCTGTAGAAAAAAATTTATAGCAAAAATTCCATGATGACCTGTTTGGAGCACCGAAACCCTAGAATCCAAAGCTCTGATACCAAATGTTGTGTAACCAGCTCCAAAAATAGATGAAAAGAGATATCAACACCTTAGAAATAAGCCACTTCGAGGGGGAAACCTCCAATACATTACATAAATGAACAATTCTTGGATGATACAATTTACAAAACCTCCTTTCTATATATAGGAGTCCATGTAGCCATAATGTAATCTTAGTGGGCCACAATGTAATCCTATCCGACCTAACAATAATAATTTAAGGGCATAATAATAACAAAATGGGGGTTACAAGGGTACAATAATAACAACAAGGGACTATACTAGTAATATAGGGACCTAACATTTTTCAAGCATTAAAATTCTTCTAGATTCAATTACTTTCTTGCTTTTAGATTTCATTCATATAAAATCTCCAAAAATACAAAAAGATTGATTTTTATTTTCTAGTTTTTTAAAAATCAATTGTTCATCTTTTCCAAATAGAATTATAATTATAGGCTTTGATATTTAAGTTAAGATTTAATTTCTTAGATCAGTTCTTAGTTTTCCTATTTCATTCAAACATTTAAGGTAAAACATAAAACCCCCCAAAACAACATATAAAATCTACACAACGAAGTAAGAAAGATAGGCTTCTAGCATATATAATGCACCTGCACTTCACAATATTTCTAATTCCGGTTGATAATTTATGATAGAAATTTAAGACATTAAATTAAATAAACATAAACCACCATAGAAGGTGAACCAGGAGAGCAAGAAATTAATGGATGCAAATATTCAGCCTTGTGATTTGCTTCACTGATAGCAAATGATGAGAAAATCACGATGTCTTATTTCATTATGTTAATTTTAGTCGCTATCGAGTAGGGTAGGGTCATAATACTATGAAATGATTATGCATAAGATATTATAAATCCGCCTCTCGGCATGACAGTTACAGATGGGAATTATTGATTGAAAAAATATGTTTTTTCAAATACAAACTTTGTTTTCATTTCATTCCTTTGATGTGTGATTTATAAATTTGTATTTAATATTGTGAAGGAGTTGTGATGACACCTACTTCTTGCAGGAGGATCTCCTCGAGTTATAAGGTTTCTATTATTTTCAAATAACATTTCAATTATGTGTTTTATGTAGCATTTCATTAGTCTATCTAACTGCTTAAGTTTTGGTTTTTGAATGAATGCTTAGGATTGTTTTTAGAGAAGGATTGTTTAATCATTTTACTGTAGAGTGAAGACAAGATCTCTTGTGCACATGGACACAATATAGATTGATATAGATTGGTAGTATACTTTTTACATTATAGTTGTGTGAATAGGATTTTAATTTGAATATAGGTTTAATATTTCTTTTTGTCAAAATAATTTAATTCTAGTTTCATTATCAAGTTTTCTTGTAAGAAAGTGTGATTTCATTTCAAGAAAGTGTGATTTATTTCAAGCAAGAGTGAAGCAAGTGTGTTATTTTATTTTGAGCAATAGTGATATTTATTTCTGCAAGTGTGATAGTTATAGTGTAATATTCCTTAGGCAAGTGTGATAATTCTATGGTGATTTTAGTTTGAAAATAATTCTTTTAGGCAAGTGTGATAATTTTCATTTTAAGAGCGACATATTTACTTTCATAGTTAACATGTGCATCTCGATATCTCAATTTAACTTAGGAATTGTTTGAGTAATAAGGACTCCTAGCACATAAAATGGACATACATTTCATTAGTATATTATATCAGGTTGACAATTAATGTAAGTAATTTAACTCCAATTAAATTACCAAACATTTTGGCACCATTTCCGGGGAAGTGTATATATGAGTCTTTTTCTTTTCATTAATTAAAAAGAAAAAATGATATGCATAGGGAAATATATTCTTGAGGTATATTTGTAATAGGTAGGAGTTAATTTCCAACATCACCACTCACCCAACCAATACCTCATAGTGCCACACCATCCACTGAAACTTGTATTCCATCAATTGTAGGAAGACATAAAATTCCTAAGGTACTTAGATCTGAAATCCAACCTTGAGATTCACCAAATTCCTCTACCGAAGTCATAGTAGAAGAAGAATATCCTACATCCCCAAAATAAGGAGTAATGTTTCTATCTTCAACTGGAGAACAACTTCTAGGATAAAATCGGAAATCCCTAGTTAACAAGAAGAAGAAACCTATTTAACTTTCCATTAAGATAAGAACTAGAGGAGGAATTGAAAAATCCAATTTTGGAACCTTATATTAGCTTTGAAGAATATACAATGGTAGGAAAAGGGGAAGGATAAGTACACAATGTGAATGGTGAACAACGTAGGATTTGAGGTGGAAGAGGTGGAGGAACAGGAAGAGGAGGTGGTAGAGGACATCCAAAACATTTTGGATTTCCCATCTTTGATGAAGATACCATAGCCACAATGAAAAATATCTCACCCTCTATCCTCCCTAATTTACATGGATTAAGAAATGAGGATCCTAAAAAAATTCTCTTTGGGTTTGAAGTTTTGTGTACATCTATGATTACTTTATTGATACTCAAAAATTAAAATTGTTTCCAGTCACTCTTAAAGATGCAACATTAAATGGTTTATGGGATTATGAACACATACCATAAGAAAATGGGAGGAAATGAAAGATGCATTCTTAGAAAAATACAAATATTATTATATGCCTCATAACCTTAAAACATGAAGTCATTAAAATGATACAAAAAGAGGTTGAAAATATTGAGGATTTGGTTGAAAGATTTGCTTACAATGCTAAAAGGGATAAAATGCATAATCTAGATGATGAAACTTTGAAATCTCTTTTGCTAAAAGCCATTAGAGATGAGTGGATAGATATTCTCAATTTAATGGGTAAAGGAGATGCTTCACAATTATCATTTAGAGACATTTGTGAAATTTGTACACATATTTCAAGAGGTAAGGCTAGCGACTAAAAAAAATCCAAGAGATCCTGTTGTGTCTAGGATTAATAAATCTATAGTTGGAACAATAAGTAGAGAAAAAATATGAAACTTGTTTGAAAATTTCAAAAAATATTTTTGGGGAGTCTTAGTGAACAAATAGATACCCTTAAAATACAAAACAAACAAAAGCTAAAAATTATGCAATATCTATCTTTTGTCCAAAATTTATAAAGAAGCATGCCTTGAGAGAATGACCTCTAGAAACCCATGTTATATGTGCTGAAAATCATGATATAAAGGAATGTACTTCAATACCAGGTCTTAAAGCTATTTATCAAGAGGAAGTAATAACAAATAAAATAATACGTCTTTATTTTATTGCTAAGAGACCATGGAAAAATCTAAAATAAAATATGACTCAAGGTTTCAACACTCAAACATATGAAAAACCACCATAAAGTAATTGAACTGCACCCATGCCTTGGCAACCTTGGCCTCAACCATGGGCACAAGGATGGAAAAATACTTATGGGAAATATCCTCAATACCCTCAATTTAAACAACCTTACCTTTTTTTTCCACCATAATATTTTTCTCAGCCTGTTCAACCCTCTCAACCTCAAAATCCAAATCCACAATTTTCATTATCGTTTCCACAAAATCAAAATCAAATTCTTGCTCAGCCACTTCTAAATCCAAATAATAAAAACTCAACCTGTTTACAACGTAAAAGGACAATATTTCTAAAATTTAATGATAACTCGATTAGATCTAAATAATGTTCAACTTAGATCTGGTAGAGTATTAAAAAAGAAGTCACCCTCTATTGTTATCCAAGAATATGAGAAGGATGACCTCTCTAAAAAATAGGCATCTATTCATCAAGAGGAAGATCCTAAAAAACAAACCACCCATGTACATTTTATGATACTCCAATAAAATAAACTCCCATTATAGAACAACCTTTAGTTTATGTTCAAAATCCACCTTTCCATGAAAGATTAAAAAAAAATGATAAAGGGGTAGAGAAACATATTGTATTTCCAGATTACGACATGATCGATGAAGTGAATAGTGTTTGTATAAAAATTCCTTTGTTACAAGCTATCAAAGGAATACCAATATTTGCAAAGACAACGAGAGATTCAAGTATTAATAAATCAGGAAGAAAAATAAAAGAAGTTAAAATAATCCACTTAGTTGGAAATATTGCAGATATCATGATGGAGAAGACAACAGTTCAAAAATATCTAGATCCAGGAAGTCCCATTGTGAAAACACATATTAATGGTATTTATACTCCAAATACATTGATTTATTTAGGGGTAGCTATCAATATCACATGTAAACAAATTATGGATCAATTGAAACTTCCTAATCTTCAATATACACCTACAATGTTGAAATTAGCAAACAGATCTATTATCAAACCTGATGGTGTGTTAAAAGATGTGTTTGCATCCTTATATTCTTGGGAATATCCTGTTGACTTCATGATCTTAACACCCAAGAATAATATAGGAGGACATCCATTGATTCTAGGTAGACCATGGTTAACTATAATTGATGCTTTTATAAGTTGTATATTTGGTGATATGTTTATCTACAATGGAAGTTCAAAAAATAAATTCACATTATATCCTCTATAAAAAAACAACAATAGAAGTAAAAAGTGAAGAATGGATAGATGATGATAATGAAAACTTTGATATACAACCAAATTTTGCCACTTCACAAATAGATGAAGAAGATTAGATTTTGAATTTAATGGAAAATAATGAATTTTCCTCATATTGTGAAAAAAATCAAAGTTTTCAAGAACAATGTAATATTGAATATCTACCATCTCATAAAATGGATTTACATTCTATGGAGAAATTTGGAAATTCTTTAATAGAAAAATTCCCAAGGAAAACTTTGAATATCAATGATAATATGGAAGAATCTCAAAAGAAGGAATTAGTGAATATGTTGCAAGAACACTCCTCTGCCTATGCATGTGAATAGACTGATATGAAAGGAATTGATCCTAACACTTGTATGCATATTATATATATTGAATAAAATACCAGACCAATCCTAAAACCCCAGAGGAGGATGAATCCAAACCTAAGGGAAATTGTTAAAGAAGAACTACAAAAAATGTTAAATGTGAATTTCATTTATCCAATAACAATCAGCTAGTGGGTCTCACCATTGGTAATTGTTATGAAAAATAATGGAAAATGGAGAGTATGCATTGATTATAGGGAATTGAATAAATCTATTTTAAAAGATAATTTTCCACTTCCTTTATAGATCAAGTCCTTGATACATTGTCAGGGAAAAAGTATTTTTCATTCTTGGATGGTTTTAGTGGATATAACCAAATCCAAGTGGATCAAGAACATCAATATAATAAAACCTTTACTTGTACATGGGGAAGTTATGCTTACTGAGTACTTCATTTTGGGTTATGTAATGAACCCACAACATTCCAAAGGGAAGTTCTAGGCAATTTTTCTGTTCTAATTCATGATTGCATGGACATTTACATGGATGATTTTACTGTCTATGGAAATTATTTTGAACAAGCTCTAAAAAATTTAGAAAAATTTATCATTAGGTGTAAATAAGAAAATCTCTCATTAAGCCATTAAAAATGTTTTATGATGTTTATTGAGGGAATTGTTTTAGGCCACCATATTTTAGGAGATGGAATCAAAGTGGATGCATATAAAGTAGAAGTCATCTCTAAATTATCAATTCCTACTTGTCAAAGGGATGTTAAAATTTTTCTTGGTTTTAATAGCTATTATATAATATTTATAGAAAAATTTACAAAGAAAGCCTCTCCACTTTTCAAATTTACTACAAAATATTGTGAATTCATTTGGAATTCTGACTGCCAGAAATATTTTGAAACATTGAAAGAAAATATTTCCCATTACAAGGAAAATACCCTCTCATGGATGTTTTTGAGGAAGCCCTTATAAAATAGCCCAAATATCCATTTGTAGTGGAGGTTAGTAGAGGAGGTTGGCGGGTGGAGATTTTTGTGGATGTTTTTTTTTTGTGTGTGTGGTGCGTTTATAATCATAACACGCACCGGTGCAATTTATATAAAGCACACCGGTGCATACTATCAATGGCACAGCGAGACACTGTGCTCTCCATACAAACTAGACCGGTGCGTCTCAGTAATCTAGCGCACCTGTATGTACTATCAAATGGAGTACCGAGACGCTATGCTCTCTGTACAAACTAGCCCGACGCGTCTCAGTAATTGAGCGCACCGTAAAGAAGTGCAGTGTACCATTGATAAAACCTCCTAGTGCATCTCATAATCGAGCCCACTGAAAAAGGGTTAATTTAAAAAATTGCCGACTGTAAAAAAATCATTTTTACTTGCTACAGTACTCTAGAGATCTCAAGCACCATTGTGAGTTTTTATTCTCTGAGGCGCCCTGCCATCGGTGATCCCATTGCTCGCATTGCTACTGTCCATTGCTCACTTTGTGGAGTTCGAATTTTGCAAAATGGTGGAAAATTTTAATTTTTAGTATTCCATTACAAATATGACTCCTTGAAGTGAAAATGTGCAGGTAATATACTTTTTTTTCACCAACTTAAGATTTTAGTAGATTAATTTCTTAAATTGACTTCAAATTCACCGTTTTATTTTTTTTTGCAAAGATAGCCTCTCTACTTTTCAAATCGATTACAAAATATTGTGAATTCATTTGGAATTTTGTCTGCCAGGAATATTTTGAAACATTGAAAGAAAATATTTCCCACTGCAAGGAAAAGACCCTCTAGTAGATGTTTTTGAGGAAGACCTTATACAAATAGGCTAGATATTCGTTTGTAGCATAGTTCACTAGATGAGGTTGGCGGGTGGAGGTTTTTGCGGATTTTTTTTTTTTGCGGTGCGTTTCTAATCATAACACGCACCGGTGTGTTTTATATCAAGCACGCTAGCGCGTACTATCAAATGGCACACCAAAACATTATGCTCTTCGTACAAACCGAATTGGTGCATCTCAGCAATCCAACGCACTAGTGTGTACTATCATTTGTCACACCGAGACACTATTCTCTCTGTACAAACCAGCCTAGTGTGTCTCAGTAATCCAACACATCGTAAAGAAGTGTGGTGCGCCATTGATATAATCGCCCGTTGCGTCTCATAGTCGAGCACATCGAAAAATGGCTAATTTTAAAAAAAATACCAACCATAAAAAAAAAATCATTTTTACTTGTTATAGTGCTCTAGAGCTCTCAAGCACCAGTGTGAGTTTTTATTCTCTGGGGCGCCCTGCCATCGGTGCTCCCATTGCCTGAATTGCTACCGTCCATTGCTCACTGTGTGGAGTTAAAATTTTGCAAAACAGTTGGAAAATTTGATTTTTAGTATTCCATTGCAAATATGCCTCCTCGACATGAAAATGTGTAGGTAATCTAATTTTTTCTCACCAACTTAAGCTTTTAGTTGATTAATTTCTTAAATTGAGTTAAAATTCATCGTTTTTTTTTTTTTTTTTTTTTTTTTTTGCGTGGTGCGTTCAAGTCATTCGGCTCGCACTGTTTGTGGTGCTCCCTGTAAATTTACAGGCCACACTGGGAACGATGTTAACAGAAAGTGCACCTGGCGGTCCAGTGTGGTACCGAGAAAAATCACACTGAGAACAATAAAATAGTGCAGTGCGTATCAGTTTCTGGCCTCATTGACAATTAATTTTTTTTTAAATAACACTATGTATGGCAGTGCAGTTGTTTACCAGAACAGACCAGCCATTATGTACGATGGTGTGTGCACTTTAACAACTACCTCGGGGCGGATAATTTGGTCAACGCACCACAATTTTTTTATTTTTTTTTCGCGGTGCATGAAGTTTTTTCATGCGCACTGTGGGAAGTGCTTGATAGACAAGTATAGACCAGTGGCGGTGCGTGACTGTTTTTTTGGGCACACCGAATTTTTTTTTCAATAAAAGTTATATTTATATATTTGTAAATAAATTTGTAATTTAATAAAAAAAATTAGGTTTTATGTATGAGGGAGGATGATGTATTTAATATGTGAATCATTCAACTACGTCAATGGAGAGAGGAAAGAAAACAACAAGAACATAGGGATGACAATTATAACATGATACAACAGTGGGAGGCACGAGAGAGGGAGAGATTTTTGTATCCTTGCCTTATTATGACACTCACCCAATTTCTCTTAATGGAGGTAGGCATCCTTAAGTTCTACGAGGAGGCTACATCTCTGAAGGGGCACAATTTATTATTATGAAAATTGATCTACAGGTGGGGTGCCCACCGACAAGCTTTCCGGGTCGGTCCTAGCTAATGGTACCAACCCACTAAAGAGGAAATTTATTTTATTATTGGAAAATCTAGGAGAGGGTAGGATTTTCCCTAGTTCCCAGATATCCTCGTTGGTTATGTAGTAGGGAGTTAGTTGGTGTAATCACATAGATACATTTGGGATGATATACTTTCTCCTACAGATTTTTAGGTGTCTAGTGTTTAGTTACACATTGCTTCGTTTGGTCCAAAGGAGGTGAGGTGCCTCTTACTACTACTGATGACCATTGAAAATTATAGTAGTGAGGGGCAATGCATTAGTTGCACTCTTAGATTTTATGTTGATTCTTTATTCCAGATGCCATGACTTATGAGATGGTATTCCATTCTTTTGCGTCAGTTTTGTATAGCATTAGATAGATGTCATTCTCAGGAATGTGGGAGGTTGAGCTTCCCTTTTTATTCAGAGCTATTTTGTTTATTTTTTGAGAGGTTTCTAGAGACAAGGCCTACTTTTGAACGCCAACCTCATAGGCCAATGTTCCATGTACAAATACAAATGTGGGGCAAGATGATGCCCAAGAGGGGCCTATATGAGTACCCATCTAGGATATATAGTGATGCACTGGAGCTACTAGCAGGTGTTGATGATCACATGTTCATGATGGTGCTATGTCCTTATGCGAGTTTGGATTGGCGAGGGTGTACCAACATCCTTTTCACACAGTATGAGCCACCAGATGCTAAAGGTAATATTAGGGTTTTATATTAAATTAAAATAGTTTCATTTTATTGTCTTAATTAATTAGAATAAAATTTATTCTAACACGTTCTTTAACTTGTTTTATTAAATTGTTTAATGAAATTGTCTAATTATTGTTGTGTACTATATATTTTGTAGATATTGGCACATTCATTGGAGACATGATTCCACCCCCACTAGATAATCCTATAAATGACGAGGAGATGGCAGAGGCCGCAGATCAAGGTGAGGGACCTCCTCGGGTGCAGATACTAACGGGCATGCAGCGTAGGGTGGACATCCGATTAAGGATGGAGTTGAGCAACCACCTGTGTAGAATCCTAGTTGATGAGGGAGTCTACCCTGCGAAGATCAGAAAGATCCTGGCTAATCGTATGATCATAGAGCTCTGGAGGGACATGCCCCATGATTTGATGAGACTTATGCATCATATTGTTTGATATTCCAGGCTACTGGTGGCTAGGAGGGATAAGCACCATGGAGATGCGTGATAGAGAAGCTCATCGGATGATCATGATCATGAGGGGAGTGATAATTCTAGTAATCCATCTCCTCCTCCTTCACCTTGCCCCAGAGATGAGAAGCCATCATCTAGTCCTCATCAGGCACCTAGTGCTGAGCAGACACCATCGACTGAGTAGGAACCTGATCCTGAGTAGGAACGTCCATCTGAGCAAGCACCAACCACTGAGAAGGCTGCACCATATCAATAGGTACCTCCTGAGCAGACACCATCTGATCAACAGGCACATCCTTAGAAGGCACGTCCATCTGATCAACAGGCACCATCAACTGAGCAAGCACCTTTGGTTGAGCAGGGACATCCATCTGAGCGTGAGACACCATTGAATGAGCATGCCTCGAGTACTGGTTATAGTATTGTTGTAGCACCACTAGATATTTTACATTTATATGCAATTCTATTACAGTTATATATATATATATATATATATAGAGCATGTATTTTATGTTCATGTTGATGTCCTTAATTTACATGTTGGTGTTCATCATGATGTGTATATTGTTAGGTCATGTTAGATATGTTCATTTAATGTTCTTGTAGATAGATGTGTATGTGATAGAAATTATTTGACATGAGATGTATATTTGATGTTTGTGTTGTGATGATTTTATACAATGCTTGTGTTTTGTTAGATGATCATGATCACGATGATTAGATGATGTTAGAGAATTTGAATGTGTATTTTAGAATATGATGTTTGTAGGATGGTTATCATTATCATGATGTTTATTTTTAATATTAAATCATGATATTGATTAAATATTATGTATTGGTAATTGTAAAATTGTGTTATTTTAATTGTAATTGTATGCATTGTGATTGTAATTGTAATTTTAATTTTAATTGTATGTAAAATTGTAATTGTAATTGTAATTGTAATTGCATTTTGAAATTGTAAAATTGTAATTATAATTGTAATTGTAATTTTATGTAAAATTGTAATTGTAATTGTATGTAAAATTGTAAAATTGTAATTGTAATTGTAATTTTAAGTGTAATTGTATGTAAAATATTTGTAAAATTGTAATTGTAATTGTATTGTGAAATTGTAAACTTGTAATTGTAATTGTATGTATTGCCATGATTCAATTTTATTAAAATTGTAAAATTTGTAAAATTGTAAATTTGTAAAATTGTAATTGTAATTGTATGTATCACGATTGTAGTTGTATATAAAATTGTAAAATTGTAAATTTGTATGAATATAAATAATTGTAAAATAATAAATCTAGAATAATATGAATTTTTGTAACATAATAAAGTTTAGAAAATAATACAAATCAATTCATGTTTAGAATTATTATTATTTTATTATGATCTTACATACCAAAAATAATAGTATACATTGATACATTTTTTAATTTTTTGAAGATATCATTCACACACACACTCACACACATATATTAGGGTGCATTTATTTAAGTAATGATATAGTGAAAAACAATTTAAAGTAATCAAGTAGTTGTATTATTTTAGGAATTGATATTAAAAAAAAAGAACTTGGTACACTACATTGCTTTCGAGATCAACATAATTCTAAATTATCAAGTGAAATGATTTTAACATTAACACAATGCAAACCAATTAATTCAAAATACATATTATAATGTTTGGAAAAAAAGTATTAGTTATAAGGTTAAGTGCTCTTATTTATAAAAACCCATCTTAAATAGTATAAATGATGAAATAACACATGTACCATATCACTCTCTGTTCTCATGATCACCCTCATTATCTTCCAACTTGCTTGGCATGATAACACTATTGTTCTAAAAAATATGTTTTGATCTAGGGTCATGTCTCAATATGAACCACCAATCCCTATCCAACGCATCTGCGTAAAAAAACACCTAGTTGCAGTGTTTTGGGAAAATATAAGGCTCCTTAGCTTCATCCCACATCTTTCTAGAGTTGATACATATTATCCTACTATTGTGATCTTCCTTTACATTATTCCGATGAAAGGTGTCTCACTACTTTCACCTAAAAATAACACATTGGAAAGAAGAGAAGTTCACTTCAATGATCTCTTCTCTCTTTCCGATGTAACCTAACGTCCCTCCTACTAGGTTTTTATCACGGTGGCTAGCTCGACTAGATTTATCAAACTCGACTTCCACTTCACAGTATTGTGTCATATTTCCATCATCTACATTTTCCGTGCGAAAAATGGTGTCCAAATTCCCACATAGATGAGAACGAATGTACCTATAAAAAAGTTAAAAAATATTAGTGTCATGTGTCTAACAACCCAACTGTTAAATTATAAAATATAGATGTTACATTTCAAAGGTGCATTATTAAGTTTAAAATTTACATAAATATATTATTACCGAGTTTTTGCACCCAATCCCTACTTTTAGCGCATCCTCTTCAGCACACGGGTAAGACTAGCTGCACCGTATTTCTCTCTGACTTGGTCAACAACCCAATTGTTGGGGCATATAATTGGCATATTTTCTTTTAAATGATCAGGATAAGGCATGCTTCTACAATTCAAATGTATGAATTCTTTCCTGTCACTATCCCATTTCATCCTCTTTTGTTCGTATAATGTGACCCATGGTTGTGTCACTTTGGAATTATAAATAACAAATTTATTGATTGCTTCAATTTCTACATTCGTTGATGAAATCAAACCGATATATAGTATATATGAGATAAAAATATACATTATATATAAGTTCAACATTAATATTTAATTTGTGTAAATTTGACAAATTATAAGTCACTTACTCTTTATCAAGTGCCTTTTTTCATTCGTTTGGAGAAGCTCCCCTTCTCTTTTGTCTTCATCCCTTTCATTGTCCCAAATCACCGCACCTGGTGTGTTGTGAATCTGCTTGATGTACTCACTAGCATAATAGAAAGACTCATACGATATGTACCCCTCTGCCATAGACCCCTTGGTTTTTTCCCTTTTTCAAACAAAACCTTTCAATTTCTTCATGTACCTCTCTAAGAAGAACATCTAATGACAAGAAACCACCCCAAATAATTCAACCTCATCTACTAGGTGGATTAGAAGATGAACCTACAAGTCCATGAAACTCGTCGACAATTCCTTCTCAAATATACAAACAATCTCAACTATCTCTTGATGTCACCGTGGAATGCTAGCCACATGAATATCCTTTGATGTGATTCAACATACATATGCAGATAATTTAGATATGGCACGTCCTAGGTCTTGGGGGAAGTCATGTTTCACACACCCATGCATGAACAAAGGATAATGACACTGCAAAGTTATAAACATATGCAATAATATAAAAAATTATTCATGTTTTATGATTCCATGGGATAAATTTTATTAATATAACAAATAATAAAGTCATTCTTTTGACATTATATGTACTCTTAGAATATTCAAATGGTCATGCAATTTCAACCTCAAAAAATGGTCTTCCATGGTGAAGTAACACCATAGTGAAAACCCATATGAAGATGGTACCCTCACACCCATTATAACTTCCTTTTCCAAATAAATATCATCTTTTTTAAAAATCTATGGGACATCACCTTCTTTGAAATACCAATTAGAGGGGCCAACCTCTGATCCTGTACTTTCTAATTGTCTTGGCCAATGTTTCTTTTTAGTTTTTGAAGTAACAAGATATTTCTTAATAGCCAATGTGTCACTTTGTTTCAATGATATGTGCCTCCATAAAGAAGATGAAACATTTTTAAATACATGAATGGGATATAATAAGTGGGTAATCTTAAGATGCTCCCAATATGGGAGGTTATAAAAGATAGATTTAGATTTCAGAGAAGGTCCACCACATTTACATAAATAATACCCTTTTGTTAAAAGACCTGCGAAATTATTGTATACAATATGTATGGCACGTTAAATAATATCATGAATATTAGAACAATCACAACGAATTAAATTAATATGCGAAAGAATACTGTTACGTATATAAACAAATCAATAAACATGTAATTTACCAGATCACACTCCTAAGCATGGATAATCATGTGTCATGTAATCACATATGCCATACAACGTAAAAATCCTCTCTGTTGCGATGGGTCTTGATACATCATATACATTTATCCCATACCATAATTTCTTCAATTCATCTACCAATGGTTGTAAGTAGACATCCATATTCTTCACTTGTCTTCTACGAGGGACTCTGAGAGACAACATAAGATGTTCATTCTTCATGGAAAACCATGGGGCAATATTGTTATTGATAAATACTACAAGACAAACAAAATATTTGGTTTTATGGAGGGAATATGGGTTGACACCATCCATGGCTATGCCGATTCGTAGAATTTGTACTTCATCCTTGAATTTTCCAGGCCATGTATCCTCTGTATGCTTCATGGCTATTGAATCTGTTGGGATTCACATAACTCCCAACTCACTTCTATGTGAGGCATTCCATCCTTGCAACATAGCTAATTCTTTGCAATGAAAGAGCCTTTGAATCCTTTGGATTATAGGCATGTGCCTCAATATCTTAAAAGGAGGACCACATTATTTCCCTTATTTTTTTATTTATCATATTTGTTATGCCCACATTTTAGACATATCACTTCGTCCGCATATTCTCCTCTATATAGAATACAATCATTTGGACCTGCATGATATGATATTTACTCAACATCCAACATTTTGAACAATTTATTTGCCTCTTTGCAACTACCGGGCAGTACATTATCACTCGGAAGAACCTTATCTTTGAATAACCTGTAGTTATTGGAAAATATTAAATTTACAATGCCGACAATTATTAACATTCATAAAATTTACCATTTGTAATGTTGATTGTGTGACAATATTTCTCAAAATATAAGGGAATTGATAGTTAATTACCTTAAAATTTCTGAGAAACATGCATTCGACAAGAAAAAATTTGTTTTCAAGTTGTACAATAACATTGTTGACCCCAACTAGGTAGAACTTGACTAATCACCAAGTCCAAAGAGAGGGGTGGTGGAAGAAAATTTAAGGCTTTCGAAAAAGGTATCAACGATATGAGCATCATCCCCTAGCTGATCATCGTCTAACACAATTGTATCCATGACAGTCATATCCCTTATCCATACCAACCTCTATTTGATTGCCTCCATTTCCAGCTTGTGAAGAACTAATATTGTTGTATTCATTCCTAATTGGTGAATTTTGACGTAGTGGGAGGTGGTTGATTCAACCATTCTTGGTATCATTCCTCTCTAATTTTTTCTCTTAATTCAACCTTCTCTCGATTTGGAATTATCGTGGGGTGCAAAAAAATATGGTAGGTAGGTTTTTCATCATCACTAGAATCCTAATAATTTCAAAAAATATATTTGAATATGATTAGCACAAAATTGATGATATCGATTAGTAAGCACATCAATGAATGATTAATTGGTTTGACGATACCAAAAAATTATTACCATCATTGTCCCAGGATTGTGGCTAGAAGATGGCATGTTATAATTGGCAGGGTGAAGCAACTGTCCATTTTCATCTACCAACCGTGCCTTGTGGTATGCTTCTCCTGATAAGAGCTTCCAACATTTTGGAACTGTTTGAATATTTTGTGCATCTGAACTCGATTATGAACCTGCATGAACTTGAAAATTTGTATACATTAATTTTATTCAGCTGATTGACATGGATAAAAAAATAAATTCAATTATATAAATAAAATATAAATAAAATCTGAAGTGATTACGTTTGGAGATGGACAGGGAGAACTCTGCGACGGAATTTGATAAATATTACGGAACAAGCTGGATTTTTAAGAGTTGTCCTTTTGATATTTTATCCCTGCATTTGAGCAAAATCAACAATAAATTTTGGTGTACATACCTAAAATTATTTTAGTGCCTTAAAAAAAGAGTTATTGTTATTGGTGCTAATGTATTGTTAACTGTACCGGTGCGGTTTTATTACCGGACACGCCAATGCTGTTAGTTAACAAACACATTGAATATCAGGAAAAAAAGCGCAACTTTATTTTTTTGAAGTGAAAAAAGTGATAAATTGAAAAATGAGGGAGAAATGATTTTCAGAAATCTAATTTCATAAAAAATTATTTAAATAGTAAAAGCTATTCATAATTTCATTATTTTTGCAAAATGTTTCAAGGAGGGATTTTCATGAGAGTACTGTGCAGCAGTAAAATACTTTCTAACAACAACACTATTCATAGAATCAAAATTTAAAACATCTGGTGATTTACACAAAATCCCTATAGTATAGTAAAATTGTTAAATGTTACTATAATAATTGCTTTTTTTACTGTTTATGTTAGATTTAATACACGCATAGTATAAAGTTTAAATTTTACTGTGCATTTTACTAATAAAATCATTTACAATCTCTATTCCTATTTACATTTAATTAAAACAAAAACAAAAAAATCCATTCTTACGGTAAACCCTTGCTTATTCTTGTTTATGTGACTTCACAATTAGGGATTTTAATTTTAGATTAGGGTTTGTATTATTATATATATAGGCGTATGACATCTAACTTGTGGGACCACTTGTAGAGTTAGATCTCAATCCCTTTCAGCCCTTGCACGATTTTAAAAAAAAAACTTTTTTTGAACTGTTTAAAATAGCACACTGGTGCACGATTATAGTATAGCGCACTAAGAGAGTATTGAAAAAAAAACATTTTTTGATAAAAAAAAAAAAATTTAATAGTCCACTTAGCACTCATTTCTAAGTGGACTATCCAAAAATCATGAAAAATTAGTTAGTTACGACTACCTCTCATGGAAATGGTCATAGATGAATGACTTACTTAACGCAGTTGAATCCCAAAAAATATATCTAATATAATTCACTGCAGAAACCCCTCATACTTAAGTACAAAAGGTAAAGGGAGATCTACTTGAATGGTTCATGAGGCACAATACTTGCTAAGTTTTTGCAAATGGGGTAGAAAGCTAAGTGGGCTTGATTGTGGGGAAAAAATCCACAACTAAGCATGTTTGAGCCAAAGCCGTTATGGGATGGGTGACTTCCTGATAAGTCCTAGTTATAGGGTGCAAGCCCCAGAAGTGATGATTCACGCTATGTGATTCATTTCACTAGTTTCAATCCCACTTCTTCACCCTTGTAAGCATCACCCAATGCAATGAGTGCTAAGTGGACTATTCAAAAATCATGAGAAATTAGTCAGTTATGACAACCTCTCATGGAAATGTCATAGATGAATGACTTACTTAACGCAATTGAATCCCAAAAATGATATCTAATATCTTAGTTGTAATTATGTGCTTTCTTTTAGCTTACTGTTTATGAAAGTATATGATGAATAAGGATTTTGTTCTGTAACTGAATAATGCAGTTCATTTTATGGTTATTTATTGTGTTTAATACTTAATTAAGATCACGCAATCTGTGGGTAAGTTCAACAATTGTGTTGAACACATCTTGTGTTACTGATAGATCTGACTTGTGGAGCTCTGATAAGAAGGAAAATCCCTAAAGACAATGTCCTCTATCTCTCTGGATGCAAAAAATTGGTTCTAGCATCCCCCTATACTTCCTCGGGTGAGACTTCAGTCTGTGAAAGAAGATCATTTTTGAAAGGGACTATAATAGTGGGTTTTTTTGGACTGTGCAGTCACTTTGAACCTGGGTCTAGGCCCCATAAAGCCAAAAAATGGTTTCGTTGCCCGGATCAAGATCTATCTGAGGGATAGCTCGATGTGGCATATGTATAAGAAAGATATTTCAGATTAGATAAATATGAAAGAATGTGAGTTTGTTGCGCAAGAAAGCATAAGTTAACATATCTCTACTGAACACTGGTTACAAAAGTATATCTATACAGATTAGTATGAAATCTTCTTTGCATCATTTTCTAGCAAGCTGCACGAGTGGATCTCAATGCTAGTTATGCAAACATGGTATTTTAATAATATACCTACTATGTGGACCCCTGATCTGGTTGAGAAACTGGAAAATAATGATAATGAGATTGTGATATTTGTTGACTACAGTATTTATAGCATCCTTGGGGGATTCATTACTGAGTTCGTGATCGAGACCGCTGTGTCCTATAGTGAAGCAGAGCACAAATTTTTCAAAGGCCTGTGAGGTAAGTACCTAAATTCACTGAAGTTCTGGATTAAAATTATACTGTGTGAAAAGGGTATACTTTGATTGCACTCATATTGATGGTTGAAGAAAGAGAACCTAGTGCTATGCGAAGCGGTAAGATATTCAAAATAGGTTGGCGTACGCACATTGAAACTGAATATAGATCACTGTTTGAAGATTAGATATATATGGAAGAATGTGAGTTTATGTTAATCGGTGCTCTGATATTAATATAACACCCTGGGTCTCCTATTGACAAAGATCACCGTACAATGTTTATAATATATTGGTGGTGCATTTATAAGAACCTACCACATTCTTTTCGGTGTGTAAGTTGCGAAAGTTGCACCAGGCATCTAGTTTTGATAGACGCACTATTTTCTTGATTTTTTTTTTATCTGAAAAGTATGTGATTTATTTATAAAATATATTAATGAATGGTAGAAGTTTTATATTTATAAAGAAATGTCTGACAAGAGTTCAAGTAAAAAAAATAGTGATATCACATTCAGAAAATAAAAAAGGTCAAGTTCTTTGTAAATTATTTACAAAAATTATTATTTTTGAACTATATGTAAGTTTAACTAGTATGTATTGTTTAGTGTGTATCATTCAGGGCCACAAAATGATGAAGCATGTTAAGATTATTTCTGATCTAAGACCAGAAGAGCACAAAAGCTTGATGGAAAAATTGCAGAAGGATGAATCAGGTTAATGAAAAAATACTATCGATCCAATATGAGTTTCTTTTTTGAATTTTCATTAATAATATACTTAAAAATATTAAATATCATATTTCAAACAATCTGTTAATTCAGATATGTTTAATGTTCTACAGGGACCAACAACGAAGAAAAGGAACGTTGTTCTAAGAAAAGAAAAGAAATAGAACATGCAAATTAAAATGAATTTCTCCTTAGCTCATCTAGAGTGGTACTGGAGGTTAACAAAAGGGGGAAATTTTTTTATAAAACTTTGAGGGATCTAGTGGAACAAATGGATAGACATTATTTCCACTTACAATACAAAAAACAATCCAATGATTCCAAGAACCAAATTTTGTTTAAACTACAGGAAGAGTTTCCAGAGAATTGGTCAATGAGACATGTCAGACTTTTAATAGCATAAACGTACACACAAAAAAAAAGGATTGAAAAAGTAATATTCCTTAAATGTTTTTCTATAATTATATGTATATATTAGTACAAAGCAATCATTTATAAATATCACTTTTTTTATATTTAGTTTTCATATATCAATATAAAAAATTAAATAGTTTATTGTCATGTTACTTTTTTTAGGAAGGTTATGAAAATCTCAAAGGATGAATGAGCTGATATCAAAAATATGCTAGTAGGAATGTAAAAAAAGGTGTACAAGGAGATGGTCAAAGAAATGGACTTAATTTCATTGCACAAGGAGCCTTCTCAACAAAAACATGCTTCAAATGTAATGTGTAATCATTGAATTTTTTGATTAGGTACAATAAATAAATAATTTAGCATTAAATATTAATTTTCAAGTATTTTCTTGTAGAAAATAAAATAAAATGGAACCCATTCAACACATAAAATAGGACGACAAGGAAGAAAAGGGTTGATATCTATGTTTGTGAGTAATTGTTACTTCCTTATAACAACTTAACTAAATTTCATTTTTGTATATTTTAAGTTGTTTTACAACAATCATCATTAAATGTCTTCAAATAAGTACTAACATACAAAGAAGAACCATCAGAAGAATTGATTGAAATTGGTTTAAATATGGGTTGTCAGTATATGTTGGCATATCAAAAATTAATTGTGGAATTTGTAAGTATCTATTTTGTTTTACTTAGCTCTATCTATAATTAACAAAACCATTTTTTTTAATATTAAATCTATGATTTTTTACGAGGTATAAAAATTGCAGGAAACAAAGTATGGAACTGTGCCAACAATTGAATTGTTGAAATATGGCATGAAATTTGGTTTTTAAATAATGTGTATAGTTCACGAGTCAATTATTTCTATGGTACATTTCTTTTTTATTTACAGTGATGTATATTATCTAATATTGAAATTTTCATTATTCTCATAAATGTAAATACACTCATTACACTTTATTTTTATGTTTGTAGATGGAACTTGGATAAGAAGAAAACAATAAACACAATGAACAAAACATTCCTCAAAATAACCCAAGCCATGGAAGTAGCTCAAGCAGTGACAACAGTTCCAACGAAGAATGATGATCAATATATTTGGATATCAAAGCAAGGCGTTGTATATTTTGAAATATTTATCTGTGAAATCAAACATTTTGTTTAATGTAATGGACATAATGTCCCAATTTAAAGACAAAGGGATACCAAAAATTGTCCCATTTTGTACGACAAAGAGTTTCTTCTTCATATATATAATAAAATAAGTTTTAATTTATTCTATTGCATTCTCCATTGTCGCTGTGAAATGTTACACCACTGATTAAATATATGGATGATTAAATATTATAATGAAGATATGCGAAATATGATGATACGATATAACAAATTCATCCAAACATCACATTCAAATGCACTAATAAAAATTTAATTGATATCAATACTGTTATAAGATATAGGTCCACTTTTGATGAATAATTAATTTTAAAAATTCACAATAATTGCACTGTCACAGGTTGATGTTTTTAAAAAATAGAAAATGAACACTGGTGTGTGTGTATGATACTGCACATCGGTGTGTTTGTATGATACTGCGCACTGGTGTGTTTCTACAACCTATGAGCAACGAACCAAATACCAATACCAGTTAGAATGCCCGGTGCACTTTATCGACAACTACGACCTGGGTGGATAGACGTTGCATGCACCGGTATGGTTTGCCTTTAACGCGCTGGTGTGTTTTTATAACTTAATGACCCGGTACGTATTTTTGGTTGACACGCACTGGCACATTGTTAAACCCCCTAGGGCTTCCGAAATTTTTTTTCCATCCCAGTGCTTGGTATCTTTATAGTAGTGGTACGTACATTTTAAAACACGCCGGTGCATTCACACATGAAGCGCACACCGATAAGGAATACATATGTAAAAACCTTCGGCCACCTTGTTTTTTTAGTTGTGTTGAAGTTCCATTAGAAGCTCCATAAAAACCTCCGTTGCCAAAAATGAATGTTGTAGCAAATGTATTTTTGACAATTTTGGCTAATTTTATAACACTAAAAACCTCCTTTATAACCTCCGCTAGAGGGTCTTTTCCTTGTAGTGTCCCAAGCACCCATTTTAAGAGGACTAAATTAGAAACTACATTTTCACATTGCAACTTATTCTTCAGATACAAATTTAGGGGCTATATTAGGAAATAAATATTTGACTCCTTATGCCATTTACTATACAAGAAAAAATTTGACCCCTGCAAAGTTTAATTACACTGTAACAGAAAATGAGTTTTTAGCTGATGTACATGCGATCAATAAATTCAAACATTATATCACTTGTTATGAAACCTTCATTCACACATATCATTATGAAATTATATATTTAATGAATAAATCAATTACTAATGGAATAATTACAATATGGTTATTGTTATTACAAGAATTCAATATTACTTTTGGATATAACCAGAAAGTAAAACACAATTGCTAATTTTCTATATAGAATCCAAAATGATAATAATGATATTCCTGTAGAAGATAATTTTCATGATGATTATATTTTTTCAGTATGTATTAAATATCCTTGGTTTTCATATATTGCTAATTATTTTTCCACAGGGAAGTTACCATCATATTTATCTCCTCGAGAGAAATTTAAGGTTAGTCAAACTAGTTTATCTTTTTCATGGATAAATGAAGAATTGTACAAGACAAGACAATATTTAATCCTTTGAAGACATGTTAGCAAGGATGAAGTACTAGAGATATTAAAAGCTTGTCATGATGAACCATGTGGAGGAAATTTTTTTGATAAAAGAACTAATTATAAAGTCCTTCTCTTAGGATACTATTGGCATTCTCTTTTTAAGGATGCCAAAGAATATGTTAAGAGAAATGATAGTTGTAAAAGAATTGGAAAGCCTGTTCCTTTGGATGAAATGCATCTACAACCTCAGGTACTTATTGAAACTTATGAAAAATGGGAATTACATTTTTTTGGTCCAATAAATCCACCGTCAAGACAAAAAAGTACATTCTTGTCTCTATAGATTATGTCAAAAAATGGGTAGAAGCTAAAGCACTTCCTTTTGCTACTAAAAATGTTGTATTTTAATTTATTTTTGAGGATATTTTCACTCGTTTTGGTGTCTCAAGGGAAATTGTGATAGATCAAGGTTCTCAATTTACATCCAAGTTGGTACAGAACACAATGGAGGAATACAAAATCAAACATCGGAAATCCACTCTATATCATCCACAAGAAAATGGACAAGTTGAATCTACCATTAAAGTAATTGAAACAATTTTTACCAAGACTGTGCATCTGCATAGAAGGGATTGGGAAAAAAATATTCTAGAAGCTTTATGGGCATATCGTACCACATGGAGAAACACAACAGGACACACTCCTTATGAAATTGTTTATGGGAAGCAAGTCCTATTTCATATTAAATTCCAGATAAATACTTTTAAAACAAAAATTAAACTGGGCCTTGATTTATCAGAAGCCCAAAGAAAAAGAATGGAGCAATTGAATGAACTTGATGAGAAATGACAAGATGCCATTTATAGAAACAATATAATCCAACAACAATGATCAAGGTGGCATGATAAGTTTAGCAAAGCAAAAAAAATTCAGCCTGGTGATTGGGAATTGATTTTTTATACAAATTTTAAATATTTTTAAGGAAAATTTCAAACTCATTGGCTTGGTCCTTATGAGATTGAAAATGTCTTTGATAATGGATCATTCAGAATTAGAACCATTGATGAAGAAAAAGTAACTTTCCTTGTAAATGGTTATATTACAAATATATCATAAACTAAATATAAAGGAACAATTCACAAGAAATATGCAAGATAATATCAATTTAAAGTTGGTCAAGGAGGAGTCTTCTTCCTCTCCAACTTAGCCTTCTACTTAAAAAAAAAAAAAATTGATGAAAATAAAATTTTGTATAAACATGAAAACCAATATTGTTTGCATGTTTATAAGGAAAATCAATGTTGAAAACCAAGAATTCTTGGCAACATAGATTTTATTTTTAATTCCCTATTCTTGTCCCATTTTTGTTTGATTCCTCTTTTCTCTTTTGAAAATCAAGCAGCTACAAAATTTTAAATATTCTGCAACTCTCATGAAATTCTGCAGCTGACTTAACATATTACAATGAGGGAAAATGATGATCATGGAAAAATCAAATTGAATGAAGATTACAACTAAAGAAACCTGATTACAACCTACAAAAGGAAATAAAAAAATAAGTAACGCAAATATATAAGGTATGTGAATATTAGTTAGATAATAAGGGTAGAAACATAGAATTATTAAATTAAAAGATGAGTGAACGTTGCTACCGCCATTTTGTATAATGATTACCTTCATTATGACATGAATTTGGATTTAAGGAAAATATCTATGTCTTGTCAAATTAATATGTTATGAAGCCTTGTTATCATTTGAATTTTCTCCCTTTATTTCACATATCATTCAATTTCATGCACATACCATCACCATCCTTGCATCATACCCATTTCACTCGACCCTATTCCATTGACAAAACCATCTCACCATTGCCAAAAATCCTGTCTCTCTAACCCAATTCATAACTTAATTCCTTCCACAACCCTTTCAAAAGAGAAATTAAGGGCTAAGGTTCTCCAACATGGGAGTCATTGTATACTCAGAGCCGAATGGGGTTAAATTCCTTGAGGGATACCCACAGGTCAAAAAATTGTTGCAGCAAGCACGGTGGCTAGAGTTCGTGGAAAATTTTGATGGGCATGAGAAAGAAGTAAAAAATCATTTGCTCAGGAATATGATAGCATAGAAGTAGAGATTGGGGACGTGAAATTAGTTTTGACAGAGCCATTCATAGTAGATGCTACCGGATTCCTAAGAATCAGAGGGAGATGGTTCAAGAACCAAAATATTAAAGAGAAAGAGTGGAAAGTGTTCCTAAAGAATCGAGGTATGGATATCTCTATGTTTAAAAAGGGAATACTAGTCACAGCCTTGAAGAATAAATGGAGGAATTTTATATTGATCATTCAAAAATGTATAACTTGTGAAGGTAGGTTCGGAAACATGTTCTTTTACAATGCACGCTTAATGATTATTTTTCTTGAAGGAAATGAAATTAACCTACCATATTTCCTACTTCATAGTTTGAGAAAAATGGATGGAATCATTCAAAGAAAAATATAGTTCATAGATAATGCCTTATACCATCATGGATTACTTAAAATGTTGATTGAAGCCCATTTGAAAAGCAAAGAAGACAACTTGGAATATTTCTTAATTAGAAGTCATTTTAAGGAAGCAGAACAAGGAGAACCTAGTGATAAAACAAGGAAGAGTAGAAGGAAGCTGCCTTTAAATCATGAGGATAAATTACCTCCAAAACAAGAAAAATATTCAAAGGATGAAACATCTCTTGCAAGTGTGTTGGACAATCTTAAACAAAGAAATGTTAGAAGAAATATAGCCAACAATAAAGGAGAAAGTTCATCCAAAAAGAAAAAAAACAAAGAGAAAGTTAAGAAGAAACCCCTTACTACTGAAAAACCATCATACAATATAAGAAGAAGTGAAGGGATCAACATACCTGTGCATGGAAAGTCTCAACAGTGCCTAGGATTCATCAACTTAGAGGAAGAAAAGGAACCGAGAGTTCCATCACCAGTTTCTAGTCCAATTAGAAAAACTCTGAAAATAGATCCTATCTAACAAGAGATATATGACTGCATAGAGTCTTTGGAATGAAGATATATAGGAAAAATGTTGAATCATCCTCGAACTGAGAAGACATTTTAAATTAAGAAATTCATTTTGATCCTCCATAAGAACCCCAAATTGTAAATACTCTCAAATGGGAAATTTATGAACTGGAGGTATTAAATAAACATTTGAAACAAGAACATGAAACTCTAAAAGTGAAAAATTAAATCAAGAGAACTGAGAATGATAACATCTTTTTACATATTGGTTTATGGTATAGGAAATATAATAAATTGAAATCCAAAAACAAATATCTTAAGAGAAGGGTGACAATCTTACAACAAAGGATCTCGATGAAGAAACCAAGGATGGCAATCAATATCAGGAAAGCAAGAATAACTAACATGGATATTCTAGCCCAAGCCTTTGAAGAAGCTCAGTGACAGAGAAGGATCACAAAATTTGAAATTTTTCATGAGGACATGCAATGTCTTCTGTGTGTGGGAATGTTGAACCCCAAAATTTCTTCTTTTTGACAACCCTCTTACACTCCATCCTCCTTTTTGAACCTAATAACTATAATTGGGCATCAGTTTACAAGGTTTATGGCATAGTAGGCACATAATCATCTTTTGTTTCATATATGTCATTGTTATTTATCATTTAACTTAATATTTACATGAGATACTGAATTACAACATTTCTGCGGCTAATGTATGATTCTGCAATGATTTTGAAGGTTCGATAGTTTCCGAAGATCTAGCCGAAGAACAAGGCATATGGACAGGTGTAAAATAGTTGGCACAATGATTTGTACCTATCATAATAACCTAGATCGATAAGGAAATCACCATAGTAGCTTAGTCAAAGCAAAAGTAAACCACCGTAGGCAAGTGAGAAAATAATGGATGAAAATATTCAACCTCATGATTTGCTTCATTGATAGAAAATCATGAGAAAATCACGATATGCTAAGCTTGATCGTTGTTGAGTAGGGTAGGGTCATCATACTCTAAAACAATTATGCGTAAGAGATTATAAATATTCCTCTCGACATGACAGTCACATATGATCATTACTGTTTGAAAAACTATATTTTTGCAAATGCAAACTCTGTTTTCGTTTCATTCCTTTGCTGTGTGATTTGTCAATGCGTATTTAATCTTGTGAAGGCATTGTGCTGACACTTACTTCTCACAGGAAGGCCCCCTTGAGTTTTAATGTTTTTATTATTTGCATATAATATTTCAATTCTATGTTTTCTACAGCATTTCATTAGTTTATCTAACAACTTAAGTTTTGGTTTTTGAATGAATGCCTAAGATTTTTTTAGAGCATGATTGTTTAATCATTTTGCTTTAGAGTGAAGTTGAGTTATCTTGTGCACATGGACAAAGTACAGATTGATATAGATTGGATGTATAGTTTTTACATTATAGTTGTGTGAATAGGATTTTAATTTGAATATAGAGTTAATATTTATTTGTATCAAAAATAATTTAAATCTATTCTCATTATCAAGTTTCCTTACAAGAAATTGTGATTTGTTTCAAAAAAGAGTGAAGCAAGTGTGTGATTTTCTTTTGAGTAAGAGTGATATTTATTTTTTCAAGTGTGATCTTTATTTTGAGCAATTGTGATAGTTATAGTGTAATCTTCGTTAGGAAAGTGATAATTTTATGGTGATTTTAGTTTGCAAATAATTCTTTTAAGAAAGTGTGATCATTTTCATTTTAAGAGTGAAATATTTACTTTCATAGTTAACATGTGTATCTCGATATCTCAATTTAACTTGGGAATTGTTTGAGTAATAAGGACTCCTAGCACACAATACACATACATTTCATCAATATACTAGCCCTGGTTGATAATTCATGTAAGTAATTTAACTCCAATTAAATTACCAAACTCTTATGATCACCCATACTTAATTTTAGGCCGTAAAATCAATAGGAAAATAAAAATATGAAAATTTAATCTAAATGCAACTAATCTACAATGAGAGATATCATATGATGTTAGTTCTAATGCAAAAATCAGCATGTAATGCATCCTACTCTACCATGCATACGGTGAAGCTTGTTGGGTATGTGTTATATTCTTTCCACAACTAGCCCCATGCGTTGTACGTTGCGTCGGGTGCAGCAGGGGGTTCACAGGGGGGGCGGCAGCCTCCCCTATCGAGGTCCAAGGCAGCGCCCCGACAAATTTTTTTTTGGTGTGCGGACCCACTCATAGGCAGACCCACCCATGTTTTGTGCATGAGTTTGCACATGGTTTTGAGGTACGATGGTTTTCGGCCCTTGGTATTTTGTAGATCCGGTCAAGGGAACTACGGTTATGTTCTAATCCAGGGTTAATGGATTGGGGTTTATGTATGCTTTGGAATGTATATATGTGTGTTGTAACACTAAAAGGAATATAATGAAAAATCAAGTTGGTCGTCCCGATTTGGGATCCAGGGGAAAATCTCTGTGTTTATCTATTTTATGTTTTATGCTCTCACTATTATTTATTTTCTGTTATAAGATTCGTGTGTAGATAATTTCTGTTCAGGGTTAAAACCTAAATTTGGTATCAAAGTTGTTTCGTCTTCAAGGGGACGCCTTTGCTGCTGAGGGTTTTTTGCTCGGGCCTGAGGTAGACCCTGTTTAGTGGGAGATCTGCGGGATTGATTCTTGCAGTGAAAGAAGATGGCGAGCGGTGAAAAGATAGAGATCAAGAAATTTAATGGTCAGAGTTTTGAGTTGTGGAAGCTCAAGATGGAGGATCTACTGGTGGATAAAGATCAGTGGATTGCAGTAGATCTAGGTACTAAACCAACGAAAATGTCATATGAAGACTAGAAGAAACTAGATTGGAAGGCTAAGAGCACAATATGGTTGTGTGTCTCAGATTCAATATTGTTGAATGTATCTGGGGAAGCTACGGAAAAGAATTTGTGGGAAAAACTTGGGAGTTTGTACCAATCTGAGTCTCTGGTGAATAAGTTTTTCCTATGGAAAAAGCTGTATAACCTGAGGATGAAGGATGGAGAATCGATGACAGAGCATCTGAACGCCTTAAATACTGTGGTAAGTCAGTTGTCATCTGTTGATATTAAAATCTCAGATGAAGATAAGTGCATCAGTTTGTTGTGTTCTCTACCAGACTCGTGGGACAGTCTGGTTATTGCAATAGGTAGCAATACAACTACCTTGAATTTTGATGACATTGTCTCAGCCTTGCTGTCGGAGGAAATGAGACGGAGAAATATGGAGGGTCAGAATGGAGATGCCTTATTTGTATGAGGAAGGTCCCAAAATAGAAACAAGAATAAGGTTTCGAGTGGGAGATATAAATCTAGAGGGAGATCTAAATCTCCTGGAAAGTTTGTAAAGGTATGCTGGAAATGCGGAAAGGAAGGGCACTACAAAAAGGAGTGCAGATCTAAAGCTCCTGAGAAAGGAAAGGGATCTGATGATGCTCCTTCTGCAGAGGAAAAAACCACCTTGGATGAAGGTGGGGATGTGTATTTGGCTTCTTCTTCAAATACACATGTAGATCATGAGTCATGGTTGATTGACTCAGGTGCATCCTTTCACTTCACTCCCCATAGGGAGTGGTTCTGCGAGTATGAGAAATATGATGGTGGTGATGTCTTTCTAGGGGATGATAGGAAGGCCAGAATCGTCGGACGTGGAAAGGTCAAGCTGAAGCTGCAAGGTGGAAGGATTAGAACACTTCCTGGTGTTCTGCATATTCCTACATTGGCCAGAAATCTGATTTCTGTAAGCAAGATGGATGATGCAGGTGTAAAAACAGTGTTCGAGAAAGATGCATGCAAGATGGTTCGGGGAGCACTGGTATTAATGCGGGGAGTTCGGACTGGAACTCTGTACAAGCTACAAGGTAGCACTATTATTGATGGGTGTAACAGTTCTATGGTTCCTGAAAGTGGAGCGGAAAGCCTAGCTGTCTCTGGAGAAAAGACCATGCTGTGGCATCAAAGGCTTGGACATATTGGAGAGAAGGGCCTTCGGATACTGCATAGAAATGGTATGGTAGAAGGTATGTCTAATTGCTCTCTGGATTTCGATTTCTGTGAACATTGTGTATATGGGAAGCAGAATCGGGTGAGTTTTCCTTTTGGTGCTAAGAGGGCGAACAAGATATTAGAACTTGTGCACAGTGATGTGTTTGGACCTGTGTCAGTTCCATCACTGGGAAATTCTGTGTACTATGTTTCATTCATAGATGACTTCTCAAGGAATACATGGATATATTTCTTGAGGAAGAAATCTGAAGTCTTTGACAAATTTAAATAATTTAAGGCTCTAGTGGAAAACCAGACAGAGAAGAAGATAAAGGCGCTAAGGACAGATAATGGTGGGGAGTTCTGCAAGAAGGAATTTGAAGAGTTCGGTAAGAAGTGTGGTATAGCACGGAAAAAGACTACTCCATACACACCTCAGCAAAACGGAGTCGCAGAAATAATAAACAGAACACTGATGGAAAAGGCAAGAAGCATGCTCAGTGGTACCGGGTTAGGACAAGAATTATGGGCAAAGGCGGTGGAGACTGCATGTTACTTAGTTAACAAATCACCTTCATCAACGTTGGAGGATAAGACTCCACATGAGGTATGGACTGGTAAGAAACCCTCTCTTTCACATCTATGGGTATTTGGATGTGATGCATATGTACATGCTCCAAAGGAGAAAAGGACCAAGTTAGATAATAAATCTGAAAGGTGCATCTTTATTGGGTATAAGGATGGTTTAAAGGGTTACAAGCTTTGGAACCCAAAAACAAGGAAGGTTGTGTACAGCCGAGATGTGGTGTTTAGAGAGGTGAAATATGTTGTTACACATGAATTCCTACCAAAGGAACCTAAGAAGATAGAGTTTGAGCTAAAGGAGGATGAATCAGACTCTACAACAGAAGAAGATTCAGAAGAGGAAGAGCCACAACTCAAATGTCGAAAGATCGGTTGGGAAAGAGAAACTGACGAAGGTATAGTCCATACGCACACGTTAAAATTTTCATAACTATAGCGTGAAGTGATCCAAGAACTGTCAGGGAGGCAGTAGATTCAGAGGATGGAAAACTCTGGAAGGAGGCCATGGTTGATGAAATGGCATCCTTGCACAAAAATGAGGCATGGGATCTAGTGGAGTTGCCAGCTGGAAGGAAGCCCATCAGGAGAAAATGGGTGTTTAAAAAGAAGATGAATGTAGAAGGCAAGATGGATAAATACAAATCTCGGTTGGTAGAAAAAGGTTATTCCCAGGTGTCGGGAATTGACTTTGGTGATATTTTTTCTCCTATTGCCAAAGTTACTTCTATTAGATTACTTTTATCTGTTGCTGCTGCATTTGATTTTGAGATAGAACAGATAGATGTGAAGACAACATTTCTTCACAGGGATCTAGAAGAGGAGATCTACATGAAGCAAGCTGAAGGCTTTATGGTGAAGGGTAAGAAAGAACTGGTATGCAGGTTGAAGAAGTCTCTGTATGGGTTAAATGATCTGAGATGTGGTATCGAAATTGATGCTATATGAAGTTGGCTTCTGAAGCAAGGAGGATCCATGTGTTAATGTTAAGAGGTGGCTTAGTGTTATTTATGTGGTCTTGTATGTGGATGATATAATTGATTGACGGCAAAAGAAATTATCCAGATTTGAAGACAGATTTTTCTCCAAATTGACATGAAGGATCTTGGTCTTTATAAACTATATTTTAGACACAGAGTAAAAGAGATGTATCGGGGAGGGAAACCGTTAAAATGAGTATGTCGAGACTATATTGCAGAGGTTCAATATGCATGATAGTAAACCGGTGAGTGTTCCTATTCCTGTAGGTGCAAAGCTGTCTGCTGAACAGTGTCCCAAGACACAAGAAGAAGAGGAGGATATGTCTAGTGTTCCATATGCAAGTGCAGTGGGTAGCCTGATGTATGCAATGGTCTGTACTAGACCAGACATTGCACATGCAGTGGGAGTATTGAGCAGGTTTATGTCAAACCCAGGGAAGGAGCATTGGACAGTAGTGAAGCGGGTTTTCAGATAGTTACGTGGCACTAGTGATTATGGCTTGTGCTACTAGGGAAGACCAGGATTGAAATAATGTTGGACATTTGTGGTTTTTTTGATGCATACTGGGCTGGAGATCTGGACCAAAGAAGATCTACAAGTGGGTATGTGTTTAGCCTATTTGGAGGCGCAGTCAGTTGGATGAGTAAAAGACAGTCTGTTGTGGCTCTTTCAACTACAGAGGCAGAATACATGGCAGCCACTCATGCAACCAAGGAAGCAGTTTGGTTGCAGAGATTGTGTTCAAGTATGGGGTTGGTACAGAAAGCTATAAGGATATATTGTGATAGCAAAAGTGAAATTTTCTTGGCTAAGAGCCATGCTTATCATTCAAAGACAAAGCACATTGATGTTCAATATCACTTTGTTAGAGATATGGTTGAGGCTAAAAGAGTGTTGTTGGTAAAGATGGACACTTTGAAGAATGTTGCAGATGCATTGAAGAAGTTTGTGAGCACTCAAAAGTTCTCTTGGTGTAGAGAAACAATGGGTGTTGAAGAATTGGCCCAATGACTAAGCTCTCCTGTGGCCCCCTGTGGAAAGAAAACAACAAGTGGGAGAATTTTGTGTATGTGTTATATTCTTTCCACGACTAGCCCCACGCACTGTACGTTGTGTCGAGCGCAGCAGGGGGGTCACAGGGGGGCGGCAGCGCCCCGGCAAAAAAAAATTTGGTGTGCAGACCCACTCATAGGCGGACCCACCCATGTTTTGTGCATGAGTTTGCACAAGGTTTTGGGGTATGATGGTTTTCGGCCCCTGGTATTTTGTAGATCCAGTCAAGGGAACTACGATTATGTTCTAATCCAAAGTTAATGGATTGGGGTTTATGTATGCTATATATGTGTTGTAACACTAAAAGGAATATAATGAAAAATCAAGATGGTCATCCCGATTTGGGATCCAAGGGAAAATCTCTGTGTTTATCTATTTTATGTTTTATGCTCTCGCTATTTTTTATTTTTTGTTATAAGATTCGTGTGTAGATAATTTCTGTTCAGGGTTAAAACCTACAAATCTAATGTCAATTATAATCATAAAGCCAATGTAACTAACATATCATCAACTCAATATAGATATGTCTTCTTATATGATTACTCATGCAAGAAATGCCAAAGTGAATGAAAACCAAAACACAAGGAAGATGATGTGGGTGGGAGGTGGGAGAATATGGTTTCCATGTGAGGTAAGAGGAATACCTAAGAGAAGGAACACAAGTCAATCGAGGAGTGTGGGGCCTTCTACTTAAGCACACAATGGTGGAATGAATGATTATCCTTAAGAACCTATTATCACAATCATTTCTCATAGTATTGTGCTTTGTCGACGCCATAAGGTTTTTATGATAGAGGAATGAATGGTGAGAGAAATTAGGAGTGCAACAAATAGGTCTCTCAAGGTGATGGTCACATTGGAGAATGGATTCCATGGAGTGATAAAAACCCTGAGGGTGTGCCCAAGGGGGTAAAGTATAATTGATGAGGGGCTCCTCCTTGACACTATACTCGGAAGGGGGAAATTGCTCACTTTCACTTGAGATCATATGATGAGGGGTGGGGGAATCACTTGATGAAGACTCAAGATGATGAACAATACGAAAATGAAAAATGGAGGATAAAGTATTGTATCCAACGAGTTTCTATTCCCCAAAATCAAAATCTAAAGGCTCAAGTGAGTTGAATATAGAATCATAATGAGGAGAGGTGGGAGCCTTATCCATTTCCTTAGTGTCAAATATTGGGTCTCTCCTAAAATTGAATTTATCACTTCCAACTATCTCTCTTTATGCAAGGGAAAATCATAATTCTCCTTCCCAAGGGTATCAATGGATATGTCATCATAAATAGTGCTTGAGAGAAAGGGAAGACCAATGTCAGCCTCATCCTCCTTATCGGTGTTGTAAATAGGATCACAATAAAAGTGAGGACCAAAAATTTCCCACTTATCCTTTTCAATGTGGAAGTACTCTCCAATGTCATCTTCCAAGAGGATAATGTGATCAGCTTTCTCAAGGTTCTCAAAAGGAGAGCCATTAGGAGTAATATCTTCGAGAAAGGTAAGGTTAGTCTCAAATTCACCTTCCGTAGAATCACCCTTCCCAACACACATGTTCTCAAAATCATCATTTTCATCATGTGGACCCAAGGAGGAATCATCTACCTACTCATTACTTAGATTCTAAATGTATTGATGATGCTCAATTAAGGCTTCCTTTTGTATGTTTAATGCAGGGTATACTTGAAAATATCTATGAAATCCATCAACTAAATCCTTAATAGATGAGATTCTCTTAGGTTCATGATCATGCAGCCATGAGTTATGATCACCGAGAGATCCCATGAACAACAACATAAGGACATCTTGGTGAACCACTTTCTCTCTGGAAGCATGTGCATTAAATATTTACACATGATCGATTTTGGATAATGAATCACCATGATATGAACCTAGCATGCTAGTTTTGTTGTGATAATTACAAGTTTAGAATTATATTTTATTTGCTTCTAGTTTGCTTATGGTGCTTTAGTTTCCTTGGTGCAGGTGAGTGTCAAAACATGAAATTGTCTTGTGTTTTATGTTGAAATTAATGACAAATAAACAACATAAGTAAGAACTGAATAACAACATAAAAATGTAAAAAAAACATAAACATAGCCATCAACATAAGTTTTTGATGAAGGAGTTCACCCCTCTTAGCCTACATCTCCTTGGTCCAACACCATAGCTTGGGCCTCTTGTATTAGCTCAAATTTGGTAAAATTTCTATGTACATTTTTAAATTTCTCCTAAAACATATTCTATTATCTTCATAGAATACGAATAATCTAAAAATGATTGTCCAATTATTGAAAACTGACTCTGGCTGGTCCAAACTTGACCTCCTTCTCTAGCGGCCCTAGGCTCCCTTGAACTTACCTGTAGAAAAATCACATGTAGAAGTTTTTTTAATCCTCTGAAACCTATGCCATTTTCTCTGGAATGCCAAAATCATCTAAAATTGACTTCATTTTCCAAATTTGGTCGAATATTGCCTCCATTATGGTAAAAACAAAATTTCTACAATTTCTCCACTAATTCTGGAGGAACTCTAGCTAACCCTGCCAAAATTGTGGATCCGCCGAATTTGGCGTGCTCCGCCAAATGAGCTGCCAAGTTAACTTCTTGTTTTAATTAGGAAAAGTGCACATTAAGGATGTGATTAGTGCATAAGCATAATTATTGCGGGCACGATCATGTGGCATGGTCACATGGTGGAGGGGCTCTCCCCTCCACGCTTCGCCAGTCCTACACACATCGGTTAAATATATGCTGGCGGCATTGTATTTCAAATCTAGAGCCGAAGAAACATTGGTTAAGGTGTTGCCTTGTGGGGCAGAGGTCCAGGGTTCAAACCCGGCCTTGCCCCATTATATACAGCTTTTGTGCCACATATATATACGGAGACCTTGTATATGAACTATATTACAACGAAATTTGCAAATTTTTTACCATATGCATATATTAACGAGACCTTGGCATATGAAACATATTATAACTTTGGTATTTGGATATGTGGAATTTCATTTAGTTTAATTAAATTTAAATATAATTTATATAACATATATATTATATAATATATATATATATATATAATATTTCAAAGCATATAATATATAATATTACGTTATATATATATATATATATATATATATATATATATATATATATATATATATATATATATATATATATATATATATATATATATATATATCAAAATTAGATAAAAATAAATAAAAAAATACAATTACACCTTAGAATCATTAAGAAAATTTACCCCTACATAGACTAAACTAGCGAATTAGAAAGTACCACTTGTCATAGCCTCATTGGCAGATAACTAAATAATATTCCAGAAGATTCTTTTTGTTGACTGGGCTACCATGTTAGCAACTTGTCACAATTCTGCAATTTTTTTAGTTGTTTGAGAAAATGGACAACAGTCCATAACTTACTCATATGAACTCGGATTTTGATGAAATGAGTTGTGTTGGAATCCTGGTGAAGACATCTACAATGTCGTCCTAGTTTCGATAAATTCTAAAAACTTTGATTTTTGAGCTAAATACTAAGCACCTGATCACACCATCAAACACGAGAACCCCATGTACCATCCTTCCTGCGACATGATTAGGGTGCCCAGGGATGCTAGCGATGTCCAATGTGGGGAAATTATCAAAGAAAGACATCTAATTTGAGATATACATGAAAAATATGTAGGAGTCTCTAGGGTGAATTTAAATATGCCTAGAAATATGCTTGCTTCACCCTACAAGCATCGACCTTAAATTTCAATGAAGAACTAGGGATTCGTTCTTCCAACGTAGTCACCAATAATGATATGTCAATATGTCATATGGGGAAAAAACACATGTCTTGTTCCCCGGAAGTGGTGCCAGAAATGTTACCACTCAAACTAGTAGGGGACCTAAAAGGGACTCCTAAAGGGACAACCACTAGATCATGGGCAACGATGGAGACTTATCCTAGTATCAACTCAACTAAGGCTCCCAACTCTTTACACACTTTCACAGATGGGAGGAAACCTAGCATATAGGAAGTTAATTATGAAGGATGGATCAAGAAATATATTTGAAGTGGCCTCAATGATCCTTTCCCTATAATATGATTAAGAATGGAGCTTTCTTTCTCTTTAAGCAAGGTACACAGATTTCTAGGAGAAGGAGGTGAGGATTTAAGGGCTAGGTTAAGGCAATGTGACTTGTAAAGGATTTTCTCAATCCCTAAAATCCTTGCAAAACTTGGATTCCTAGGTTGTATTAGAAGAATTATATTTTATGAGAAATGGGACCACACAGGTCTAAGTCGACCCAACCTAGGTTAAGGAGGATGATTTTAGCAACTGATAACGATCTTAACCTAAATAAGCAAGGGAAAAGGATCAAAAAACAAATTTCCACTTAAAGGTGTCAAATTGATCCTGTGAGGTACCAACCTAGGGAACACCAAGGAAAAGTTTGATCTCAGAGCTAGGGATTGGGATATTTCACAATCCTACCGCCAAGATTTATTCTAATTTAGAGGAGGCCTTAAGGATACACTATTGTAGTAAAGGCTAGGAGATCGAACTTTTTTTATGGATACTTTGTCGAGAAAATGATGCCCTAGGTGGCCCAACGTGGCTAGACCTAGAAAAGAGGGGGAAAGGCGAATAAAAAGGTTTTAAGATGATAAAATTATGGTGGATCATTGCCTAATTCATTTGGGGATATGGAGTCAAGAAGAATTATGAGAAAGAATCTTGTTTCTAGCTCAAGGAGGCTTAGGGAAAAAATAAAGCGACCTTAAAGAATTTATACTTCGTCTGCAAATGAAGATGGATTATCAAGATAAATTCAATCTATAGTACAATTAATTCAACAAACATGGCCCATACATAGATAATTTCTATATAGAAACATAATTCCACAATGAAGTAGTAAATGCATGCAACAATTAGCCCTAAAATAAACAAAATCCCATGATCAATGTATGTGACAAAGAAAATAACATCAATATCGTACTTACATGCAAGACAATATATCTAACCATCAATACATTTTCCAATACATTTTCTCCAAGATAATAAAATCCAATCCAAACATAAAAATTCATCCATGCTCCAATTCGTCCTCCAAGAATGAAATGCTAAGTTCTCAACAGAGATAATGATCCAATCCAAGTGACGATACAAAATGAGTTCATGTCACTCCTATTTATAAACCAATTAGGAATTTTATTTACCTAATTGGGCCTACATTAGCCCCTAAAATAAAATAATGTGTAAACTAACTTTTGGTGACAAGCCCACCAAACTAGCTCATAAATCAAATAATAAGCCTCTCAACAGGTCAAATGATAAACAATGCATATCGTAGGGCCATCCAATAGGCCGAATGAGATGCACAATGAAGAATAGGACCCTTAAAAGTGATGGAAAATGGGGTGGCCCCTTGTTCTCTAAACAATAAACTTGTGGTGCTCCTAGTGGGTGTGGGGGCACATCAATGACCTCATAGGTCTCCAAGTAAGTCGAAGATGCTTGTAGATCATCTATAACGGCTCATATGATGGAATAAATGATGTCACATTAGTGTAAAAGTCTTGGGTCACCTTCCAAGTGTATGGTGCAACTGTGGGGTCAGCTAAGCATGGTATACCAGGAGCATCTTCCTCATCCAATAGGTGGATCTCGAGCAATCTATGAACATCTCTGGGGATCCATGGAGTGATTTCTACTGCTGTGGAGGCCCATGGATCTATACACACACCCTACATATTCCACTATATCCATATGGAGAGTTAAGGCCCCATATAGGGAGACCAAACTCAAAATGGGCACCATCTCCAATCCTGCATAAGATCCAATGTGTCCCCTAGCCCTTCAACACAACAATTCATTAAAGTAATAAGCTAAAAGAGATTACAAACCATGGAAAATAGGTGTACACTTCATAATGGCATACCCTTCCATAGTGGGCTTTGGCATGTGCTAATGTCTCCAAGCTCCAAAGGGGATTAGCCAAATACCTTATTTGGTGGTTTCTACTTTTAGAGGGGATAGTATGTTCAAGGCACATCCTTCAAAGGGTGGTGGCATGTGATAAAGAGGTGAATGGAATAGGGAATGGAAGGGGAAATCATGGGCCACATATCAGGGTACAAGGGTAGCTAGGAGAAACGAAGCCCACACCTAGGTATATAATGCATATGAGGGATAAAAAGTACATGAGGTGCCCCAACCTTGATTTTTCTACCCTTCTTTATATGTCCTTTATCTTTATTACTTTTCTTTGATTAACTACTCAGGGCTCAAAGGATAAGAGTGTGATGTGTAAGAAATATCAGTGGATACCCCCTTTTTGATGGGGTGGTTTATTTCCCTCCATGGGTTGGGACAATCATGGGTTCCTGAATGATAAAGGAGGCTCATCTAGGGCCTAAGGAACCAATGTGATGGCCATGGGTATGGGGTAGAGCTCATGCATTTAATTTTTCCCACGTGCTAAATATGTTTTTCCCGACCATCTTTTGCATCTTGTGGCATATTTTCCTGTTGAATGTGGCCATTTAGGATTTTACCTTTTCTTTTCAGCTGCTTCAACCTTTGGGGAATCGTTCCAAACCTAACCCAAAGTGGGGGCAAGGGAATGGGGAGGCTAAAACTATGTGGACCCAGAAAGGAAATGTGGACACATGTGGGAGAGATGATGAATGGGGCTATAGTGAGTGAAATGGGAGTGTTGGGTGCAACCCAACTTGGCCTATATTTTGGAAAATACTCCGTAGTTTATGGGGCGAAGTGCATAGTGGAGCTAATTTTGAGGAATTAAATATATCGTCCGGTGTTGTAAGGGATTTAGGGTGGGTCAAAGCCCCTCCTTTTTGTAAAAGAGCGCGATTTTGGAAGGGATCAATGGTTTTGGGGCCATAGTTGCTTGTTTTAAGGAGTCTGCGGTAATTGGACCATGGTATTTTGATGATGTAACCCTACAATGTAATAGTATATATAAGGTAAAATAATAAGATCAAAATGATCATTTTTTATCCAAATTATAGTTATGGGTGAATTATTGTGATATGTAATTTGGTAGTGATGGAGAGGCTCTGCAGATAAGTGCGCAGAGGCCTGGAGAAGAGTTTGTAGCTGAGTGCACAGAAAACCTGCAACTTGGTGTGCAGGCAAAGAACTGGTTCTTGTTCTAGGATTCATTATATTAAGAAAAAATTCTTGTGGACATATCCTACACTAGGGTGAACCATGATAATTTGGTGTTCTTGTATGTTTGATGTGTATATTTTCTTAGTATCTATTGTAGAGTATCAGTTATTACAATTGAATTTTGCTTCAACACAGTGATGGTTTATGGTTTATATGGCATGTTTAAGTGATTAATCTAATGTGGCGAAGTGATTTATAAGTGCTAAGAATAATATAACATAATAATACCACATCTACTAGTCCTTCAAGGCTGCAAAAACCTGGTTCTACACCTGCCATAGTCACTTCGGGTGAGACTGCGATATGCTTGCAGGTCATTGCCAAAAGGACTAGTGATCAAGGGTTTTGTTGGTGTGTAGTATAGATCGAACCTGGGTCAGCCCCAATCGAGCCAAAAAATGGTTCTGTTACCAGGACAAAGATCTGTTTGAGGGACATGTGGATGTGTCACTCGTCGAAGAAGGAGATTCAAGAACAAATAGACCTGAAATTGTTAGAATTTACGGATCAAGAAACATAAACCCTCGTTTGACATCCAAAGCATGGTTAAATAAGTAATTTTTTACAAATTAATATGAGATTTTATTTGCTTCTTTTCCTATTGAAATGTATGAGTGGATATCGATGTTGATTGAAAGGAAGAACTATTTTAAGGGTGGAGAACTTACAGTGTGGAATCCTGAACTAATACATCGACTGAAGGGAACTGACAATATTATTTCAAGGGTTATCCATTTCTAGATTGATAACATCTTGGGAGGATTTATTACTGAGTTAATTGTAAAATCAGCCATGTCCTATAGTGAAGCAGAATGACGATTATTCAAAGGACCATAAGGTAAGTATTTAAAATCTATAAAAATTTGGATTAAGATGATTATATGTGAAAAGGGAGTTTTACAGATGTAATCAGATTGCTATTTTACTTATGTTTGGAAGAAGAGAGAATGAATATGAGGAAGATATCGACACAACGAAAAGTGGAAAGAGATATAAAGTGGATACCAAAAAGAGATCTTGTGGAAAAGACCCGAAGACCTTTGTAGAGACTGATTATATTCCTCTTTTGAGTGGATCTGAAAGTGAAAGGGAAGAAATTCCCCCCTGATAACCCCTAGGTAACTTCGTTGTCTTCTCCCTGCCATCCTAAGAGTTCACAGAAGCCATAATCCAGTAATAGCTAGGGTTTTTTTTGGCTTTCCAGATCCCCCTACCCCTCCTACCCCCCATCCACATCCCCCTCCCCCTCCAAGAAGAAGTATGGATGACGATATTAAGCTACCCGTTTTCAAAGGATTTGGATTGGAGGATCCAAAATAGTTTTGGTTTTTATGTGAAGTTGTATGGGCAACGAAGCAGATCAATGATGAGAATATAAAGAAAGTACAGCTTGTTACGATGTTGCGAGATAAAGCATTTACATGGTATATGAAGTATTCAAATAATAAAAATAGAATGTTTTCAAATATTAAAGAAACACTAATAAGGGATTTTAATAAGCCAAAGTCTGAGTTGCAATGCATCACCGAGTTGAAAGAGATCAAACAGAAACCTATTGAGTCTGTTGGGGAGTTTGATCAAAGATTTAAGATGTTATTGGATTAGTTAATCTTCAACATAGCTCCGTAACAACATGAAGAATGGTTTATAGCTACACTACTACTACATATCAAATAATTTTCCATTGATGAAAAAAAACATAGAAAGTAAATTCGAAGCTCTGGAAATTGTGATGAAATTGGAAGCTTAACCTATAAGAGATACTAATGCAGGCATGCAACATATTCAAAATCAGTTGGTGAACCAAACCATATAGATACAAAAGACATCAAGGAAAGCAAAGAATTTAGAGAAGAAGTATGGTGTATGAAGTGCAAATCAGAGGGCCATTCTAAAGAACAATGCCCTCTCTTTAGGGATTGCATGGTTGGTGGGGCACCGAATAACTTGAATGAAGGATTCAACTTGTGATGTGAAATATGTAAAAATAGAGGCCAACATCATTCAAAATATTGTTACTTGTTACATAAATATGTACAGACTCTGAGGAATCTATATTGAAAATTATGTAAATCAGTAAGACATGATGAGAATAATTTTCAGGCTTACAAACTAATGATGGAGTGCAATGTTGATGCTTTTAGGATGCAAGTAGAAAAGCATGGACATGAGGATAATATACAACACAATGGTCGAGGAGGTTACCAAGGAAGAGGTAGAGGTGGTGGAGTTGGTCGAGGACGTGGAAAGATCATTTTCTATAACTATGGCCAGCCAAGTCATTTTACAAGAGACTGCCAGAAACCCACAATGACACGTAAGTAATATAAATCCCTTGACCATGTAATTGAATAATGTCTTTTACTTATGGCGAAAATTCAAGAAAAGAGGAATCAACAACCAACACTGAATATTCAAATGATGACTGCTAAAAGGAGGACCAAAGAACCTCAAGTTAGTATTGTCACTAGAAGTGGAGCTGTGACTGATAGTGATAAAGCAGATGAAAATAAAGAATATGAAAGTCCATGGGTCAGAAATACTGCTGAAAAAGCTCTTGTTTTTTATATTAAAAAAGAATAAGAAGTATTTATGGAAACAAAGTGAATTTTTATTGATGCTAGAGCTTCGACCTCTAGTGCACAACCAAAGCCCAATCAGAAAAAGTAACTGCGACATGTCATTAGCTTCGATACAAAACCAAACTTCGACACAGGATTGAGCTCTAACACAAAACAAATATTCAACAAATCAATTAGGTATTTTAAAGTATTTTCTAAAGACTTGTATGAAATTTTTAAGAGATCAAAAGGCCATATAATGGCTTCAGGAGTTGATATAATCCTGTGCATCCTAAGAAACATCACAAAGTGAGATGCACGTAGTCAAGAATGCATCGAAAAAAGAGAACCAGAAGAGAGATGAAGCTTAGTGCGTGGATAGGAGAGTATGAGATGGATCAAATTATTCTGGATCTGGGATTTGATGCTAATGTCTTGACAAATTAGACATGGGAATTAATGGGTAAGACGAAGTTACAATGGCCACCTACTTAGTTAAGGATGGAAAATCAACAAAACATATTCCCTATGGGAAGACTGTGAGGTGTCATAGTGGATATTGAAGGAGTTCACAGTAACCCTTATCCTGCATTTCTTGGAATTGACCAAGAATTTGAAAATATATCCATAATTAATATGAAGAAGAGACAAATGATATTTGAATGAAACAATATGAGAGTAATTGTTCCCTTGGATCCATCAGAAGGAGTAAGATACACAGAACCATTCAAAGAAGAATGGTGCACAACATACATAGAAAATATCTATCAAATGACATAAAGGAACATGATTGTGTTAACCCTACTGTAGAGGGAAATTTGAGTTGGGAGCATGATAGTTCTTGTACCTTAGATTCAGAAGAAGTGTTGGAGAACTGGCATAATAAGCTGCATGAAGTATCCAGAAGGTGTTGTTTAAGAATTACCAAACCAGTTCACTATATGATATCTGAGGTATGTAATCTTCCTTCTTATGATGGATTAGGTGATGTAAATACTTTTCTTAATGATTATGAAGAACAAGTTCCATAAAATCAAAGGTTTTAAGCCTTAGATATAACCCTGAAAGCCACCCTTACTAGATGGTGGAATGCACACAAGAAAAATATAGGAGGTTGGCAGGAATGTCGAAGACTAATGTGGATAATGTTTGGACAAATAGATACAAAGACAAAGATAAAATATGATGGTGCAAACAATCCTAGGAAGCATATCCAACTATGCAATACAACATGGAGGGAGATTACACAACAATAATGGGTACATGAATTCATTCATACATTAGAGACAATCCCTAAAAACTGACACCTAGAAATGAAGCTTCGACATGGTACCGTGAATTGGGTAGACAAGGTTGATGGATTCATATTAAAATTCAATTTTGAGGATGATTTCCCATACATATATTTGGTCCTTCAGATAGTAAATAAGAGGATATTTAAGAATGTAACCCCATTGGCATGGCAACAACCTGATTGGGCTGCGAAGATAGAAAATACACTGGAGTGCTATAACCCTACTGCAGCTGAAGAAGAAGATCCTCGCAACATCGATATAACAGAGTTAGAAGGACATTGTGAAGTAACTTACCTGAGCAAGAGATACCAAACATAAAGAAGCCATTGAAGACCAAGATGGTAAACATATGATCAAAGAAGGAACCCAAGTTTGCAACAAATACGAGGCTACTGGGATGAGTAAGGAGTCAGTGAAGTTACAGAGTTACTTCTTGAATATAAAGAACTATTTCCCACCAAGTTTTCAGATATGAAGGGTATAATAGGAGATATAGTAGTCACTAAGATTCCCCTTAAGCCTCATGTGAAGCCAATCAAATAAATAACATGCAAGCTGAACCCAAAGTATAAGGAGAAAGTGAAAGTAGAGCTTGATAAGATGATAACAATAAGAATTATTGAACCTGTAGAAGAATCATAATGGGTGATTCCTATGGTGGTGCAAGAGAAGAAGAATCAAGGAGAAATTAGGATCTATGTTGGCCTGGGAAAGTTAAATGATGCAAGTTTACATGATCTCTTCCATACCCCTTTCATAGACAAAGTGCTAGAAAATGTAGGAGGTCAGTAATCTTACTCATTTGTAGATGGATTATTAGGTTATCATCATATTAGGATTGCACCTAAAGACCAACATAAGACCACATTTGCTACAAAATGGGGCTCATATCAATATATATTAATGCCATTTGGATTAAAAAATTCCCCTGCTATATTTTCTAGGGTGGTGGTTGCAACTTTCAAGGAATACATCCACAAGTTTTTAGAGGTATATTGTGATGATTGGAAAATATTTGGATTGTTGAGAAAACATGTTGGAAGTTTAAGAATTATGCTCTACACATGTAGACAATATCAGATCTCTTTGAACCTAAATAAGTGCATATTTTGTGTACCTTTCAGAATATTGTTAGGACATATTGTCTGTAAGCAAGGACTAATGGTGGACCTTGATAATATTTCTATAATTGTGAACTTGCCTCCACCTAAGAAAATAATACATATTCATACTACGTTGGGACATACTGGGTTACAGGAAGTTCATCAAGGGGTATGCTCATATCACTGCGCCTATGGAGAAATGGTTGAAGAAGGATGTAACTTTTCAGTGAAATGAAGAATGTCAAAAGAGCCTCAACATTTTGAAAGAAAAAATGGTAGCTGCACCTATACTAGTGTTACTAGATTGGAATAAGGAATTTCATGTCCATGTGGATGCCTCTTGTATATCTTTGGGAGTGGTACTAGAAAAACCCGGTGCAAGAGAGATTTAGAATCCTATAGATTTTGCAAGTAGAAATTTATCTAAAGTAGAAAATAATTACACCACTACAGAAAGGGAAGGACTGGCCATGGTGTATTCTTTGTAGAATTTTAGACACTATTTGCTGGGGTCACACTTTACAATGTTTACATATCATTCTGCACTAAACTCTTTGGTTATCTTAGGAGGACACATTTGAATATGGTTACTTTTATTCCAGGAATATGACTTTGAGATCATTTTTAAACCAGAGACACTGAATGAAGGACCTAACCATATGTCAAGACTTGAAACAAGGGAAAAACAAACCAACATAGAGGACAGTCTCCTTGATGAACAATTATTTGCAATCAGAGTGGCATATGGCCATTTTGCATATATCATTCAATTTTTTACCACAGTAATGGCTCCTTCAGAGTATAGTATGCAATAAAATAATTAATTAGTGGTTAAGGAAACTGATTTTTCATTAATAGCAGAACAATTATATAATATGGGACCAGATGAGATACTGCACATATATTTTCCTTAACATGAAAGAAAAATGATTCTAGCAGATGCTTATGGGGGCGCAACTGGTGGAAAATATGCGGGAAAAACTACTTCACAAAATATTTTGAGAGCATGATTGTGGTGGAATACACCACATAAATATGCAAAGGAGTATCGATGAGCATGTGTTGTGTTCCAAAGAACTGGGAGGAATATCAGAAGAGATGAGATGTCGTTGGTACCACAAGTTACATTGCAAGAATTTGATAAGATGGCCATTGTTTTTTTGAACCCATAAACCCGCCTGGAAAGAGGAATGGTGCAAGGTACATAATTACAATGTCTGATTACTTGAAAAGTTGGGTTGAATCATAAACTGTAACAAACTGCAGCGCAAAGACTACTGCGGAGTTTATTTTTTAGTACATATTGTTTAGATTTGGATGTCTGAATATTTTTATGCGTGACCAAGGTTCACACTTCCTAACTAAGACTATTGAAGCATTAACTAAGGAGTTCCAAGTTTATCACTAGAAAATTACCCCTTATCACCCTCAGGCCAATGGAACAATAGAAGCATATATTCTTGAGAAATAACTTATTAAGGTATTGAATGCGAATAGAGATGATTGGGACCTTCGAATTCCAGCAGTTTTATGGGCTTATAGGCCCACATGTAAGAAGTTGATAGGTCAGACACCCTTCAGGTTAGTTTATGGTCAAGAAGTTGTGATGCCAATGGAGTACATCATGCCAAGCTTAAGAATTACAAATTTTACAAATATGGTAGACCCTGATATAATAGAGGAAATAATGTCATAGTTTCTTGTTTTGGAGGAAGATATATTTATAGCAGGATTCCATCAACAGGTACAGAAATCAAAAGAAAATGTCTGACATGACAAACATATTAAGAAAAATAAGTTCCAGGTAGGAGACCTTGTTCTCCTTTATAATAGTAAGTTTCTAAAGTTTCTAGGAAAATTTAAGATTCATTGGTTGGGCCCATACATTATCAAGCATATTAGTGATGAAGGAACAATTTAATTAGCAAAGTTAAATGGAGAATTGGTTCAAGGAAGAGTAAATGGAAATAGGTTGAAGCTGTATAGGGACAAACCTGCCCCTACAACTTCGCTTTTAAGAAAGGAGAAAAGTATTAGTGCCACCTGCAATTGAAATTGGGCATTGGAATATAAACTACACTACAGAGAGAGCTTCGACGTAGGAGCCTCAACATAAGAGGGGTTGCTTCGTTACAATATGGGATACGTCGACGTTCACCAGGAAAATATGATCGTTAAAAAGGAAAGTTGTCGTTGAAACACACATAAAGATGCATTTATGAGGAAAAATTGATCAAATCTAGCGATAGATATGAAATTAATTAAAAAAATATGAGCTAATGATGGGGATAGAATTCAGATTTGTTATAAAAGCTGCGTCCTGCCTAGATTTGGCACTTTTCTCTCCTGAGAGTTTGAATATTGCTATTGCAGAGAAGTTGCAGAAATTTTCGCTGTCGTTTGTCGCCTGAGGAGTCCATTGAAGAAGTTGTTCATCTATATATTGAGAAAGGCTTAGTCGGAGTCATGGAAAAATCACCTGATATGCCCACAACATCAACAACACAACCTGGATGCACGCAACAAAGATTTCCATGAAATAAAATGACCAAAGAGTAAAGAAAAAAGAGGAAACAAGAAAAGAGACCCGTTGAGCCTTAGAAAGAGCCCGAACATGTGAGAGATAGTGAGGAAGAAGTAGATCAAGTGCGAATGGAAATAGATGGCCCAAATTTTACGTCACCTCTCCCTCTGTGTATTCCACCAAGAAAACCAGATGAAAAACCAATGATAGAGTCAAATGACACAAAGTATAGAACCTTCTGTTGAAAATGCAACAAGATGATGGAGCTTAGTGAAATGAAGTCGCCTTCAGTAAGTGGGCCCGCAGGCTATTTTTGGTGCAAAGTCTATTTTTAGACTATGTCTATTTTTAGACATATGGAGCATGGTCTAGGAGTTGCAGTATGCTATTCTTGGATGATTGGTCGAGTTGGTAAAAATAGATGGACCTCTATTTTTAGACATTTGGGCGAAGTCTATTTTTAGACTGTCAGGCTAAAAATAGAAAAGTCAAATATTATTTACCCTTAATAATATTTGGACTATAAACTTCAATTTATCCTCTTGCAGCACTTCAGTTGGAGCTACGAATGTGGCCCATGCATTTGACAAAGGAATTACGCTATTCCTAAGGGTTTGGTGAGCTCATGCATGGTTGACTTCAATTAGAACTCAAGTGGCGGAGTTTGGTGGAGTTGATGAGACAGTTGGTGGAGTTGTGTTCGGGTTAACTTAGTTGAACTAGTTGTATTTAGTTTAACTGGCTAATACACTAGAGATGAGTGGGGTGAATTAAATATTATTTAATTCACTAAGTATTAACTCATTATTCAACTAAAGAACACATCAGTTGACTGCAGTGCATAGACAGTTCAGTGAAGACCAGTGGAAGAGGTAGATGAAAGGGTGAGTTTGCTATTAGTTGTGACATTAGTTGTGCATGAGATTTGCACAAGCATTGGAGGAGATTTCCAATGAGGATTGCGCAGATCAAGACAAGGATATTCAAACTTGGATCTCTCATTACACCAACTTGGATTGCGCAGTAGAGGCAGGCAAACAGTGGAGGAGTTTTGAACCCGTGACTTGTTCAAAACTGAGCTAGTTTGTGTGTCACTTTTTGGCGATAGTACTGAGTACTTGTGAGGAGTATTGTGCTATTTATTGTTACATATTCTCTTCTATTATAATATACAAAATAGCTGGGGGTTTTCAGCTATAAGCTTTCCCCATTACATATTGTGTTTATGTGCGCATGCGACTGTTTCTATTTCCGCATATTGATGATCAATTGTAGAAGAGGTTATGTGTTATGCATGAATTCAAATTAGTGTGTGACCAGGATAATCTCGGTGGATAAATATTCATTATTCAACAAATTTCTACATGGTATTAGAGCGAATTGATCATCGGGATCTATTACAGTGATTACAATTATTTCGGTAGACAGAGTCTGTAACGGGCCAGGTAGCCTCTGGATCCATCCTTTCTCTGAAAGGTGATATATCCAGTAAATTTCCTTACAGTTGATCTCTGTGCTAGAAAAAATTTGTTCTCACAGATCCAGAAGCAGTTGAGTTTTGAGCTTGGAATTCGAATTTTGCAGCAGATTGTTTTCTTGGTGCCGGAGTTGAAATGTCTTTCAACGGTCTGCGACTCGAGTATGCCCTTGAAGGCAGTTCGAATTATGTTGCATGGAAAGACCGGATGGAGGCAGTATTAGATGATAACGAGCTGAAGGAGTTTGTAGATATGGATGTCCAAAAGCCTAATGATCCTATTGAAGTTGAGGCTTGGCAAAAGAATATGGCGAAACGTCGAAGGATTCTGTTGGAGGGCGTGAAGGATCACATTGTATCCAGCCTGCATGGAAAAGCTTCTCCATATTTGATATGGAAAGAATTGACAGAACTATTCCAGAGCAAGAGAGACCAAAGGAAGCTGGCGCTCAAGGATAAACTCAGAAACATTAAGATGGAGAAAGGCGACAATATCTCCAAGTACCTCACGAAGTTCACTCAATGCAGAGATGAGCTGGGAAGTATGGGGGTGACTGTCGATGATGAGGACTTGGTGGACCTGGCTCTCCTTGGTCTTCTGAAGAGTTGGCATTCCTATCAGGACTCTGTCAATGGTCGGGAGAAGTTGTCGGGATGGGAGCGACTTTGGTTGGATCTCATGCAAGAGGAGATAAGGCGGACTACCAGGGACAAATCTTCATCAAAGGCATCTGATGAAGAAAATTGTGCTTTGGCTGCGAAAGCAAAGAAGGGGAAGAGCAAGAAAGCTTCTCAGTCTGGTGCGAAAGGCAAGAATCAAGACATTTCCAAGGTGAAGTGTTTTCATTGTCACCAGCACGGACACTATGCCACAAATTGTCCACATAAGAAGAAAAATAAGAAGGCTGCTGGATCTGCAGCGGGAGAGGCATTGGCCTCCCAGTTTGAACTGGATTTTTCACTGATCACATGCTTGGTCTCAAGTGTGATGGGATCATTATGGTTCTTGGACAGTGGTGCGTTATTTCACATGACAGGAGGTCGGGATCTGTTTTTAGATCTCGAGGAAAAAGATCTTGGAGTGCACATCGAGATGGGCGATGATGGTAGATACAGTGCGACTGGTATTGGTACCATTTCCTTTGAGAGGGAGTCTGGTAAACCCTTCATATTGAAGGAATTATTGTATGTTCTAGGATTGATGAAGAATCTGATCTTTGTGGCAATGTTGGAAGAAAAGGGGTATGATGTGGTCTTCAGCGAAGGAAAAGCTTTCCTGCGCAGTAAGATAACTGGAGAGACCCAGAAGATAGGGGTTCGAGTCAAGAACCTTTATCAGTTGCAAGTAGATGGCAGCGCAGCAATGGCATGCAAGGCGGAAGGAGTGGTGAGCCGGGATGATGGCGAGCTGTAGCAACGGAGATTGGGCCACCTTCACCATAGATCTTTGAAGATACTGCAGCAAATTTCTACTGGGTTTCCTAAGGGCACTCTTGCGCAGTCAGATCAGTGCAAGGGGTGTACCTTGGGAAAATATGTGAAAGCCACCTTTCACGAGAAGGATAGTCATGCCACGACGATCCTTGAGAGAGTTCACACAGACGTGTGTGGTCCTTTCTCAGTTGCTTCGACGGCAAAGCACAAGTATTATGTGATCTTTGTTGATGATTTCTCTCGAAAGTTTTGGATCTTCTTCATGCAGAAGAAGAGCGATACATTCGCGAAGTTCTGTGAGTTTAAAGCACTGGTCGAGAAGGAGTCGGGGAAGAAGGTGATTGCTCTAAGGAGTGATAACGGTGGTGAATTCATCTCGGCTGAATTCAAGGAGTTCTGCAGCGCAGAAGGGATTCGGAGAGAGCTCATCGCATCCCATAACCCACAGCAGAACGGGGTGGCTGAGCGGAAGAACAGAACGATCGTGGGTGCTGCACGGGCGATGTTGCATGATCAGGGCCTACCCCTTCACTTGTGGGCTGAGGCATGCAATACAGCAGTATATGTGCAGAACCGTTGTCCTCACAAGGTTCTTGGCATGAGTACACCGGAGGAGGTTTATTCTGGCAAGAGGCCTGATATTTCCCATTTGCGGATTTTTGGTTCTCCTGTCTACATGCATGTGATGAAGGATGCGAGAAGGAAGCTGGATCCAACTGCTGAGGTTGGAATATTTGTGGGGTACACTGATACACCTCACAACTATCGGGTGTATGTGCCAGACAGTCGCAAGGCTGTTGTGCGACGGGATATAAAATTCCAGGAGGAGAAAGCCATGCAGTGTTCGCTTGAGAGGGAGCTACACTTGCATGCAGATGAGGAGCTGTTAGTTCCTAAGGAGGAGCTTCCGGATGTGGATCGGCCACAAGAGGAGGTTCAGGAGGTGGAAGAAACCACCCAGGCAGCGCCAACCATCAGAGGGCGCATGCGCACTACAGAAGCTGAGCGACTGGCTCGGGATGCAGAGAAGGTTGTAGGACCACCTACAGCACAGCGCAGACAGAGACAGTCACCGGATCGGTACATTGGATACATGGCTCTTGTGAGTCAATGTGTTGTGACGGAGCCATCCTCTTTTGAGGAAGCTGTGGAGGAACCCGCATGGGTTGATGCCATGATCGAAGAATATGATTCGATCATCAGGAACAGTGCATGGGAGATTGTCCCAAGACCGGTTGGGAAATCAGTTGTAGGTTCGCGATGGATCTACAAGGTGAAGCAGGCGGCTGACGGGAGTGGGGAGAAGTACAAGGCGAGATTTGTCGCCCGTGGCTTCTCACAGATCGAGGGGATTGACTATGAGGAGACTTTTGCACCTGTCGCAGGTACTCTTCCATACGGATGATCCTAGCTCTCTCAGCACAGATGGGATGGCACATCCATCAGATGGATGTGAAGACTGCGTTCCTCAACAGAGTCATTGAGGAGGAGGTGTACATAGAGAAGCCTGAAGGTTTCGAGATCTTCAGCAGTGAGTCGCATGTGTGCCGACTCAAGAGAGCACTGTACGGGCTGAAGCAAGCACCTCGTGCTTGGTACACACGAATTGACAGTTATTTCACCGGGCTTGGATTTTCCAAGAGTGAGGCGGATCCTAACCTGTACCAGATTGTGGTGGAGGGGAAGCTGCTGATCATTGTACTGTATGTAGATGATCTGATTTTGACGGGTGATGATCTGTTGATACTTTCATGCAAGGAGGACCTTGCTAGAGAGTTTGAGATGAAGGACTTGGGCCTCCTTCATTATTTCTTGGGATTGGAGATTTGGCAGCGCAGTGGAGGACTGTTTGTTTCTCAGGGTAAGTATGCCCAGGAGATACTGGAGAGGTTCAACATGCATGGCTGCAAGCCTGTTGACACTCCTCTTCCTGGTGGTTGGAGGAAGGAGGATGCTACTTCAGCGGAGGTAGTGGATGCCACTGTCTATCGACAGTTGGTGGGGTCGCTTATGTATCTGGTCAATACACGACCCGATATATGCTATGCTGTTAACCAGCTTTCGCAAGCTATGGTTAAGCCTACCAAGCTCTTCTGGAAGGCAGGTAAGCATGTATTGCGTTATCTTAGTGGCACATCGGGATATGGTCTATGGTACAGACAGGAGGATGGAGCGAAGCTTTCCGGCTTCACTGATGCAGATTGGGCAGGGAGCCCAACGGACCGAAAGAGCACATCTAGAGGAGTTTTCAGCATTGGGTCGACAGCAGTTTCCTGGTACAGCAGGAAGCAGAGATCCGTGGCACTCAGTTCAGCAGAGGCCGAGTACATGGCAGCAAGCTTGGCTGCATGCGAAGCTATTTGGATGAGGAAGATCCTCGTTGGATTGTTCGGGTTGCATTTGGAGCCTACAGTGATTTACTGTGATAACCAGAGTTGCATTAAACTCTCGGCTAATCCGGTATTTCATGATAGATCCAAACACATCGACATCAGGTACCATCATATCAGAGATTGTGTTCAGCGGAGAATCATGATGCTTTCATATGTTCCCACGGAGGATCAGGATGCCGACATCCTGACGAAGGCGCTCACCAGGAGCAAGTTCGAATTCCACAGAGGCGGGATAGGGGTTGCAGATAATCCATATCTTGTTGAGAGGGAGTGTTGAAAATGCAACAAGATGATGGAGCTTAGTGAAATGAAGTCGCCTTCACTAAGTGGGCTCGCAGGCTATTTTTGGCGCAAAGTCTATTTTTAGACTATGTCTATTTTTAGACATATGGAGCATGGTCTAGGAGTTGTAGTATGCTATTCTTGGATGATTGGTCGAGTTGGTAAAAATATATGGACCTCTATTTTTAGACATTTAGGCGAAGTCTATTTTTAGACTGCCAGGCTAAAAATAGAAAAGTCAAATATTATTTACCCTTAATAATATTTGGACTATAAACTTCAGTTTATCCTCTTGCAGCACTTCAGTTGGAGCTACGGATGTGGCCCATGCATCTGACAAAGGAATTATGCTATTCCTAGGGGTTTGGTTGAGCTAATGCATGGTTGACTTCAGTTAGACTCATGTGGCAGAGTTTTGGTGGAGTTGATGAGACAATTGGTGGAGTTGTGTTCGGGTTAACTTAGTTGAACTAGTTGTATTTAGTTTAACTGGATAATACACTAGAGATGAGTGGGGTGAATTAAATATTATTTAATTCACTAAATATTAACTCATTAATCGCTAAAGAAACATGGATTGTTGCGATTATGAACGCAAAGAGGTGAAAGACTTGATGGAAGAAAGGTAGACGGTGGGTTGCTGTTAGTTGTGACATTAGTTGTGCATGAGATTTGCACAAGCATTGGAGAAAGTTGCCAATGAGATTAACGAATCCAAGCCAAGAAGTTTAAACTTTGGAATCTCTCATTACACCAACTTGGATTGCGCAATAGAGGCAGGCAAATAGTGGATGAGTTTTGAACCTGTGACTTGTTCAAAACTGAGCTAGTTTGTGTGTAACTTTTGGAGACAGTACTGAGTATTTGTGAGGAGTATTGTACTGAGATTGTTACATGTTATCTTCTATTATAATATAAAAAATAGCTGGGGGCTTTCAGCTATAAGCTTTCCCCATTACATATTGTGTTTATGTGCGCATGCGACTGTTTCTATTTCCACATATTGATGATCAATTGTAGAAGAGGTTATGTGTTATGCATGAATTCGAATTAGTGTGTGACCAGGATAATCTCGATGGATAAATCTTCATTATTCAGCAAATTTCTACACCTTCACACCTTTATTGTGAGAGTCAGTGCGATTTATTGGAGAAAACCTTGGAAATATCCCACAGCTGAAGTTTGCAGACAATGATTTCAATGACAGGAAGAAATATCCAAAGCTTGGACCAGAAAAATACTTAAAACAATTGTACTACCCTGAGAGTGGTGTGAAAAGGTTAGAACCGCATCACTGGGTGGTTGGATTGGCTTAGTTAGGTTTGTTGAATGTATTGAATGTGCCGCACTTCGGCAGAAGTCCAGGAAGCACAAATTGTGTGAGAAAAATGCTCGTGCTAGTGCACAATGGATTCCTGTGGATGGGGAAGAGGATCCATATTGACCCAATGTTAATATGGAGAATCACAAGACTTCCATATCAAGGGCTAAGCCTCGCAGAGGATTTTGTTGGAAAATATCAGGACAAAGACATAATAGAAAACATGAATAAGAGGTTTGGACTTTAAAAATGGAAGCGAGGTTATGTTATCAACTCAATCAATGACCAGGGAATTTTCTTCATAGAACATATATTTTCTGGAAAAATAATGAGGAAGTGATGGGATGATGAAGTCCCTGCACCAATGGTATCATTATCTTCACAGTGTGCTAATGGAGTTAAATACAATAGGGCCACATATCTATGCCAAGATTTTATGGACAACTACTACAAGGCTCAAGAGAAAGGTACTCCATTTCACTATGCATGGTTAATTTTGATAATTACGATGATTGCATGGAGAGAGCCGAAATATTCACAGTTCCCTCCACTAGCTTCAGAAGTTTGTGAAGCTACTCGATATGCCTTGCTCTGGTATACAATTGATCTGGCACAAGCTCAGGATAAGACAATTTTTTTCATTTTATACCATATGGACTTACCCATGTTGGTGAAGCAACACCCTCAACTTTCACTGAGCCTATACGAGCAGTATAACTCTGTTACGAATTTTAAGGTTGACTTCCACAAAATTTACATTTAGGCTCGCAGTGAAACAAGGAATAAATGGCATCCTCTACCATATTTGGTGACACAATACCATATCCTAGCACATATACAACAGTGGTCTGTAGAGTGGATCACTGTGCTGGAGACATAAATGAAGGATACTCCGTTAGAGGAGGACATGATGAGGGTATCTAGGATCCTCCTGGGGGCGATGAGCAGAACAAAGAGTCTGAAAAGATAGAGACACACCCATCTGTCGTAGAGAAGAGGGAGGAACATGCTGACATTATCATAAGAAGAAAAAAGAAGAAGAAGCCAGACAAGGTAAGGGACATAGCGCCATTGGTACTCACTGATGAGGACTTGGACCAGATTGGGGACAAAATTCAAGAAGCAACACCATAATCATGGAACAAGTGACAGGATTACCACGTCATACTTCTAACAAGTGTAGAGGAGTGCATTTCATAATTGAATATTTTGGCATAGACAGTTAGACAACCAATGCAAGAAGAGGAGAATTTTGGATAGGAAAGACCAGTAGAGGCTACACTTGGGGCGTGGATAGCACCGATACCTACCAGAGACCTGTAGTTTTATTCCACTGAGCTGAAAAAAAAATACATAGAGTGGAGGTACCTGAACATGAAAATCACAACAATGCCACTTCAGAGATTACACAAGATGGATCAAGAGGTCATATATGAGATGAAGCAATGCGAATAGTTCAATTCGTAGTTAAACATTCAGGTAGAGAGAGAGTGAGCTTCGCTGAAGTAGAAGCTCAACTAGGTGATCCAAGAGAGGGATTAAGTAGTACAACATCAACAGAAGGTGAAGGAGGTGGTTGAAGCCACTTACAACTAGGTTCCATAAATTGATGTCCAAGAAGAGGAACCAGTGGAGGACAAGGTTGCAAAGCTAAAACTTGAAGTAAAAGGATATAAGGATAAGATTGCGGACGTGCAATTTACATATGAGATGAAGATAAACGAGCTATAGGTGAAGCTACAACCAACCAAACTAGAGGAAGTGCGAGAGTAGAGGTGGACGATGCTGCAGGAAGATCCAAATGCATAGATACTACAAGAGGATATTCAAAAAAAGCAACAATAGCTGGAGGAGTTTTGGGAAAGTGTGAGAACCTTACCAATCTCATAGAATCTCACAAAGATAAACAAGGGAAATTCCCTCTAGAAGAAGATAAATGAGCTAAGGAAGTAAGAGTAGATTCTGACAGAGCGAACTCAGTCATGGTAGGATGAGGCTCTCTAAATGTCCCAAGCAGTGGATGCGAAGCTTCAAGAGCTTCGATAGAAAGAGCAGATGGTGATGTAGAAGGCTACGAGACCGGCGACAAAAGAACGATTGGAGGAAGTGTGAAACAAAGAGAAGAACGTCACAAGCATTCTCACAATTGCATTAAAATAGATATCATAGGAAAATCAACTGAGTGAATTAGGATGAGTCACATGTGAGTGTTGAGGGCTTGTTGGGTACAACCCAACTTGGCCTATATTTTGGCAAATAATCTTCAGTTTATGGGGTGGAGTGCATAGTGGATTGTGCAGCGAAGTGAATTTTGAGGAATTAAATATACCGCACGTTTTTGTAAAGGCTTCAAGGTGGGTCGAAGCCCCTCCTTTTTGTAAAAGCGTGTGATTTTGTAAGGGATCAATGGTTATGGGGCCATAGTTGCTTGTTTTAAGGAGTCCATGGTAATTGGACCATGGTATTTTGATGATGTAACCCTAAAATGTAATAGTATATATATGGTAAAATAATGATATTAGAATGATTAGAATGACCAATTTTGATCCAAATCAAATTTATGGATGAATTATTGTGATATGTAATTTGGTAGCGAAGGAGAGGCTCTGCAGCTAAGTGTGCAGAGGTTTGGAGAAGAGTCTAGCTAAGTGCGTAGACAACCTGAAGCTTAGTGCAAAGGAAAATAACTGGTTTTTGTTCATGGATTCATTATATTAATAAAAATTTCTTGCAGACGTAGCCCTACACTCGGGTGAACCACGATAATTTGGTGTTCATTATAGTTGCATTTTACTTCAACACAATGATGGTTTATGGTTCTATATGGCATGTTTAAGTGATAAATCTAATGCGACGAAGTGATTTATAAGTGCTAAGAATAATATAACACAATCATACCACATCTACTAGTCCTTCAAGGCTGCAGAAACCTTGCTCTGCATCCTCCCATAGCCACTTTGGATGAGACTACAATATGCTTGCAGGTCATTGCTGAAAGGGTGTTAAGTCCCTATATTAATAGTGTAGTCCCTTATTATGTTAGTGTAAGGGACTACACTAAGGGACTACCCTTATTAATAGTGTAGTCCCTTTATGGTTATTTTTGTACCTTTGTAACCCCCGTAGTGTTATTATTGTGCCCTTACATTATTATTGTTAGGTCGGCTAGGATTACATTCTGGCCCCATGGACTCCTATATATAGAAAGGAGGTTTTGTCATTTGTATCATCCAAGAATTTTTAATTCATGTAATGTATTGGAGGTTTCCCCCTTGAAGTGGCTTATTTCTAAGGCATTGATATCTCTTTTCTTCTATTTTTGGAGCTGGTTTCACAACATTTGGTATCAGAGCTTTGGATTCTAGGGTTTTGTTTCTCCAAACAGGTCATCGTGGTATTTTCGCTATAACTTTTTTTATACGAAGGTTTAGAAGATGAAATTTTTTGAGTGCAAAGTTGCAATCCAGAAGAACATCTTCGCAAAATTTTAGAGCTTGGTTCACAATATTTTCAGAGATATGATCTGTGGAAGTTAGGTCTTTTTGCAGGCTCCTGAATTTAACCTAAACAGGTCATCATGGAATTTTCGATATAAGTTTTTTTATATGAAGTTTCAGAAGCTGAAATTTTTAGGTCATAAAGCCTAAATCCTGAGGAACATCTTCATAAAATTTCAGAGTTTGGTTCGCAATATTTTCGGAGATATGATCTGTGGAAGTTAGGTCTTTTACAGACTCCCAAATTTCATCTCAAAGAGGTGATCGTGGGAAAATCTTCATAACTCTCTCGAGCATCGAATTGGAATTTTGTAAAAAGTGACTAGAAGTACACAGACTGCAGTTTTATTTCTATATATTTCATAGCCAAAGGAGCAAACAGTGACACGTGGCAATTTGTACAAGTTCGCTATACTGAACTAGTCCATAATTAGGTCATTGTGGGAGATTGGACATAAAGTTTTCTTGAAGAATCCAAATCAGGTCAGACCTGTGGCATTTGAAATAGGATTCAAAGGGCTAACTCAGGGCCAAATTTCATATATTGAAGTTCTAAATTCACATAGATAATTCAGTTTCAATATAGATCTCCTCAAAAGAAAGAAAAAGGTGTGTATTTGGTTTTTAAAATTGCATGACGTTTGTTTGAAAAAGAAGTTTGAAGTGATTCCAAGGGCATATTTTATAATTTTTATCAGTATTGGGTTCTATAATGCCTCCAAAAAATAATTTCATACCCATTAAGCCCTCAAAAAGCTATACTATGACACATGAAGAGGAAGAATTGCAGTATGAGATATCAAAATTACGGTACCATGTGCAACAAATTTCGATCTTACAAAGAGCAACCGAAGATGACATAGATGGTTTAAAAGAAAAATGGAGGCTAATTTGGATGGTTTGAAGGATCAAGATGGCAAGCTAATATGGATGATAAATTAGTGGAATATCATGAGCATCAACAACAAGTTCTCCAATATCAAAGGATAACCTAACTTTGGTGCGAATCTATTGAAACAACAAGAAGATCAACGTCACATCGAAAGGAGTTCACAGGAAAATTTGTCACAAAAACAAGAACTCGAGAAGTACGATCAATTTCAGAGTATCTCAACAAGTGGAAGAACTTTCCTATAGAATATTCCACATGGGAGGATGATAATTTTATACAAAAGCATCAAGAAATAATCAAGTGTTGAGGACAACACTTGTTTGAAGGAGAGGGGCATGTTAAGTCCCTATATTAATAGTGTAGTCCCTTATTATGCTAGTGTAGCCCCCCTTATTGTTATTTTTGTACCCTTGTAACCCCAATATTGTTATTATTGAGCCCTTACATTATTATTGTTAGGTCGACTAGGATTACATTGTGGCCCCATGGACTCCTATATATAGAAAGGAAGTTTTGTCATTTGTATCATCCAAGAATTGTTCATTCATGTAATGTATTGGAGGTTGCCCCCTTGAAGTGGCTTGCTTCTAAGGCATTGATATCTCTTTTCTTCTATTTTTGGACTTGGTTTCACAACATTATATTAAGAAAAATTAAGAAAAATTTCTTGATTCATTATATTAAGAAAAAATTCTTACGGATGTAGCCCTACACTCGGGTGAACCACGATAATTTGGTGTTCATTACAGTTGCATTTTACTTCAACACAATGATGGTTTATGGTTCTATAGGGCATGTTTAAGTGATAAATATAATGCGACAAAGTGATTTATAAGTGCTAAGAATAAGATAACACAATCATACCACATCTACTATTCCTTCAAGGTTGCAGAAACCTGGTTTCGCATCCTCCCATAGTCACTTTGGATGAGACTACAATTTGCTTGCAGGTCATTGCGAAAGGGCCATTAATCAAGGGTTTTTTTGGTGCGCAGTATAGATAGAACCTGGGTCAGCCCCAATCAAGCCAACAAGGAGTGATATATGTGGATAAAGGAGCGATACAACGCAACCAAAGTCATGGTTTACCACGTAGTACCACCCTAAAACCCAGTGGGCAGTAAAGCATATCCCATGGGAGTAAGATCCAATGGTAACATCCAAAAGAGGCCAAGGGGAAAAAATTCAAAAACTAATCCCACTCTTTATTTCAAATCCCCCCATTAATCCATGCCCGGAAGTGTCCATGATAAGTAAACCCAATACTAAATTACCAAATGATGAGACATACCTTTAGTTTCAGGGGACCCACCTTCAAATATATGATCAATACGGATGGGTGAGGGACCACATGGATGACTCAGGTGGTGGAGAAATGGAACAATGAGATAGTTGATGGATGCAAGGGGCTGATGGCTTCCAGTTGAGGACCATCATGGAGAAAACAATTCTCCTAGGGATATTACCCACGAAGTGGTGGGTAACAATGTGAACTTGAGATTTGTGTCCAAGAGGTTTGTAAAAATAAGAAATTGATACAAATGTTTGGATATATGTGTAGATCCAAATATATTTTTTGGAAATTTTGGACATAATTTTGTCAAAATATATCATAAATTATAGTGCCATCAAAGAGATAAATGAGGAAATATATATTTTATTTGGTCAAAGAAGCCCAAATATTTTATGCCCCTAAATAGAAATTTAGATCACCCATAATTATGGTATTGTTGTAATCCACAAATGGAAACTTTGTGAATGAGAGCCAAAAGTACTTCCTATTTGTGTAAGTTCAATAAATATTGAAATACTTTAAAGTCATATCAAGAGATACAAGACCTAAAAATTCACATAGATGCCAAAATAAAAGGACCAAGAAAATGTCATACGGATGAATCAAGTGTGCTAACCTTAGAAAAACCCTCCTAGCCTACTTGAGGCATCATTTGCTACAATATCCCATCGAGGAAAAGAGGTATTAAGTGGAATATTTTTAATATCTTCTTCAATCATGGATTCTTGAAGGAAGATGATATGTGGGTATTTTATCTCAATCAATATTTTGGTTGCTATAATTTTGGAAGGGTTGGAAATTCCACTATAGTCTAAAGAAAGGATTTTCATTTTGAAACTGAAGATGACCCTAATATCTAATGGTCCTTAGGAAGGATCTTTATTTTCTAAAGTGGATTTTAAAGATGGATCACTTTTGTGCTAAGTATAGGAAGGATTTCTTAGCTCTATTCAAAGGATTTTTGGGTCCATCATAGAGAGGTTCAAGGTCAACCTCAAGGTAAACAAGAGGGATATTTGTGTACTGGGAGACTAAATATATAAGAGTGGATATAAAAGAGCACAAATTGTGATGGGGGGGTGGTGAGAGAATAAGGTAAATGCAACAAAGGTAAGAGGAGACGAGGGAGAGAATGAGGGAAGGGGAGAGCTAAAAGAGAACACATGTGAAGAGATAGGAAGGGAGAGGTCAAGGAATATAACTAAGTGAGAAATAGGACGAGTAATAGGTAGTGAGGAAAAAGTAGAAAAATATCCCCAAGAAAAATTAACTCTGAAAAGTGCTTGAGGACGGGGGCCATGCATACTTGAGAAGGGAGAGCAGTTTAGAGAAATTTTTAGGGGCTAATATTCACTGATGGGGTAATTTTCCATACTCTTTTTTTTTTTTTTTTTAAGAATCGCCAATTTCCATTTTACCTAAAAGTGAATCACCCGAATTTTATAAGATAAATTATTTTACCTTAAAAATACCTAAAATTCACCCATGATTCTTATAACCACTGAGCATTAACACTCAACCCTAAAATCAAATAACCCTTAATCTTAACTATTATAACCCTTAATTACTTATTACTTCTATGATATTTTATAATTATAACATTTAATATAGCCTCAAAAAAATATGTTTTGACACTTATAGCCTTTAAAATACAACATCAATAACCTTAATTAGTAACCATTCACATTTGTATTCGTTAACTATTATACAACATAAGTACCATTATAACCCTAAACACTTAACTCTATAGCATGTAATATTACCCTTAACAAAAATAACCTAATTAAACTCTTAGACTATGTATAATGATCCTTGACCCTAAAATATTTTCACCCCTGACCCCTATACCACTAATCCTTATAACCCAAGTCATTATAAATTATATCACTTATAACCATTTTTATTGTAACCTTGATATTACTCAACCTTTTGATTTGATCACTAAGCCATATAATGTAAAGCTATGAAACTCGTAATTATGTAACTTATATAATCCCTAGCCCTTATAGAACACATATTTAAGCCCTAACCATTTTGGTTACAATGCCCTCTGTCATAGATAATTCTTGTCATAATTGCCACTTTGTACCCTTATTGTCCCCATCATTATTATCTGAGAACCCCAACTTCTTGGATGAAGAAGAAGAAGAAGAAACCATGAAGAACAAGGATCCAAACATAGCTTAAGTGGATACTTAATATCATAATACTCTCACGAATTTCCAAATACTATATTAACAAAAGAGTTACAATATAGAGCTAACTTCATTGCTTCAAGTTGTGTGAAATCACAAATTGTTGTACAATAAGCCTCATTTTTATTTCCAAAGTCAACATTAAAGATCAAATGATCCTTCAAATATTTTTTTCCAAAGTACTAATCAATATATTCATAAAAATATTCCTCATCAATTTCCTTACAATGTGTGAAATTAACCTCTACATCATCCCCTCTCTATGTTTTGGTAGAAGTAGATCCCATTTCCAAGCCTAAAATATCATCAAATAATAGGGAGAAATTTACCTACCCTTCACCACATGGATCTAAAAAAACAAATATAAACTCTCCTATTTTAATTTCATCCATCCCAAAATTAGCTTTGCATTCCCTTTTACCATCAGGATCATAAGTATTATAGATGGGAGGACCCTTGAAATAAAACATTTATGATTTGGGATCATTATGTCCCAGAATTACTATCCTTGCTTCAAGATGTCCCTCAAAATGATCACTGGTAGAAAAAGGAAAGGTAACTACCTATATTTCATAACATGTATAGTTGTCTTCATTTGTGACACATAAGATTGCAAAATTTCAATCACAAACATTTTTATTAATGTAGACCTATATGTTGGTGTTTCCTCACCAGAAGGACTATAATGTCTAGTGTTCACTTCTTGAAAACATGTCCATCTCCTTCCTTCATTTTTAAAGAGGGTTAAGAGCACCTTGACTAGTTGACTATAATCCTCTTAGTTGTTCTAGCACAAGATCCTCATAAAACATTCTATCTATGTCAATGCCATGATTTGAAGCTAATGAATTATCCATATCAACTATTGCACTATGTAATATCTATTTAAAATGAGGCCAACAATATAAATATCACTAAAATGATTCCCATCTACCCCAAAAATAGTGATAGATCATATTATGAGGCTAACTTTGATATAATTTATTTATATCATTTTATGAGGCTAATTATATATATTCTATATATAATATATATAATATATATTCTATATATAATATATAAAATATATATTCTATATATAATATATATTTTATATATTTTATATTATATAATTTATATACGAACTGACAAACATTATAAAACATAAACTCATCATGCTACTTGCGAAGTCAAACCCTCAAACATAAACCCATTGTGCTAATTACGGAGTAGAAACCTAAAACATAAACTCATCGTGATAATAGTGGAGTAGAAAACTCAAACACAAACCCATCATGATAATCATGGAGTAGAACCCTCAAACATAAACCCATCATGCTAATCATAGAGAAAAGGGAAGGTAGGTGTGGAAAGGCATAAGAGACTGCATTCGACAGTAGAGGGAAGGTGTGGCAGGGCATAAGAGACTACATTAAAAAACATATGGTATGCATGGTAGGGAATAAAATACATTCGAAATCATGAGGGAAGGTGGTGGCATAGAGGCACAGGAAAATACAGTTGTAAGTTATTTCTTTTTATCAAGATGAGAGGTTTTTTATATATATATGCTTGGGAAGATACAGTAACCCTTTCAAGCATTGGCTATGGAATCATTTTGTTTCAATGCAAATGGGATGTTGTAGGGTTGTTTTAGGGATTCAAGGACTCTAGTGGCTTCTCAGAAATTGGACAGTGTTCTATCTTATTTGGGTTGCTTTTTATTATTTTTCACTAGGTTTATTGCTTTCTATCAGCTCCAACTCTACCTGTCTCTCTCTCTTCAATAGCACGAATACATTGTTCCAAATGCCAATCAAACAAATCACAACCTCCTCATTCAACCTCCTGACGTTATACTTATTTTTATATAATAGGTCTCTTAAGCAGTATTAGATGACTTGTCAACTTCTTTTTTCCCATCGACTCTAGGGAAATGTGTTTTGGTAGCCACATCATCCCTAGAATAATCATTCCAACCTCTTTCAAAATGTCATCCATTGCATAATATCGTGGGGTGTAATATTCCAAAATGGAAAATACAAGAATATATAACATATGCACAATTACAACTACAGTAAAATAAGAATTAAACATGTAGAATTGGAAAAATGTCGGAATACATCAAAACATCATACATATGGGCAGAAAAAAACTGGACCTTATCATTAAGGATCAAGAGCAAGGTAAGTACACAATACTCCAAAAGGAATGCACTCAAGCCAAAAGAGGGCTGAAATACACTAAAGTAAACTAGCACTGGAAATGTTGTGCTGTTATTGTTGATGCTGCTGAAACTAGTGATACTGTGAAGAAGAACCATGTGTGGGAGGCTGCTGGAGTGCTCAAAAAGATATGATATTTTAACCATGGGCTCTACTCAACAAACCCAGAAAAACCCAAAATGTTTTGGCTAGATTTTAACTTTGAATTTTCGGCCCTTTTTGGGGGGCACACTGCACCCTTGCTGGCTAAGTTATGCACTCCCTGGAGAAAAATTCTGATATGGGGCTAAAAGAATGATCTATCAGCTACAATATCACCCAATCAACTCACTAACTAAAGGGTTGGTCCCTTCTCTTGATCTCCAAGCTAGAAGCTTGAGATCTAGCTCCTCCTTTCTCTGCTCAAGTTGCAGCTGCAAACTACACAACTGCTAGACTAGAATACGCTATCAAGGAGGCTAGAGCTATAGCCTATTTCTGGATGATGAAACAATTATCACAAATCATGTAAATTATATCTCTAAAGTGAGGGAAAGACCCTTCACAGGATTAGAAAGCTGAAATACCTGGAACTTCCTTCCTCCCTTAGATCTGCCTGGTTGGACTGCGCAATTCCTGAAGGAAATACTACTGCATGGAGGTGTAATATGATGGTCTGATGTCAGATATCATAATTTTGATCCTGGAAGATTGAAATGGAAGCTCAAGGTGAAAGGATGAATCCTCAACCAATTTCCTAGCTGAAATGCTAGAAACTACCTTCCTCCTCTCAAACCCTAAGACAGGAATGTGTAATTCTTGAAGCTGTATATGTAAAAGAGAGGGGATGAATGTTGCACCAATGATGGATGATGAATAGCTACTAAAAATAACCTTACCATAGTAGGAACTCAAATTCCCCCGTGGGTAAGGGTGGGATTCTCGCTCAAGAACATCCGTGTGCTAAACAACACAATAGACTTAGCTAAACAATTGAAGCGTGCAAAGAATTTCAAACGAAAATACAATATCAAATTCTAGACTAATTTGCTTTGCTGCCCTCATCTTCCTTATATTATTGTGAGTCTTCCCTAGCCTTGGCCCACCTCATAACTACACTGCACATGTCATCACTAGTGTCCATGAATATTGCATTGTCTCTCCATGATCTCTTCAATTAATATCCACTCTCTCCATCATGTGTGCATTTAATGCACCACTTCCTCCATCACTACATCATTAATTCTCTATGATTTTACTTTTAATCCTCCATTGTCTCCATAATATTCCTCATTATTCTCCATGATATCCATTCTTCCTCCATTAATAAGTTGCTCCAATACTCCATAACGCTGATCCATTATCTAACTAACCCACATTCACACAAAAAAGTGGATTTAATTCATATATGGGGTTTATGGGTCCCTCCACCCTTTTATTTACTTACTAAGAAAGAAAATTAAGAACTCTAATATTCCAATTAACTGATGGAAATTGGGAATATTATAGTCCTCCCCACCAAAATGTTGCTTGTCCTCAAGCAACTGCAAAAGTGAATGCTACAACAATCCTCCTCCCTCCAAATGGCATCCTCATATGGAAGGTCTCCCCATCTGCTCCAATGTGTAATGAATGCCCAACTCCATAGCTGCTTCTCTAGAATGTCTAGAATGGTTTCCAACTATTTAGCTAGATGCCTCTCCTCATCAATGAACCTCCAAGTGGCAACCATCTGCTTTTCCAGAGCCTCTTCTCTGCATGAGACATATGAAGTGAAGTGGTTCCTCCCCCCAAAGGAAAGTCCCAAATCATGAACTATCTCTCTAACCCATGCTACATGGAGTAGGATGTACCTCTCCATGCTCCCATCATTGGCCTTGTTTACTCCAAGCATCATCTCAACATTGTGAAAAATAGGAAACAGAGACATATGGGTTGACATGCGAAATGTCGAACCATACTCTCTCAATAACAACCACCGCAACAATGCCTCTTGTTTCCATACCAAACCATCACCAAACCAATTATGAGAGCCATACTCTCTCAAGAGAAGCCACCGCAACAATGCCTCTTGCTACCTCACCACCTCATCATCATACCAAGTATGATGGCCATATTCTCTGATCAAAAGCCAATGCAGTAAGGCCTCCTGTTGCCATCCTCCCTCCTCATCATGCAATGTATGGGAGAAATTCATCCCATACTCTCCCAATAGTAACCAAAGCAACAATGACTCTTGCTGCCACCTCACATCATCATCATGCAAGCCATGGAGCAAAAAAATATTGATTGACATGTAGAATGTCACATAAAACCAACATAACCAAGATCCCTACTACCACATCATGTGAGTGCCATGTAATGTCCCAAACAATAACACACCCATTGACATACGATATGTCATGTGATGGCCAAACTCTCTCAAGTGTAACTAGCACAGCCATGCCTCCTGCTGCTGCATCACACCAGTAATATACAAGGCATGGATCATACAAATAAGATATGTTGGGTAGTAACCATACTCACCCAAAAGCAACCAACACAACCATGCTTCCTGCTGCCCCATGTCATAGATATGCAAGTAGCTCACTAACCACTTGCTCATCATCCTCACCCATCCATCCAACTGTGGGTGATGACTCATATCATGCTCCAACTTGGTATCCAACCAATGGAGAATACCATCCTCCCCAATGTTATGATCTTTGCATTCTGTGATATGTTGAAGTGCATCCTCCTTGAGGTTACTCCATGAGAATCTCTCATCGATGACCCGATAGAATCCATAATATTATGAATATGTTGTAGGTGGAAACTTCTATTTGAGTTGTGAGATGCTCGTCAAGAAGGCTTCATCCTGATAATGGAAAATGCTATCCATCATAAGATGTCTACCAACTATCAGATGTCCCTCCAATGCTTCATGAGTTAAGCGGTCATTGGAATGATCCAAGAATAGTTGGGTCCCTAAATCATCACTTCTCCCAAGTGGCAACACTGTGATCTCCATGATGGTGCATATGCTGTCTCATGACCATGCACCGTGCTGAACTCATAGCCCGGCATTGTACCGATTAGGAATATGCTCATCCTATCTTCTGAAACTCCACACTTCAACACACAGTGTTGTGTGTAGATCAACACTGAACAACCAAGTTTGCTATACATCTCCTCCTTGAGCAAGTCAAGGGTCCTCTGCATAGTGATATTTTGCTACTCCAAATGAGCAAGGTGCCATAACCCTTGGTTATGCAATTGCCCTGATGGTATGACCCCACAAATCTCAAACTGAGGTGCTGAAATAATATGGGATGGAAATTTTTTCAAACCTTGGATAAGATGACACTTGGGAAATCTTGTAAGGCTAAAGAGTTCATCCAACTGGTACAATGGCATCTCCAACTGTTGGTGATGGTGATGGCTGCTCCTCTACTACTGCACCAAATATGGTGTCTGCCTCTTCTTCCTCACGCATCTCCTGAATCATGCATGGGACTCCCAATGTCAATAGCTTAATACCATCTTGCAAAGATGCAAGTGCTCTTTTTCCTGATGCAAGTACTTCTGCAGCTAGTGGTGGTGGTAGTTTCTCCCTTTCCAAAGTGATAGAGCTGACATATTCCATTTGCTTCACATGTGATTTTTCATCAATGACATGAAATTTCTCTATGGAAAGTGTCTCCATTTTCTTCTATCAAACTTCTTTATCAAACTTTGAGTTAAGTCCACATAAAAAATCTCTCTTTCACGTTTCAAATGGCCGAACCAGCAATCCTTTGCTTCACCCTCAAGGTACAACACTGCAATCTCAATAGCCTCTCTTTCCACTACTGGGTGTACCTGAAAGAAACCATCTAACTCCTTCCTCCAAGATTTTGTTGTGCTTGTGGATGACCCATCAAATGTAGGCAGAAAAAATCTATTATGTATGTGACCTTTTCTTCTATTACTGATGCAAGGTCTCCGGTTCTCTTTGATCTAAAAGAACTGTTGGAGAGTTAGGTACTCCTTGAATGTACTAGATTGATATTTGTACTCTGCAAGATAATTAATCAGAGTGTCATGCTCTAAGTATCATCCATCTCCATGCCATTCATCTCCTTCTGCAAGGAAAGTGGACATAGAAAAGCATTGTGGATCTCTTTGCATTGCCGATTCTTTATGCTGCTAATAGGAAGTGCTTGGACCTTCCTCATTCCGAAACCCTCTTGAGGTTTCTCTTTTCCTTCCCCTTCTCATTTCTTTAATTTTTGTGGAGAGATCTTGCATATATCTAAAGAGAAATGTGGCAAAACTTAATCCTTCTACCATTGTAGACTTCTTCTTTTTCTGCTTCTTCTTCTTATTCTTCTAATGTCATGAAATCCCCATAAGTTGAGCCAAATATCATGCTCTGATACCACTGTAATATTCTAAAATGCAAAAGACAAGAATATAGAACATATGCACAATTCCAACTATGGTAAAATAATAATTAAACATGTATAACTGGAAAATTTCTGGAATACATCAAAACATCATACATATGGGCAGAAAATAGCCAAACCATATCATTAAGGATCAATATCAAGGTAAGTACACAGTACTCCAAAGGAATTCACTCAAGCCACAAGAGGGCTGAAATACACTAAAGAAAACTAGCATTGGAAATGTTGTGCTGCTACTGTTGCTATTGCTGGAAACTACTGCTACTTTGAAGAAGAACCATGTGTGGGAGGCTGCTATAGTGCTCAGAAATATCAAGGATTTTAACCATGGAATCTACTAAAAAACCCCAGAAAAACCTAGAAATGGTTTGGCTAGATTTTAAATTTGGATTTTCGGCCCTTTTTGGGTGGCACACTGCACCCCTGCTGGTTGAGTTACACACTCCATGGAGACAAATGCTGATATGGGGCTAAAAGAATGATATATTAGCTACAATAACACCCAATAATCTCACTAACTGAAGGGCTGATACCTTCTCCTGATATCCAAGCTAGAAGCTTGAGATCTAGCTCCTCCTTTCTCTGCTCAAGTTGCATTTGCAAACTACACAACTTCTGGACTAGACTGTGCTATCAAGGAGGCTAGAGTTGTAGCCTACTTCTAAATGATGTAAATGATCTCTCCAAATTGAGGGAAAGACCCCTCATAGGATTCCAAGCTGAAATACTTGGAAATTTCTTCCTCCCTTAGATCTGCCTGGATAGACTACACAATTCCGGAAGGAACTGCTGCTGCATGGAGGTGTAATATGATGGCCTGATGCTGGATATCACAATGCCTCTCTTGAAAGACTGAAATGGAAGCTCAAGGTGAAAGGATGAATCCTCCACTAGATTCCTAGCTGAAATTCTAGAAACTACCTTCCTCCTGTCAAACCCTAAGACAAGAATGCGTAATTCCCGAAGATGTATATGCAAAAGAGAGGGGTTGAATATGGCACCAATGCCAGATAATGAATAGCTACTCAAAATAACCTTCCCAGAGTAGGCACTCAAAGTCCCCCGTGGGTAAGGGTGGGATTCCCACTCGGGAACACCCGTGTGCTAAACAACACAATAGAGTTAACTAAATCGCTGAAGCATGCAAAGAATGACAAACGACAATACAATATCAATTTCCAGACTGATTTTCTTTGCTACCCTCATATTCCTTATATGGTTTTGAGCCTTCCCTAGCCTTGGCCCACCTCATAACTGTGTTGCACATGTGGCCACTAGTCTCCATGAAGACTGCATTGTCTCTCTATGATCTCCATGATCTCTGCAATTAATCTCCACTCTCTCCATCACGTGTTAATTTAGTGCACTACTTCCTCCATAAATGCATCATTAATGCTCTATGATTTTAGTTTTACTCCACTATCTCCATAATCTTCCTCGTTATTCTCCATGATCTCCATTCTTCCTCCATTAATAAGCTACTCCACTACTCCATAATGATGATCCATTATCTAACTAACCATATTCACACAACAAAAGTGGATTTTATTCATTTATGGGGTTTATGGGTCCCTCCACCCTTTTATTTACTTACTAAGCAAGAAAAGTAAGAAATCTAATATTCCAATTAACTGATGGAAAATTGGGAATATTACATGGGGACTGGTTTCCTTTATAAGGTAGATATATTCACCTTGATATTGATGAGTCATTATATAAATTAACCACTAAGTACCAACAAGCCATACCAGTCGTACCACACCTCTCAATCGTGGTAATTTCCCATCCCTCAAGAATAACCCATATAGGGGAACCAGAAGGATACATACTAAGGGAGGATAATAAGGAAAATTACATGCAAGGGATTGTGGAACTACTCTTCAAAAACCCTAAAATTTGACCATGTGAACCATAATTATGAGGAGTCCACTTTATGATATGTCAGTCCAAGAGGTAACTCCACAATGTGAATTTGATTTTTTCATTAAGGGTGATCATAGATATATACATGGAGTGAGAGACTCTTGGGATTCATCTCCTAGTGTCTCTTCATATTCCAAATCTCCTTATTTTCTATTTACATTATTTTACATTTTCACCAAATCCAAAGGATTAGGTGTAAAAATTACCCCCCTTTATCTAAAGGGATCTTTCTGAGTCCAAGCATTGTTCTAAATGTTTCATACTTTTCTCTTCCAAGTGCTTTGGTGAATATTTCTAAAATCTTCTCATTCGTGGAACAATGTTGTAGATGGATTGTATTGGCCTCAACATGATGTCGAATCATATGGTATTTTGTATTGATGTGATTCATTCGATCATGGAACTTTGGGTTCTTGATAAACCTTATTGTAGAAGTGTTGTCAGTTATAAGTGGAGTTGAATGCACTTGCTTCTCTTGCAAATCTTCCAGAAATTTCCTAGGCCACACAATTTCCTTTGTTGCTTCAGTTGTTGCCACATATTCTGCCTCAGTTGTGGAATCTGCTGGAATTGATTGTTTGCGTGATATCTAGGAAACAAATCCTGATCCAAGACTCATTGCATAACCTGAAGTATATACCCTAGTTTGTTTGTCTCCATCGAAGTATGAATTAGAGTATCCAATCAAGCTGAAGTCACCTACTTGGGTATACTTGATTCCAAAGTCTTGAGTCCCCTTCAAGTACTTTAGAACTCTTTTTGCAGTAGACCAATGTCCCTCACAAGGCTTTTGCATAAACTTGGAGAGGATCCCAACAAAAAATTAAATGTATGGTCTGGTAGTAGTCAGGTAATTGAGACTTTCTATAGGTTGTATATACTTTTTTGCATCCTAAAATTCTTTTCATTCATTGGATGTGAGCTTCAAGTTTTGTTCCATTGGAGTAGTCAAAGGAATGCACTCAGCTATGCCAAACCTGTTCAAAATATCTCCATTTTACTTCTTCTGGGAGAGGAATATAAACTTTAGATGTTGATTTACTTCAATACTAAGATAGAAGTGAACATAGCCCAAGCCAGTCATTTCAAAACCTTTCATCAATTCCTTATTTATGGATTTAATGTAGATCTCATTGTTTCATGTCATCAAAAGATCATCTACATACACCAAAATATGTACAGCTTTTTTTCCAAATTTCTTGATAAACAAAGTTACATCATCAAGATCATAGTGTTTGAGGTTTACTTTCAGCAGATGCTCAGTTAACTTCTCATACCAGGCTCTCGGTGCTTTCTTGAATCCATACAATGATTTTACAAGTTTGCATACTTTGTGTTCTGGGACATAAAAACAATTTATTTCGTATCTCCATTTAATAAATTCATTTTTAAATCCATCTGATGGAATTTCCAACCATTCTAAGTTGACAAGGCAAAGAGTGTTTGGATGGTAGCCCATTTCGCTGTGGGGGAAAAAATTTCCTCATAATCGACCCCTTCCTTCTATGCAAAACCTTTTGCGACAAGCCTAGATTTGTGCTTGTCAAGTGAGCCATCATTTTTATACTTGTTCTTGTAGACCCACTTGCATCCAATTAGTTTGGTTCCCAATGGAGGATTAACCAGCTTCCAGGTGCCATTCTTTATCAAGGCATCATATTCCTTCTGCATTGATTCTTTCCATTCATCATGAGAAGCGATTTCTTTGGAGGAAGTTGGTTCCAAACCTGTAGAAAAATTCAGTTCACAATTATAAGAAACACCCATATCAATAGGTGAATCATAATCATCTACATCACCTCCATTTTTCCTGGTGGAACTTCTTGTTCCTATCTTTCCAACCTCATCAGGATGGGGATTTTCAAGTGTCTTTGTCATCCATTTTGGAGGACCTTTCTGAGATGGCCCAGGTTTCTCAGTTGACTGAGTTGAATCAAGATTTAGTCTCCCAATTCTATTAATCACATCACTTAAAGCGTCATATGTGGTTGGAGCTTCATGTGGTGTAGAAAGCGCTTCAGAAGAAGATTCCACAAATTGATCCATTATAGGAATCCCCCCTTCAAGATGTGGAATCTGATTATAAAATTCTTGAAATGAATTTTCATGCCCGAATTGAGTATCCAAATGATCAAATTGTCGCTCAACAACATTGTCGGTCTTGGAAGATTCAAGAAATATCACATCTCTAGATACTACAAACTTCTTATTAACTTCATCATAGAGACAATATGCTTTGGAGGTATTTGAATACCCCGAGAAGATACACTTTCAACTCCTTGCACCAAGTTTGTTTCTTTGTTCCTTAGGTATCAAGGCATAACAGGTGGAACCAAAGACCCCGAGATGCTTTACTGAAGGAATGTGGCCATGCCACATTTCATAATGAGTTTTGTTTCTAATAGAATTATATGGACACCTATTATTTATGTACACATCACATCGAATTGAATCAACCCAAAACATCATTTTACATTCTTGAAAAACATCATGGAACGTACCATGTTTAAGATTGTCCTATTCATTCTTTATTCTACTCTATTGTGTTGGGGATTATAAGGCACGATTTTTTGATGTTTGATACCATGTTGGCGAAGATAGTTTTCAAATTTATTTGAAGTGTATTATTTTCCATTATCAGTTCGAATAGAGTAAATATGAATTTGTGCATCATTTTCAATCCATGCATGAAAGTTCTTGAATGCTTGAAAATCATCAGATTTGTTCTTCAATAAATAAACCCAACACATTTTGGTGTAGTCATAAATAAATTTCATCATATATTTATTTTCATTTGCAGAAGTAACATGCATTGGGCCACATAAATTCGAATAAATCAGTACAATTTTTCTATGTGATCTAGAATGTGAATCATGAAAACACTGTTTGTTATGCTTTCCTAGAATACAAGCATCACATTGCTTAAGTTTCCCAAGAATTTTAGGCAAACCAGTAACACCATTTTTCTTCAAAAATGGAAGGTTGTCATAGTTCAAGTATCCAAATATAGAATGCCACTAAATAATTGATGGAAATGTACCTTCATCATAGTGAGAATTGTATGGAAATTTTTGTGCACGAGAAGAGGTACCTTGCAGCTTCAAAAGTATTTCTTCTTCTTCCCCTTTAGGACAAGTGAGATCTGATGCTTTTATGACCTCAACCTTGCCATCAAAAATATGAATGGAGTGTCCTTGCTAGAAGATGCGGACCAAATATAGCGAGTTTCTCCTCAACTCCGGGAGGTATAGAACATCATGTAGAAGAAATTATGAAATACCAGGCAGTTTGAGCCTGATTGTGCCAAGCTCTGATGGCTTAAGTTTTGATTTGTATACATTTAATTATACTTCTCCATCAACATTTCAGTAAGTTTTTCAAAAAAATATCTTCTAAAATTCATGTGGAATGTTTCTCCTAAATCAAGAAACCAATCGTTTCTCCAAGAATAAAGTGAAACATTAAACAAGTCTTCAATTACTCCAATATTACAATGTGACACAAAATAGTGAGAAGATTTGAGTGCTTTACCTTTCTCTTTATCCTGAGTTTTACCTTTGGATTCATTTTTTTCTTGCTTAATTCTATCCCAAGGAAGCTTACATGTGGATTCATCGTGTCCATCTCTATTGCAACGTATGCAATGAAGATCATGCTTTTCTTCTTGAAATTGTCTGCCCCCCCTTCCTCTAAAATTTCTTCTTCTTCTTCCTCTTTGGCCACCTCTTCCTCTAGAAGAATATTGAGCATGATTCTTATCTCTATGTGCAAGACACACAACTTCTTTAGAATATTGAGGAGTTGTCATCTTCCGAAAATCCCTTTCTCTCTTAACAAACTTCTTCTCAAGGGAGTCAAAGGTAATCTCCTTGATATTTTCACTTGCTTGCAATGACTCAAGATAATGTGAGTAAGTGGGATATAGTGCCTTGAAATAAGCTATGAGAGGTATGTCTATTTCAACACCAATGTTTTTAATGTCATGCATAATAGATCTTAATCCTGATGCTAAAGCAATAGGGTCATGGTTTTTACATTCAAGATGGAACATTTTAATCATCAATTGGACAACTTCAATTTTAGAGTGTGAGTCATACAACTACCTAAAATTATTCAAGGCATCATAAGAATTTGATAATGGAGAAATATGGAAACTCACGTCTTCATTTACAGATGTTGCAATCAAGTCATAAGACGTGTTGTTCTTGTTTTCCCAAATGGAGATCTCCTTGTATGAGGTGGGATTTGCAAGTGTATTTTCTCCTTCTACTTCACAAATTACTCTCCACAACTCATTAAAGATGAGAGAGTGTTTAATATTCCTTTACCATTCAAGATAGTTCTCTTTTCCTGAGAGAAATAATCCAACAATAGATATCAATGAATGCATTATAAAATATATATTTTTTAAAATGTACTCTGCTGCCAATACTGTAAAACAAATTGCAATTTTGGTGGTTAAAAAAGATAATTTTTATACACACACACACACACACACAAGAGGTTTTTGTTTTTTGGGGGAGGTATTATGTGGGGTAGGGATTATTATATGGGGGAGGGTGAATGGGTTAAATTGCATTTGACTGAGGGGAGGAGGTCGGATGACCGAGGGGAGAACAATAGTATGTTTACCTTGGTGGATGGACGAGAGGCCAAGGTGGAGGGTTGGTGCTATGGAGTCGGGGAGAAGAGTTCAGTGTTGGATGGGGGTGAAACAAGCTCATAATACCAAGAAGGTGTAGGGCCGAGAGGCCAACGTTTTATGGAGGTATGACAATGCGGGGTATGGAGGTATGTATGGACTCATGTGTATGTGCCGACTGTGTAAAAATGGGTGAGAGGGGTATTAACAACTGACCAATTGTGGTATTGGTGCGATGCAGGGGATTGGTGCAGTGGTGGGATATATCGAGAGTAAAGTGTTGTATGCGTTAACAATGGTATGCGATGCAGTGGGAGTTGAAGGGAATCGAGGGTGTTATGACTCTAGAGTGTTAAGATGAAGCCACGATTCCGAGTGTTAAGCGTATGTTGTGGCACAGTCGAGGGCCAAAGGGAGAGCCACTGATGGTGTCGTGGGAGTGCTAAGGGGCACTGCTGACCAAAAACGAGAGGGGAGTATGTGCAAGTGTTATACCAGAGCATAGTGCAATGTTATAATAGGAGTGTGATGTTATAACGGGAGTATGGGTGAGCATCATATTGGAGGTTATGCCACTACAAGCTTAACTCAGTGCATAGGAGCCAAAACAAATATGAAGGAGAGGCCAAATGTAGTGGGAGCCTTCAAATGGATACAAACATATTCAAATGCACAAAATTAAAACACATTCAGGGTGCAGAGAATGGAGCAATGGCAGAGGTCTTAATCTGCAAAAATAGGAAGAACAAGAGGGATTTACAAGGGAAAAAAAGATAAAATGGAGCTAGCCTTGATACCATGTCAAGCCAAAAGGTAACTCCACAATGTGAATTCGATTTTTTAATTAAGGGTGATCATAGATATATACATGGAGGGAGAGACTCTTGGGATTAATCTCCTAGTGTATCTTTATATTCCAACTCTCCTTATTTTCTATTTAGATTATTTTACATTTTGAGCCAATCCCAAGGATCAGGTGTCAACATGATACTTGTTGGGGTTATAGAGGCTAGGCCTGGCCTAGAGGCCATTCCAAGTTGCATGTTCCCTCTGTCGCTCTCTCTTGTATGTTGTCATTCCCCATCAGTGCGCATGCACCAGGGATGTCCCACACTCCCATGACAAAATCTCATTTTTCCATGATGATACACATGCTTCTCTTATTCTTGGAGCATACATAGATATATTCTAAGAATAATATTTAGCTACACATACGACACACATTATATCTAGACACACTCTCACACTAGGCACTAGCTCCTCTTAGCGGGGATGTTTCCAGTATTCTCATGCCACTTCGCAGAACTATCAGTCACCGTACATAATTTTATATAGCTAAGAGAGAGATGTACTTGCGAGGAGATTTTTTTTTCTTGTCTTCAATAAGTATTATGTTTTCCATTTCTAAATGGTATGAGATATTTCCATCCATTTTTATTTTGATTTTCCCTTTCTAAACGATATGAGATATCGACCTTTCTCCTGGAAAAAAAAAAGAATTGATGTTATTAAATAAGGAGGGTCTAAGTCTTCCTATCTGAATTGAAGTCCTGAAGTCACTGTCAAGGAGGGCTGAAATCAACACTATAAAAACCAACTAAATACCTAGAAAATGTACTCAATCAACTTCAGAAGTGATCACAAGAGTATCAACACAAACATATATATAAAAAATCCAAGTCACTATATCAACAAATCCTTGAGGAGAAACAAACCGCAATCAATATAACGCTCTTAAGCTTCTTTACACTTACAGATATACCCTGTAATACAAGTCTAAAATATTTGCAATTGCAGACCAAATTTGATGAGCTTGACGGTTGTAGAAATGATGCCAACGGTCCCCCCTTAAGAACAATTGAGGAGTATACTAGTTAATGAGTCTTGGAAATTTTCAACCATATTAGGTACTAACATAGAACATAAATAAAATATAATTTTAGGTAAGGAGGTAAAATCTAGTGGGAATAACCCCCCACTCAAAATAAGAGCCCTTCTATAAAAAATTCAAACTACTAAGAACCTGTGTCCTTCACTCCTAAGAGCTCCCACAAAGTTTTGAATCTTTGTTGCATGAAAATATTGGTGAAGAGGTCTATAGAATACTAAAATGAATGGAAGTAATACATATAAATTACTCGTTTTGTTGAAAAATAAAACAATAAATTCTCAATTTGTTTTTTCCTTTATTAAATAGAAAAAAATTGAATTTCCACATCAGCAGACAGCTTAGATGCAGTTAATTTGTGTGACATGGCCTGTGTCACCCAGTTTACACAGTAAATTTTAGTTGGAGGAGTTAGAGTTTAGTTAAGCATGTTTATTTGCTAATTTGTAGAAATCAAGGTCAGTTATCTAAGGTTGTTTTCAATTAAACTAGTTCTAAATGTTGAAGAAACTAGTGGAAGGCCAGTTAAGAAGTGGGACTTCATTCAAACTCAGTGATCATCTAGTTGACTGATCAATCAACCAAAAATAGCTAGTGCATGCAGAGAATTTGAGTTCCCCAGGCTTGGTAGATATTCCAAGGTAGTGTAACATCAGTTGTAGACTGGTATTGAGTGTACATGTGTTGCATATAACCAGATGATCAACCTTATGAATTTCACAATCCATTTTGGAAATATTCCTAAATAATAGGGGCCAAGTTTCTCAAGGAACTATGGTATAAAATACAAGCTCAAGCAAAGGAAAAATTTAACTAAGTCTGGGTCTGAGATTCTCAATGAGCAGAGAGATATATTATGCACTTGCAGGGTGTGCTTAGTTGAGAAAATCAATTTTAATACATCTCTATTCATTAGTTTAATACAATAAGGCATTGGGGTTTTTAGAAGATTTATTTCCCCAGGAAAAATACCATTGTTATGTGTGAGATTTATTATTACATGTCTGATCATTTTTCTCTAAATTATGAATTAATGTCTTCATTGCAGTAGAGTAGGTTTGTGTCTTGTGATTTTGATTAAAAATTCATGAGAAGTTTCAAATCTACATAATAATTTCTACATGGTATCACAGTGGGATTCACATTAGAGAGGGAATTTCAAAGTTGTTTCTTAGGAGGTTTGAATTTGCAGATCAATGTAACAGGATTTCTTCATAACTAAGAATATGGCCTTCAATGGACTAAGGCTAGAGTATTCCTTGGAAGGAACCTCTAATTTTGTTGCATGGAAGGACCATATGGAGGAGGTATTGGATGAAAATGGATTTCTAGAATACATCAATATATATTTTACAAAACCACCGGATTCTAATGCCCAAAACCTTTATCAGTGGAAGAAATATGTAGCCAAGGCGAGGAGAATAAATTTTAAGTGAGTACAGGATCACATTGTCTCAAATATCCACGAAAAACAAATTTTATTCACAATGTGGAAAGCACTGACATAATTGTTGGAGAATAATAGTGACCATAGGAATATAGCACTCAAGGATAAACTTCAAAGTATCAAGATGCAGAAGAATGACACGATTCCATAGTATGAGAAATTTCACACAATGTCGTGATGAACTTGGTAGGATTGGTGTTAATGTTCCTGAAGAAGACTTGGTACGACTATCCCTTCTAGTCCTTCCCAAGAGTTGGCATAGCTATCAAGATTCGGTGAATCGGAGGGAGAACCTATTGAATTAGGAGCACTTATGGTATGATTTGGTATTGGAGGAAATAAGGTGAAATACCAGAGATGGGACTTCATCCAAGGGCGAGGATGAAGAAAAGTTTTCATTGCCTGGAAAGAAAAAGAAGGGAAAAGTGAAGGAATCTCAATCCAAACTAGAATCTACTCAAGGGGACAAGAATAAATTTTTTTCAAAAAATAAATGATTCCATTTTCATGAATTTAGGTGCTATTCCGTGAAGTGTCCACATAAAAAAGCACGCAAGAAGACCTCATGAGGAGCAACAAGTGAAGCCCTGGCTTCACAGTTTGAGCTTGACTTTACCCTCATTTCATGCATGGCCAACAGAGTGATGGGGAGCATGTGGTACTTGGAATCAGGTGCATCATTCCACCTGACAGGGTGTAGAGACTTTTTTAGTGACCTGGAAGAAAAATATTTGTAGATGCACATCAATATGGGGGTGGCAGAAGGTATAGCGCAATCAGGGTTGGTACAATCACCTTTCGGGGGGATAAATGCTCCCCCCTCAAGATTAAGGATGTCATGTTCATTCCAGGAATAAAGAAAAATCTCATATTTATTGTAGTTTTGGAAGATCCTAGTTATGATGTGATCTTGAGAAGAGGAAAGGATTTCTTGAGACACATAGCCATGGAACAAGTGAAGAGGATCAAGTTTCATGTGAATAAATTGTATGAGCTAGATGTGGAAGACTGTGTTTCATTGATCACAAAGGTGGAGAAGGTGCAAAGCCATGATGTAGGTCAACTTTGGCACAAAATACTTGGTCATTTGCATCATGGCACCCTGAAGATTATGCAACATATAACCACACGCCTCCCCAAAGGAGCACTTGAGCAACAAGATGTATGCAAAGGATGTACTTTGGGAAAGTGTTAGTACCCTATAAATTATAGGATCTCAAGGTGGCTAGACACTTCATACTTCTTGCAAGGTTTTTCAAAATTCAAATGATTTCAAATAAAAAGAAAAAAAAAGTGAAAAAGAAAGAAAATAGGGTATAAAAATAAAGAAAAAGAAAAAGAGAAAAAATGAAAAGAAAAAAAATGAGGGAAAAAGAAAGAAGAAGCCCAAAAAGAAATAAAGTTGAAAGTGCTACAAGTCAAAATGACACTACTCATTAGATAGGTCTGTCCAGTCATACAGCTTAATCATGATTGGACAATTTTCAATTTCTGTTGATAGGTTAGAGAATAAAGATTTTCCAAACAGATTAATCTTGGCTTATCAGTAGATAAGAAGAAAATGAAATTGGCTCAATAGTTTAAGTTGAGCCAATGGCTGAAAAAAGGATAGGTGTTAGGGTAAGAATTAAAAAGAAAAGAAAAAGGATTTAAGGGTTTTCTAGTCCAAATGCACCCATAAAAAGAAGAGAAAATGTTAGACAATTAGCTTTGGGTAGGTAGTGTTGTATTGTTCAACAACTCTCCCCATTTTTAAATTTTTAAAATAAATCCCATTTAAAAATAGGTCCCCTTTTTATATCTTTTCCATAGATAAAAGGATGCATATCACATTTTATTCACAAAGTATACAAGTTTTAAAAACTTTCCGATCCGATGAGTTAAAAGACCTTTTAACATATTTTGAACATATTAGAAAAATTTTATACTTAGAACTATGTTAAAATGAATAGTAAATCGCAATTGGAAATTCAGAGAAGTTCTTTTAAAGATTTTTTATTACTTTGAGAAGTTCTGATGCGATCGCGCTCAATCGCAATCACATTTCAGAATAGTATTAAGTCTTGCATTTTTATATTTTATAACGATGTGATGCGATTTATCGCAATAGCGTTTCGGAAGAGAGTTAAAACATTGTATTCCTTTCATTTAAAAAGACGATGCGATTGAGCTCAATCGCAATCGCATTTTCAGAGATAATATTAAATGGTCTATTCCATTGTAAAATCTCTGATGCGATCAGGATTCGGTAAAAAATAATTATTGCATTCCATTTCAAACAAATTGCAATGTGATTGTCGCAATCGGAAGATCGGAAATGAATTATGTTGAATTATCTTACGCACCATTGAAGACTTGCGATGCGATTGTTATTTCGCCTTATATTTATTCATCGCATCGCAAAGGATCAAAAGTGAATTTTAACATTTATTACAAGGATGCGCCGATCTCCAATTGTACGACAATATTAATTGAAAATCAGGCAGAAGATCATGGGTTACTTTGTTTTCAATACGTGAATGTGACCCCTTGGAGAGCATTTATTTTGAAAATATGGGGAGATTAAATGATAATTAAATAAACAAATCTTTGTGTAGCTGTTCTCATTATTGTGTTTTATTTCGGCTGAAAGCATTTATTTGAATTGAAAAACAAAAGTTCAAATTCTTTCATTCACAGAACCAGAGAGAATTTACTCGACACTGAAATGTCAAAGAGAAGCAGAAAGTCTAAAGCTGCTTTTGTTGCAAAATCTCCTGTGTTAAACATGCCGCCCAAGGAGAAACCGGCAAGGTTTAAGCTAGTCACAGACACCTCCTGTCAAGGACTGGGGAAGATGACATGGGAGAATGTATACAATTTTCTTGAAAAAGAGAAACCTAGGGTTATTGTGCCTAAGGCAACTGTTCTCGATGAAGAAGATTCAGACTCTGACTCTGAAACTCAACTCAGTGCATTGGCAAATTCATTTTTACACCGAGTTGCCACCCGGGAGAATATTTTTCCCTACTATGATGTTATCAGATGGGTCATTGACAATGTGACCATTCAAAACAGGACTTTTGTTTCTACTTCTAGATTAGTGTTCGAGTCATTCAGGGTAGAAGATTTTAAGGCAATGTACCATCTTCCCAATCCACAAAATATTTACAACAAAGAATTCCTTAAGGAATATGCTGCAGAACATCCAAACCAGGCAGAGGCAATCAAAGAATGGAGGAGTAACCCTGAGAAACATAAGTAGGAGGCATCAGGTATGTACTTTGTGGAGTCTCTTGCACCTCCATATTGTTATGCCGCAACGATGATGTGTAGGTTGTTCGGAAACTATAACTTTGCTAGATTTTCTATTCAAATGGTCTCGTTAATTCATTCTGCTGTTAGTTTTGAAATTATGGATTGGGCTGTCATTTTGTCGGATAAGATAGCCAATCGAATTCTAGAGTACAGGAAAGATAAGAATTCAGGGAATTCCACCCCTTTCCATTTTTGTGCTTATATTTTGGATGCCCTCTGTTTCAATTTTGAGTTCCCCATGCTAGGTTGGAAATGGACTCCAAAAGAATCTATCCCTATTCATGTGTACTACAATTTCTTATGGAAAGAGCATTTAAAACTTCATGTTTACAGAGTTTTCCATGGTTTTCTAATTCCAATCTACCAAACCATTTTTGGTCATTTCCCTCCTAGACTTTCCAAAAAATCCAAGACTGATTTGTCTTCTATCGGAGATTGGTTCGGAGAAGAAAAATTCACTTATATCAGAATTTTTGGGAGTATTGTTCAGCCACATATCCTTCCCCTATATGTTCTAGATAATTTGTTAGCTCAGGAGATTTCCTATCAACTGGCAGTCGAAGGAATGTCTAGAATTTTGAAAAGCAATAAAAAGCTTATGTGGCCTACCTTCCCTTTTAAGTGTGGTGACTATACTCTTAATAGTTTTTCTCATGCTGAGAAAGAAGTTGGTAAGATTTCTGATTTTAAGTTTTCAACAATTCTTGGAAGACAATACGACCCAAGGAAAGTGGCGCATGATTTTACTACCTCTATTTCAATTGCCCAGTTCGAGCATGAACCAAACATTTTTGATGATTTATTTGTTTCCATGGATGATATATCCCAACTCTTTGATTCAGCCAAGTACAAGTTGCAGGCAGAGGACTTGATTTTTTTTTTGTATAGAAGCTAGAGGTTACTTAAAGTTCCTTTTGATCAGTTAAGAGCTCCCACACAGGAGAAAACATCACAACAAGCAGGAAGTAATTCTGGTAAAGAAGTAAAAGGATCTGATCCTATTCTAGGAAAAAAGGATGACAGCAGCAAAGCCGACACTGCCAAAATAGAAACAACTGCTCAAAAAGATACACAGAAGCCTTTAGTTCAAACAAAAAAAGGGAACACGAGTGATGCCTAGGTACATATTGAAAAAGGAAGTACAGAAAGAAAAAACACTGAACAGGCACCCAAGAATGATGCAGGTTCTCAACTTTGAGGACAAGTAGATACTGAATTGGTTGTTTCTTCTCATTTGCTAAATCAATATCAACAATTTGCACAACAAATAGGATTGCAAAACACTCCTCAAGTTGACAATCCCAAAGATCAGGATGTGGAAATAATTCCTGAAACCCCACTGGAGAAATTATGCCAAAGATAGAAGAAATCCCTCCTTTAGATATATTCTACAGTCCCAAACATAGGGCTGTGGTAAGAAAACAAAGGAAAAGGAGGAGAATAGATCAAGATGCCCTTTTGGCATCACAGGGGGAATTGCTAAATGTTGTTTATAAAAATGCTGAGGTGGATCCATCTGAGGATCTCACCAAATTGTCTCAGTATGCCGGTGCCTATAGTGCTGCCATTATAGATAAAGCTTCCGAAGTTTCACAGCTAGTAAAACAAAAGGATATGCAAATTTCTATTTTTCTAGAACAGATTGTAGGTGATCAGCAAAATATTATTCAGTTGGAACAACGGGTACAGGATGCAGAACTCAGAGCTAAAAAACTAAAAGAGCAACTCAACCTTGAAAAGAAAAAGATTGATGAACAAGCCTTGGGCAAACAACAGCAGTTGACTCAAGAAGTAGAAAAGCTACAAAATATTTTACAAAATGAGAGAAATTCAAAGGTTGAACAGGAAAAAATGTTCCAATCAGAAGTGGACAAGTTCAAAAATTATCCTAAGCAAGATGGTTCAGTCACAATAAATTTGTTCATAAGAGCCATGTATCCAGTAAATTGGTCAAGATATTTTCTCTGTCTGCGCTGTGAAGTAGGGGCTCCTACATTCTCCGCAGTATTAGGTCTCAATCTATCAACTTCCATGGTGTGCCTTCTTCCATTTCTGATGGATGGCTCTACATGAGTGTTTTCCTCCACTCCATGATCATCTGCATGTGGCTGATCCACATCTTGAGGCTCATCCTTGGGAACCAACAACTTCTCATCTGCATGCAAGTCCAACTCCCTCTCAAAGGGCAACGACATGGCTTTCCCCTCATAAAATTTTATATCCCATCGCACAACAGTAATTATGTTGTTTGGAAAATACACACAATAATTATGGGGTGTTTTAATGTACCCCACAAAAATCTCGATCTCAACTGTCGGTTCTAGCTTCTTCGTGGCGTCCTTGGTCGCATGCACATAAACAGATGGGCCAAAAATCTTAAAGTGTGAAACATCAGGTTTCTTACCAGTGAAATCCTCTTCAGGCGTACTCATGCCAAGTATCCTATGAGGACAACGGTTCTGCACATGAACCGTTGTGTTGCATGCTTCCACCCATAGATGCATCGGTAGGCCTTGATCATGCAACTCGTGTTGCACCCATAAAAGTTTTTTTCTTTCTCTTCGTGGCCCCATTATGTTGTGGAATATGAAGTGCTATGAATTCTCTTCGAATTCCTTCTTTGCTGCAGAATTTCTTGAATTCGTTAGAGATGTGTTCTCCACCATTATTGCTCCTCAGAGCCTTCACTTGCTTCCCCGACTCTCTCCACAAGTGCCTTAAACTCAAGAAACTTAGAGAATGTCTAATATTTCTTCTGCATGAATAAGATCCATGTAATATTCATACTTAGCCTAAGCTAAGAGGGATATTCATTTTTGTTTTACTTTATGTTGCATGAATAAATGAATAAAGGAGGACATGTAAAACTCCTGAAAAGACTGAATAAATCAATGCCCATGTGAACACAGATAAATCAGGGCGATGTAAATAAATCACTTGCAGGTGTGAAAGGGGTTTGAGCTATGAGACTGGGTCAACCTCGACCAAATCTACAGCGTTGTCTAATTTCAATGTATCTCATGAAGGGACAACGCAGTTCTAGAAGGAGGCCCCTCATGTGAAAGGAGCTAACTCATCAAGGTGGTTTAGGGTTTGCAAAGGCTTTCATCTTATAAAACAAAGGAGAAGGAAGCAAGAGAAGGTTTTTGATTGATTATATTTCTGATTATCTTGTCTGCTTAGACAAATACAATTCTCTGTAATTTAGTAGAGAATTGTGTTGCTTAGCACTTGGAGTCCCTATACAAGGATTTCACCTCTTCCTTTGAGGATTCTTGGAGGAGTATTTGCTGATTTGATCCACTATCAGGCTTGAGGCCAAGCTCCACTTCCAATTGCAGCACAGATCCAGTGAGGTTTTGTCTGCTTTTGCAAGCTGCAGCAAGTGGGATTCTAGATCTGTAGAGATCTAGCTTTTTTTGGGAGTCGCTTCTCATGGAGTGTGTCTTTTAACCTCTTGGAAGAGTGCCTCTCATGTTTATAATTTAGATCTGTATCTTGGCAGCTGGCCATCTATGTTATTCAAGCTACAGCACAGTTTTCATTGAGGAACTGCATTATTTTCATATGAGATTCATCAGGGTGTTTTGATCCCAGTTTTGATGAGAGATCTCTAGTGTTGGGCTTTGCCTTTCACTTTGGTGATCCATGGATTAGCTTGTTGATCCATGTTCTATTTAGATATGATCTATTGTAATGTAAAGTCATATTCAGAAATTACTGCAGCATTTTACAGATCTGCAACTTAAAACTCAGATCTACTCTTGTTTATGCATGATTTGGTCAAAACCCCAAGGGGATCTTGTAAATAATACTATCTGGTTTCTAGATCTGAAATAGATCTTATGTTTTTTCCATAGATCTGTCATAGATCTTAGTTGTAATATTCAGCTAATGCATCTCCTTAAAATAACATTTTTGAGCCATTTCTGCAGTTATATATGTGTTGCAGCCTTATATTCTGAAGATTTCTTGCTCTATTGTCTCATGTATTCTACTGTATATTGAAATAGCTTCATTGTAATTCTAATTTGCTGTTATAGATTCATAAGTTAATCAAATTTTATGGCCTCCTGCTCATACTGTCCAAGACTTCATTATTTCTGAAGCAGTTTGTTGTGCATAGTTGCAACCCCTCTTGTAGGGTGTTTTTCAACTAGACTAGGTGGTGTGAGATCTGTTTACCACACCTAGTTTGATTTGTTTTTGCTCCCCTTTTGGATCTAGACTCCAGATATGCTGATCTAAGGGATCCAAGGGTTGTAAACTCATTTCTATGCATCAATCTCCCAGGAGTGCGTTATTTCAGCAGGCTTTCTGTGCTATTCCAAATTTGGAATATTACAGTGGTATCAAAGCTCCTTTCTTGGCACAGCCTGTGCTTTACTTGGAGCATCACAGACATGTTGCATTTAGAATAATATTAACCCCTTACTAAGAGGGAGAAGAGATATCAGAATAGAAGTCATAAGAAGTATGATTACACTACTGATGATCAAGACAAGGGTAAAGCCCCTAAGACTACAAGTGATAAAGAAGGAGAAGAGTTTGCAAGAACTCTGTTGGTGGCCATGCAAGATATTTCCAAAGAGATCAAGGAGATGAGGGTGGATAGAATGAGGGAATCTCCTGGGAGATTTCATCCGGGAGAAAGCTCTGACATGTCTCATCATGGGACTGGTCAACCAGTGAACCTGCCACAAGCCCCATAAGCTTCACAACGCTCCACTATGCCTACTTTCTTAGCTGTGGAGAATGAAGAACCACAAGAGCAAGCTTCCCTTGAAGATTACTTTGTGGATTATGACTCTCATAGTTAGAGATTCAAGGACCACTTGAGCTTCCAAGAATTTTTTCACCTCAAGGACAGAAGAAGACCGAGGTAGCAGTATAGAGATGGTGGGTTCTTTCATAATCAGGATAGACACCACTCTATGGGCAGATTATTTTTGCCCACGTTTTATGGATCATCCTCTAGTTCTACCAAGGCATGGGTAGAAAAGCTGGATATTTACTTCCAGTTCAACAAAATCCCTGAGACTGAAGCCATCAATATTGCAGCGCTGCACTTTGAAGGTGAAGAACACAATTGGTGGTTCCATGGGTTGTCCACATTGGGACACATCAATGTGAATACCTATTTTTATTTTACTAGAAGACTAGTGGAGAGGTTTGACAAGAAGGATCCTGAAGCACTCTTCATAAGCCTTGTAAAGCTGAAGCAATCAGGAGATGCAGAGACTTATATCTCTGAGTTTTTGGGATTATCAGTCATGGTCCCTGATCTATCTGTAGCCAAGAGGGTCTACATGTTCATTGATGGCCTGGAGTAACCTTTTCATGGGTTGTTTTAATCTACTAAGCCAATCACTTTGCATGATGCCATTGAGAGGGCTAGAGACCTCCAAGATTCCTTGCCAAAAGTAAAGGCAACTTTCCAGAGCAAGGCCCCTCACTTCTCTAAGGGGAAAGAAGGAAAATATGCTCCTCCAAAGGAGAGCTCTTTGAAGAAACCTATTGATATTGATCTCAGGAGGGAATTGAGGAAGAAAAAATTATGCTTCACTTGCCAAGACTCATGGGCACCAGGACATAGATGTGCTGCTGGAAAATCACACTATGTAAAAGTCTTCTCAGATTTTGAGGAGGAAGATGAAGATGATGAACCTAAGAGGGGTCACAGCACTGATAATGATGAGGAAGATCAAACACCATCCAGAGATGGGAAGGGAGCCTTTTCTCCAATAAGTGTGACTCTTGCATCTTTGAGAGGAGTGCCTAAGTACTTGACCCTAAGAGTACAAGGTTCAGTCATGAATCAGAGAGTATTTGTCCTGATTGAAAGTGGGGAAACCCACAACTTTATTGATGCTCATCTTGTGCAAAAGAGAGAAATCCCTACTGATGCTTTTGAGGGATTTTTTGTCTTGGTCCCAGGAGATAGGACCATGCAATGCATGAAATATGTTCCATCACTCTCTGTCACTATGGGATCCTACACCCTGGTGGATCACTTCTTTGTAGTTGACATACTAGACACCAACATCATTTTGGGTGTCCAATGGTTGATTACCTTGGGGAAGGTTACCACTGCTTGGAAAGATTTGCAGATGGAGTGGGTGGACTTGAAGAGTGGGAAACCACAAATGATTCAAGGCATGAACACTTATCTTTCACCTAGTACTTCCACACAAACAACAGAGATGGATTTGCACAGTGGAAGCATGGACCTCACAGTTCCTTCTCTCATGTTCATGAGGATGCTGCAAGGGACATTCTTATCTAATGGCAAGCCACCTGGAATGCCATCAGATTTAGATCTTGTCGAGAAGGCTCCACAAACTGCTACTCCAAATCTAGATCAAGGAAGGATTAGAGCCATGATAGACCAAGTCATAGCGTTAGAGGGCTTGGGACAACCCAATAATGAGGAAGATCTTCTTCCTGCATCATTATCACCCTCTCACTTTTCTGAATCTGCACTATGGGAGGAGAAGAATGGGAGGATCAGCCTTCCAACAAAAAATTTTGGCATGTGTAATGTCAAAATGGAAATCAACAACATGACAAACACTTCCATGGATGTATCAGCAGCACTGTCATTGTTGAGCAGTGTGGTTATTTATTGGAAATCTCAACTGCTTGTAGAGTATTCCAAAGATCTCCACATAGGTATGATACTATATGGCATGCAGTAAGAAGAGGGCTACTTAGTCCAAGGGGGATTCATCTATTTTCATGGTAAGGTCTTCTTGGCTAGAGCTTCCAAGCTCAAGTAGAAGATCCTACAAAGAGCACATGAAGAATTCTCCCTCAGCCACATGTATTCAATGAAGATCTATACCCTGATCATGAGGAGTTTTGATTAGGAAGGCATGAGAGAGGAATTACATCAGCACTTTCAAGAGTGCATTAGCTATGGAGGATTGGGGCAGCCAGTGGACTCTTTGCAAGAGCTCTTCCTTTGCTTGAGAGCAGGAAAATGCTCATGCACAAATCCATGTGTATGAAGGACTATGATGGTAAAAGGACTGATCATGCCAAGCAAGTCGTATTTTCTTATATGTCACATTATTTTACCATGTTTTTGGAGGCTATGACTCCTAAAGGGGGTGAGAGATCATGTGGATCTCATAGCTTTTTGGGGGCCAATAGAAATTTTGAACTTGGCCACTCCCTTGTTGTGCAAAGGGAGATTCCTTTTCATGATGGGTGCTTTCCAAAGGCACCAAACTTATGTAACATCTTTAGCCATGTTAAGGTGACTCATGCAACAAATGTGTGGTGGGAATGCCACTTTCCACACCTGGATCTAATGAAGACAAGAGGTGCACTGCGCTGGCACCACATGTGGGATTTTGACCCACCTCCTCAAGTGCAGATTTCAGTTTGCATATTTGTAGTCCTGCTTCCTTACTTGGATGATATAGTTGTATTGTTTATGGGATTGTATGGATAGAATTTGGGCAGCTTGTATGTACCACATGGCTTGGAACTTCTACTTGTACTTCATGATACATGTTTTAGATGTAGAATTTCTTCAACCATGTTTATTTCTGTTGAGTTTTTCACTCCTGAAGGGATGGATTATGCACATATTATGTTGGCCTTGGAGGAACAATTCATGATGTATTGGCTTGTTGAGCACTTGGCCTACGATGAGGGCTTGATCCTTGATGATGCCATCAATGGAGGAGGAGAATAACTATAGCTTTTACCCTATCAGTTGCTTAAGGACAAGCAACATTTTGGAGGGGAGGACTGTAATATTCCTACTTAGCCTAAGCTAAGAGGAATATTCATTTTTGTTTTTACTTTATGTTGCATGAATAAATGAATAAAGGAGGACATGTAAAACTCCTGAAAAGACTGAATAAATCAATGCCCATGTGAACAAATATAAATCAGGGCCTTGTAAATAAATCACTTGCAGCTGTGAAAGGGGTCTGAGCTATGAGACTAGGTCAACCTTGACCAAATCTACAGCGTTGTCTAGGTTTAATGTATCTCCTAAAGGGACAGCGCAGTTCTAGAAGGAGGCCCCTCATGTGAAAGGAGCTAACTCATCAAGGTGGTTTAGGGTTTGCAAAGTCTTTCATCTTATAAAAGGAAGGGGAGGGCAGCAAGAGAAGGTTGATTGATTATATTTTTGAGTATCTTGTTTGCTTAGACAAATACTATTCTCTGTTTTTTAGTACAGAATTGTTTTGCTTAGCACTTGAAGTTCCTATGCAGGGATTTCACCTCTTCCTTTGAGGATTCTTGGAGGAGTATTTGTTGATTTGATCCACTATCAAGCTTGAGTCCAAGCTCTACTTCCAATTGCAGCGTAGATCCAGTGAGGTTTTTTCTGCTTTTGCAAGCTGCAGCAAGTGGGATTCTAGATCTACAGAGATCTAGCTTGTTTTGGGAGCCTCTTCTCATGGAGTGTGTCTTTTAGCCTCCTGGAAGAGTGCCTCTCATATTTGCACTTCAGATCTATAACTTGGCAGTGGGCCATCTATGTCATTTGAGCTAAAACGTTGTTTCCATTGAGGAACTGCGTTATTTTGGTATGAGATTCTTCATCGTGTTTTGATCACAGTTTTGATGAGAGATATCTAGTGCTGGGCTTTGCCTTCTACTTTGGTGATCCATGGATTAGCTTGCTGATGCATGTTCTATTTAGATCTGATCTATTGCCATGTAATGTTATATTCATAAATTACTGCAACATTTTATATACCTGCAACTTGAAACTTAGATCTACTCTTGTTTATGCATGATTTGGTCAAAACCCCAAGGGGATCTTGTAAATAAGACTATCTAGTTTCCAGATCTGAAATAGATCTGATGTTTTTTCCATAGATATGTCCTAGATCTGAGTTGTAATATTCAGCTGCTGCAGCTCCTTAAAATAGTGTTGTTGAGCCATTTCTGCAGTTATATATGTGTTGCAGCCTTCTTTTCTGAATATTTCTTGCTCTATTGTCTCATGTATTCTACTGTACATTGAAAGAGGTTCATTGTAATTCTGATTTGTTGCTGTAGATTCATAATTTAATCATATTTCATGGCCTCCTACTCATACTGTCCAAGACTGCATTATTTCTGAAGCATTTTGTTGTGCATAGCTGCAGCCCCTCTTGTAGGGTGTTTTTCAGCTAAACTAGGTGGTGGGAGATCTGTTTACCACACTCAGTTTGATTTTTTTTTGCTCCCCTTTTGGATCTAGACTCCAGATATGCTGATCTAAGGGATCCAAGGGTTGTAAACTCATTTATGTGCATCAATCTCCCAGAAGTGTGTTATTTCAGCAGGCTTGCTGTGCTATTCCAGATTTGGAATATTACAATCCAGCACTTACAAGAAAAGTCATCAAGAAATATTACATAGTACTTATGTTTTTTTGTCGAAGCAATAGAGAATGGTCTACACACGCCTGTGTGGACTCTCTCAAGGATCCCTGAAGCTCGGTTCTCATTCTCATGAAAGGTGGCCTTTAAATACTTTCCCATGGTGCAACCCTTGCATGCATCTAACTGAGCAAGTGTTCCCATTGGAAGTCCAGTAGAAATATGTTGCATGACTTTCAAGGCTCCATGGTGAATATGGCCCAATCTCCTGTGCCATAATTTGGCCTCATCCCGGCTCACCACTTTGTCTGCCATGCCCATCGTTGTTGTGCAGCCATCTACCTCTAGTTTGTAGAGATTCTTAACTTGAATCCCTATCCTCTTGGCTTGTCATGTTGTTTTATGTCACAGAAAAGCTTGTCCTTCACTAAAAAAAAAATCATAACCTCTATCCTCCAACATTGCGGCTGAGACTAAATTTTTCTTCAAACCCAGTACATGCATCACATATTTTAATTGAAATGGTTTACCTGAATTTCTCTGAAAGTGTTACACTAAAATTTGTCACCATGAAATTTAGTTGTTCATATGGGTCTATCAATACCTATATCATGCTCCCTTAGAAGTAAAAAACCCTAATGTTCCTAAACCAAGTCTTGGAATTGGAGAAAAGCTCATCAAAACCCTAAAAATCCTAACTCCGCACTTTTCCTAATTCTTACCTGTGGTACCATGGTTTTTTGCTCTATAACCTCCGGCACATCCCACACGTTCTGCTTACTAAAACTACGGACCTTCGTAAAAGGTAAAATAAAATAAAAAGTAAGTTCTAGAAGCCCAACTGGTCGAATATTCTCCGAGCTGGAGAATTGTAAAAGCATTATCAAGTCGAGCTTCGCCCCTTCATTCATGAACCTCTATCCCTTCATTAACGGAGATTATCCCTTGGCATTTGGAGCTAAAATCCATTTGTGAGAGGACTTTATCCCCCTATTTATGGAACTGAAACCTCCTTCATTATCCTATAAATTGAACTCATGTTTCAGTCTCAAGGGTAGACTATAGATTGATAGACTTCTGAACTTATATAAGAGAATTGCTGAAGAAATTATACTCTCTATACATGGCATCATTGGTATGAGAATGATCACATACACATATCCATGGTTTTATGCTAGTTCAAAGAGGAGAAGGCTTGTCAAATCGATGGAAAACGGTTGTTCAGGACCCCGGAATAACCTCTATGACATCAAGGTGACAAGGTTGTAAGGTTACTTCTTATCACACAAGTTAATACGAATGGATTCTATTTTCTCATTAAGTTTTTCATGTATCTATTTGAGTAATTTAATTCTTGGATTCCTTGATCACTGAGATAGATTAGTGTTTGTGGAATATTATATCTTGCAGGTGTTTTTAATCCTTTTTCTTGTCTTTGAGTGCAGGTCTTACATGTTGAATTGACCTCTCTTAGAGCGACTGGATTGAATATTATAGCAAGCGTTGGACTTCACGTAGGGGCATGTCCTCATACTTGGTTATTTAATAATTTTGAATCACAAATGATCTAGAGAAAATGGTTTGCATTTGGATGTTTATTTCTAGATATCCTTAGGATACTAGGGAGATCGTTCTTGTCTGCAAGAAGGATTTTATCCGCATAACAAAATGGTGACTCCGCTGGGGAAAAATGAACTTAGTTTTATTTTTTAATTTTCAATTTGACTTTCAAAGAATTTTCTGATTTTGATTTATCTAAAACAGGGTTGGGTAGATAACTTATCAGAATCCCTGAAAAGAAAATCTGAATTTTTGTTTTTTTTGTATTTTTCTTGGCCTCGACAGTTTTTATTTAAAAACAGTGTGGTAGCCTCCGCAGTTTTTAGTTTAGAACAGTTCGGTACCGCACTATTCTCCATTAGAACCTGTGGACTTGTGGAAAATCTTTTAAAATTAAGAATTCTCTTTTCAGGAGCCAGATTACAAGATTCTCTGTGTTTGCCCCAAGTTGTCTTGACTGTCAAAGTCTTATGTGTAAGTTTCTTTTAGTAACTTTTGTGTCCGTCCCTGTTAAGCTAATTGGGTGTTTTGAGTCTCTTTTTTGAGAAACTCTTAATTTGATTTCCTTTGGTCATTACTTTGAGGTTTGTCTCAGTCTTTTAAAAATTTTGCATCTTTTTGCTAAATTATGTAAGAGTGTTAATCGCCTTTGAGTGTTTTTATTTTTGACCTTTGGAATTATCACCTAATTTTCTTTCCTTACACTTGATTGGTTCTTTAGACTACATTAGAATCATCTTGTGTTTTATAATTCTCTTGCATTGATCACATTTGCATAATTAGAATTCTCATTTTCAGAATATGAATGAAAAATGTGTTGTTGGCTTGAGGGGTCCTGACCCAGGTTCGGTGTGCAAGGTTTTCCAACAAACCCCTATACTACTGGCCCTCTCAACAGTGACCTGCTTGCGCAAGTCACAGTCTCACCCGAAGTAGTATGGGTGGATGCTAGAACCAGGTTTCCGCACCCTGAGAAAGGAAGGGTAAGGCAAGCAGGGTTACGTTCTGTTCAGATTACCTCGTCTCTGCGCAGGGTCAAATATGTATGCAATTGCATCCATGTGCACTAGATCTACAATTATATGTTTTTCATAACATCAACACAACATTACATAACCCGAATAGAACAGATCTAGATTTACTTCAATATACAAACTTTCGCAGCATGATATAACCAGAACAGAATAGATCCAATCGTTCAATATACAGACCTTCGTAGCGCAAAGACATAAAATGCATAAAACATTAATTATCAGCAATCCATTCAATAGTACTCACAGATTCAGATCTAATAATCCTGCATATTCATTCATTCGTTACCCTTACAATTCCCTTCCCAACCTGCGCACACAGTAGCAGGGTCACACACAGCTGGACTAGGATCTCCGCGCGCACAGCCAGCAGGAGTCTGTTCCCCAAAAACCCCAACAGATTGCTTACACAACAGATCACATCAATAGCTCATCAAATCCTACCTTCTACAATATGAAATGCCTCTCTATTTATAACAATCTAGCTTTAACATTCCTATGGTCCGCAACCCATGGTTTTCGGACCCCTAGTTTACCCTTTAACCCTATTACAATGCTTTCGGGGCTTTGACCTACCCCAACACCCCTGCGCTATACTAAATATAACAAAAATAACCAAAATGGAGTGGTTTTGTTCCAACATGTGCATATATTACATTTGCATACTTTTCAAGTGAATTGTGCATATATTACAACTGCATAGTTTACATTTTGGAAAAATCAATCGTAGATTTAGATCAGTTTATTTGATTTGAATTTACATGTTTTTATGCTTGTTTTAAAAACATAAAAATAAAAAATTGGAATTAATTAGCATTATTTTTTCTTGATGAAATTAGTGCATTAGAGAATTTGTGATATTTTCTCTTATTTATCAATCTTTGCATTGTTGGAAGTGAATGGAACTTCTCTCCTTACTTTAGTTAGGATTCATCGAATTGAAAATATTACATTATCATATTCGATTACATTTAGTTTTGGGTCAGGTAATAACACCATTGGTTTCATATCCATTTACCTTTTGAGTAATAACAGCCAATAACACAATGCTTAATTAAAATTCATCTACAAATTTTTACATTTTCTAGGGCTCTTTTCACCAATCTAGCTTAGGCTAGTGCTTTGGAATAGGTTATAATTAACTTTCCAAAGCAACTAAACAAACAAGTAGCATATTGTGGTGAGGAAAAATTCCAATTTTTGCAATTTTTCTCTAGGAAGCTTTTCTTAAAAGAGTCAAGCACGAGATCATGTCCGAACCAGTGAGGTAATCGTACCTATCTCATTGGGAAAGATAGAAGATGTGCACATATTAAAAATGGTAAACCTAGGATAAACCATTGTCAAGGAGCCTAGGGTCACTTGTCGGTAAACCTTGGATTTGTCAAGGAGCCTTAAAGGGGATTGAGCTTGTTACTCTGCCCTTGCGTGTATATCGGATTGTAGACTATTCCCCCAGGTATAATTGTCTCAGTTGGTGACCTTAGTGGCCATAATATTTAGGATTTTTCCCAAGGTGACGGTGGAGGGAAGGTCCCACTGTACCTAGAGTAGACATCGGCTAGACTCACTTGGACTCTTCGGAGTGTTCTCTTCACTCGAGATGGTTTAAGTGGAGAAACTTGCACTGGTTTGTTTCATTAAGCAGGTTGTCGGGGTAACTATTCCGACGTTGGATTTCATCACCAACTAGTGTTTTTATTGTGGAAACATATTGTTTGTGTGTGGTTTGACTCCTATATTTGATAGCACATGTTCATTTGTTTGTTTTTACTTTTTAGATACCTTAGGTGTGAATTGTGAATTTTAATTGTTAGGTGTGAATTGTGAATTGTGAATATTTTTAAATTGTTAATAAAATTCACTGAAGTTGAATCTAATGGCAACTGTTCCAGAATTTACCAACCAAGGAACCCCTCTTAATGAGAATCCTAGTACTTTTCCTTGCTTTGGAAATGTTGGTCCTCCTTATATGGCTACATTGTCATTACCTGGATTTACCATAGGTTTACCGGTATGGTTATTTTCAACTTCGTTGGCCTCTAATACTCCAATTGTTCCACCTCAACCGGATGCTTCACCTCAACAGAGTTCACCATATCAACATCACCAACCTCATGTTGACCCTTTAGCTTCTTCACCAAACATGTCTTCCTCCCTTTCTTCTTCTTTTCTTGGTAAAGGCCTTGACGCTAGTAACCAGGTGGCTAAGAAAAAGAAGAAAGGGAAGAAGAAGAAGCAAGATAAGAAAGAATTCAAACAACCAACCATGGTTGTAAGTGTTAGTAGTGTTGAGGAAACCTCCAACATGCATCACAAACCCAAATACCCTTGCAAACTTTGTAAGGGTGACCACTTCCTTATCAATTGTCCTGGTATTCCAAAGGTCTTGGAATTATGGTCAGAAAAATCTCATCAACTTACCATTGATCCATCAACCAGTGATTGTCAGGTTACTGGGAAAAAGGGTAAAGTTAGGTTTCCTTGTAGGTTATGCAAATGGAGTCATCAAACTCATATTTTCCCTCACATGGATGAAGCCTCTAAATTGTTTGAAAGCCTTATTATTCCACAGAAAAAACTTCCAACTGGTTATCGTAAACTTTCTCCCAACCTATCGTTAACTGACGGAGTGATTGATCTAATTCCAAGTATAGTCAATCCCGCTCTTCCATTGAAGAGTGAAACTCATATCACTCAAGTTGATGATCCATTAGTTGATGAAGTGCTCAACTTGACTTCTCATCCAGTCGATCCCACTCTCCCTATAGAGAGTGAAATTCATACTGCTCAGGTTCTTCTTGTTACACCAGATTCTTCTACGCCAGGGGGCATTTCACCTGTTTGTTTAGAACCCCCTCCAAGTACTGAGGTATTTTCCTTTGATTGGAATAGACTAACAGAACCTCATCTTCCTTACTCCATCCCTTTCCAAATTATTGTGAAGGTTTGTGGTAATAATGTGTGTCACACAAATATAGATGAAGGTGCTTATGTTAGTAATTTATCCTCAACAGCATGGCAAGCTTTGGGTTACCCTCAGCTTGTGCCTGTTACACAGAATCTGTCAGCTTTTAACAAAACCATTAGTGAACCTTTAGGGATCCTTCCTAGGTTTCTGATTACCTTGGAAGGTAAAACTATCTGTATGGATCTTATGGTAGTCTGAGGCCCCTTGGATTTCAATTTGATCCTTGGGCGAGACTATATCTATGAAATGAAAGTTGTCATATCGACACTCTTTCACGTTATGTCTTTCCCTCACAATGGAAACATTGTGACCATTGACCAGATTTCATTTGCTAGTCTTGATTCGACTACCAATAATCTGACACCCCTGAATTTTCCTTATATGGAAGTGGTATCTACCCCACCATGGGTTAATTATGTGGAAACCAGTCCCATGTTTTCAGTTACCGATGCAAGTGAGACTCTCACTGTTTTCTCAACTTCCTTTGACTTAGATCCAGTAATTTACATGTCTAACCCTATGAGATTATTTGAACGCGATGTTCTTATCCCTTTTGAGTCCCTTGACATGTGTTCCTTCCAGAGAATTGTTCTTCCATCCGATGAAGACCTCTTGGAAGCCATGATCGAGGAGTGTCCCTTGACATGTGTTACTTCCAGTTGGAAGCCATGAAAAGGTATAATGAGGATATTTCTCTTTACTGTGTCAACCTCGTTAAAAAATGAAACAGATACCATGAGGATAGTTCCCTTTACTATGTCAACCTCGTTAAAAAATGAAACAGATGCCATGAGGATAGTTCCCTTTACTGTGCAACCTCATTAAAAAATAAAACAGGATCCCTTGAGGATATTTATTTTACTGTGTCAACCTCATTAAAAAATGAACAGGCCCTCATGAGAAAAGTTTATTTTCTTGTTCCAACCTCATTAAAAAATGAAACTAGTTCCATGAGCATAGTTCTTTTCCTGTGTCAAGCTCATTAAAAAAATGAAAAAAATCCTCTCCTAATTGAGTCGAGTCTTTCATTAGATCTTGTACGTGTTAAGTCGAGTCTTTCATCTGATCTCGTAAATGAACCTTCATTCCATACACCTATTAGTAACTAGTAATCTACTTAGTTGAATGAAATGAAGCTTGGGGGCATATGCTCTAGCAAGTTATGCTTGGGGGGCATACAAACCTATCTCAAGAAAATTTTTATTTGTTTCAAGCTTGTTTAAAAATGAAACGACTCTCAAAGCACAGTTTTCCTACGTTTCAAGCTTGTGTAAAAATGAAACCACTCTCAAGCACAGTTTTCCTATGTTTCAAGCTTGTGTAAAAATGAAACCCCTCTCAAGCATAGTTTCCTCTGTTTCAAGATTGTGTAAAAATGAAACCATTAACAAGCATAGTTTTCCTACGTTTCAAGCTTGTGTAAAAATGAAACCTGTCTCAAGCAAAGTTTTCTTTGTTTCAAGATTGTGCAAAAATGAAACCTATCTTGAGTCCATTTCGGTTATTATTTTCAAGACTCGTTAAACTCATGAAAATCCCAATATTATTTAGCTATATTTTCATTCTCGTAAAGTACATGAAAATTCCGAGTTCTTTCCATTTTTTCCTGCTCGTTAATTAAATTGAAAGTCGACCATTGAGTATAATTTTTATCACTTTTTCAAACTCGTTAAAACTTACGAAAAAGCGAAACCATCGAGTATACTTTTATCACTTTTTCGGGCTCTGTAAAAATATGAAAAGGTGAAACCCTAGAGTTCTCTTTTAAGCCCTTTTTAGACTCTCTAAATATGAAAATATCACCGAGTACTTGACTATTCGAACTCATTAAAGGAAATGAACAGTCGTCCTTTTAGTATAAGTTTACCCCTTTTCCGGACTGAAATGGAATATTTACAAAAAAAGTATACGTTGACTAATCATGGTCAATAGAGTTCTCTCCTACATTATTTCATCTTTTTCGGGCTTGAGAGACTAAATTTACGAAAAATTACACCCACGGAGTTTTCTTAATTTTTTTCTTCTGACTCCTTAAAACTGAAAAACACTGAGTTTCACCTATACTGGACTCGTTAAAACTTAACATTAAAGGACCTGTAAATTAAAAACAGGAACGAACCACTCCTTCTTAGGGTTCGATTTCAATACAAAGTTGGACTCATCCAAAGGATGAGCTTGTACAGCAAGCAAATGTTATCCTCCTCAAGCTTGTCAAAAATAAAGAGGTACTTAACAGAAATGGTGGGGAAAAAAGAGAGAAAATGAATCCAGTATTCGTACTTTTTTCCAAAAAGTAGTATACCACTCTTGAACACGGCACTTTTATCACACTCATATTTGGGTTGGAAAAATCCTTTGTCTAACAGTTAATCAAACCACTTTCAAAGTCTTCAGCTGGTTTCTGGGTATCAGATTTAGGTCAATTGTCACCAAACTATCTGCAATGTCATTATGTGTTCAAGAGAATAGTTTAAATAAACCATTCATTGCAAACATTTGTCTCCATTCGCGTTGACCATCCCTGAGTCAGTCCTTGCAAATATTTTTTCAAAACTTGATCTAATCATTTCGTTTTTGGGCTTTCCTACGACGGATCACTTTCTATCGACGACAGCTCATCATCTAGAAAGTTGATCTAGAATCCCATCAGTACCTTGGGATCTGCATTCTCTAATGGCAGATTTCTTTCCTTCGACGACAGGTTGCATCATTGACATTCGTTTGAATGATTCTATGAAGTGTTCAATTGCAAACCATTCATTCCCACTTCATGTATTGTACTGAGTATTTTGAGAGCCATTTTCATTATTCATGGTTTCTCTCACACTTGTTAACAGTTCACATTATTGACTGGTAATCAAGTGGTTTCTAGCATGTTCGACTTCGACACAATCAATCACATGGATAGAATCGTACTAGTTCTAAAATCAGAAATCAAGACCCTGGATCTAGTTTCTACCATCCAGGTTGCGAGGAGTTTTATTATTCATGATACAGTAAACTACTTATCACAGATGGTTGTTTCCATGCTGTGTCTATTGTTGATGTAATTCTAAAATCATTTATGTATTAGAAGATGTAGTTAGTTTTGATCTAAGTATGGGAATGCCTACCTCAGCGATGATATACATATATATGTTTGCATTGAATTTTTTTACAGGTTTCGACCGGTATGTCCGCAACCCAATCCTTGGAATGTTAAAGCACTTAACTATGTAGAACTACTTCAGACTTCACGCTTTAGGGGGCAATCTGTTACACTAAAATTTTTCACCATGACATTTAGTTATTCATATGGTTCTATCAACACCTATATCATGCTCCCTTAGAAGTAAAAAACCCTAATGTTCCTAAACCAAGTCTTGGAATTGGAGAAAAGCTCATCAAAACCCTAAAAATCCTAACTCTGCACTTTTCCTAGTTCTTACCTCTGGTACCACGGTTTCTTACTCTATAACCTGCGGCACATCCCACATGTTCTGCTTACTAAAACTGCGGACCTCCATAAAAGGTAAAATAAAATAAAAAGTTCTAGAAGCCCAACTGGTCGAATATTCTCCAAGCTGGAGAATTCTAGAAGCATTATCAGGTCGAGCTTCGCCCTTTCATTCATGAACCTCTATCCCTTCATTAATGGAGATTATCCCTTGGTATTTGGAGCTAAAATCCCTTTTTGAGAGGAATTTATCCCCCTATTTATGGAATTGAAACCTCCTTCATTCTCCTATAAATTGAACTCATGTTTCAGTCTCAAGGGTAGACTATAGATTGATAGACTTCTGAACTTATAGAAGAGAATTTCTGAAGAAATTATACTCTCTATACCTGGCATCATTGGTATGAGAACGATCACATACTTGGTTTTATGCTAGTTCAGAGAGGAGAAGGCTTGTCAAACCGATGGAAAATGGTTTCTCAGGACCCCGGATGAACCTGTATTACATCAAGGCGACAAGGTTGTAAGGTTACTTCTTATCACACAAGTTAATAAAAATGGATTCTATTTTCTCATTAAGTTGTTCATGTATCTATTTGAGTAATTTAATTCTTGGATTCCTTGATCACTGAGATAGATTAGTGTTTCTGGATTATTATATCTTGCAGGTGCTTTTAATCCTTTTTCTTGTCTTTGAGTGCAGGTCTTACATGCGGAATTGACCTCTTTTAGAGTGACTAGATTGAAGATTACAGCAACCGTTGGACTTCAGGTAGGGGCATGTCCTCATACTTGGTTATCTAATAATTTTAAATCACAAATGATCTAGAGAAAATGGTTTTCATTTGGATTTTTGTTTCTAGATATCCTTAGGATACTAGGGAGATCATTCTTGTCCGCAAGAAGGATTTTATCTGCATAATAGAAATGTAATGGTAAAAATCCCGGTAGAAATGTATTGTCCATCATCCCCCATTTTGATATGCATCTAGAGATCCTTCTCCTCCAAGTCACTGAAAATTTCCTTGTCTCTCGTCATGTGAAATGAAGCACCAATATCCAAATACCACATAGATCCCAATGCACTTGACACCATGCATGCGATCAATGAGAATTCAAGCTCAAATTGCAAGGCAAGAGCCTCACCAACTTCAGATCCAGAAGCCTTCTTGTTCTTTTTCTTTTGTGTACAGTTAGTAGCAAAATGCCCATGTTCGTGACAATGAAAACACTTCACCTTGGACATGTCCTGCTTCTTTCCATTCTTGGACTTGGATTTGGAATGGAATTTCTGCTCCTTCCCCTTCTTCGCCTTGGCAGCCAAAGCACAATCCTCTTCATCCTCATGCTTAGATGAAGATCCATCTTTGGTGTTCTGTCTGAAATCCTCTTGCCCCAAATCCGACCACATTCGTTCCCAATTTGGAAATTTTTCCTGTCCATTGACAAATTCTTCATAACTATGCCAACTCTTACGAAGTTCTAGGAGAGCCAAACTGACCAAATCATCATCAGTGTCTGTTACTCCAACGCTCTTTTCCATCTTGATCTTCCTGAATTTATCTTTGAGCACCAATTTCCTATGGTTTTTGTTGCTCTGGAATAGATTTTTCAAAGCCTTCCACATTGCATATGGTGTGGCTTTCACATGGAAGCTTGAGACAATGTGGTCTCATACTCCCTCCAACAAGATCCTCCTCGCCTATGCCACTTTCTTTTTCCATGCATCAAGTTTTGCAGCATCTGTCACTATGGGTTTAGGAATATCATTTTCAATGAATTCCTTCAATCCATTGTCTTCGAGCACTGCCTCCATCCTATCTTTCCAAGAAATATAGTTTAAGCTACCCTCAAGTGCATACTCCAACCTCAAGCCATTGAAAGCCATTTTGATCTTGAATCAGATGTAGCACCAATAAAGTCTTTTTGCAAATTCGAATTCTATCTAGTCACAAAATCAGCTTCACTTATGCAATTTCCTGTGCTTCAATACCATGTAGAAATTATACAACATGCATGTATATCTTGGGTTCACTCGATCTAACAATGTACTAAATTTAAATACGAAATCTCTTCTACAAATATTTTACGGAATTAAAAACACAATCGCCAATCACATGAAGTAAAGAAGAATCAAATCACACACAACACAAATAATTTCCTAGGGAAATCTTGATGCTCAAAACCCCACTATCTTCTATTGTATATTCAAAATGGATCATGAAACATTTACATACAAAACTCTTCTCACAAGAGCCCTCCAGTACTCAGCTAATTGTCTCACACTTTCATACATAAAACTGACCAATACTTGGCCAATTTCCTGCCTCCAAACAGCCTGCCTTTCTTGTGCAATCCCTGATGGATGAAATCCCTAAAAGATAGGAATTATGGCCTTCCTTGACTGCGCAAGTATCATGGGAACTCCAATAAGTGTTTGGTTGCATGTGTGCAACCCAATAATCCTACAATTGATAGTCAACTTCCCTTTCACCTAGATCTCAATTGGGTCTCCACTGGATCTGACATGCATGCAGCTAATAATAGTAAATCCTTAGTTGCATGTGAGATTACTGATTATGAATTAATTAATATCTAATTCTCTTGATCTCTCACTAGTGTATCTTCAGTTACAACAAGCACAACTGAGTTTAACTCACTTAACTGAGTTTAACTGATCACAACCTGCATTAACTAATGCACAACTGCACTTCGAACTCTATTACAACTAGAATTACTCTACATGCCTTACCAACTACCTCTAACTCGAAATCCACTAGATAACTATTACAAGTTATTTTGAGATATAGATTACAGTTTATTGTCCATTCTAATTAAGGGATAACTAAAATTAGACATGCACCAAAAATAGCACTATGGGCCCCACCCTAGTGTAGATGCTTAATGCACTAGGCATGGGTGATATGAAAATGGAACTATTTGTAATGCTATGCAAAGTATCCATTTCCATATAATTTAGTGTGCAAAGTATTCTCCATGACTTGCAGTTTAAACAAAGTGGTTTTGGTAATGTTTCTGAGTTTTACGTGTGAGGATTTGTTAATTAAATTTGTTGTTTAATATATCACAGCAGAATACACAGCAAGATAAATTCACCATATCATAACACAAAAAAATGATGAGGCAGTTCACCCCTCCTAGGCTACATCTTCCAGTCCAAGGCTTCCCAATGGTATGTCCTTGCTCTATTAATTTGATCAAAATGGTTACATAGTGAAAAATATGCCTAAAAAGGAAAAAAAACTGTGAATTTGACTTCAAAAGATAGAAATAAGCTAAAAATGGATTTTGTTTCACCTCAAACAATGAAGTACAACCCAATACATCTCCATCTCCCTGATAACCCTGGTGGCTCTTTCCTCTTCCCTGAACAAAAAATGGCTGAAGAACACCTATGTTCACTCTGAAACCTGTCCCAAACACTCCAGAAGGTCGAAGAAAGCCAAAATTGACTAAAATTTCGTCCAATTTGGTTCAATATTGAGGAATTTATGACCAAAACAGATTTATGCCCAGTGGCACTAAAAAACCTCCTCCAAAACTCCAGTTAGCGCACTAAAGATGGGGAAAAATCCGAAAATTTCGGACTAGCGCCAGTGTTTACGGTAATGTTTTGGGCTGGCATTAAATTTTTGGTTGGTGGTCACATGACCCCTCTACACATTAAACTCCGACTTAACCAATTACCATAAGTGTTAACAAACGAAGGCATTTACTGTTTTCTGATGGGGCGGTCACATTCCGCGTTAACCACCAGGTGTAATGGTTACATAAACCGCTGGTGCTAGGCCCTCGCTCCTTGCCTTATGGTCACATGGTTAGGGAGCTAGCACCTATGTGCTAAACACTTTTCTCTGCCGGTTTGAATGGGTTTAGCACTTGGTCACTCCACGTGGTTGCGGGGCCTGCAACCCTTAGCCCTAGGGGCTTAAACCTTTCTCTACCACCATTTCACGAGCTAAATCTCCGTTCAGCCTCTACACAAGGCATTCAACACACGACCTAAATTCCAGTTCACTCTTGCTCGACTGCACGTTTACTCCACGACCAGACTAGTCGTTTAATGTCGCCCGACTCTGCATCCGTTCAGGTTTTTTGAATGACCCGACTCTGCCTCCATTCAACATTGTTTCTGCTGCCAGATTGGTCGATTTGACCCTGCCCGAGGAGTTGGGTCAAGAGTTTGACCCTCAAGACCTCCAAACTTTCACCATAATGTTTAACCCATGGACTGGGGCCACGTGGAAGCCTATGGGCAGGCCACGTGGCACCCTCCAATAAGCCCATATAATCCTTAAATAAAAAAATGAAATTTTCCATATAAAATTTTTGAAAATGACAAAAAAAAAATTGGTCAATAGTCCTGTTTTGTAGGTCATTCGGCGATTTCAAACTTCAATAACTTTCACATACGATATCAGATTTGAGTCCTGTTTACGGAGCTAGAATCGCAGCAACGAGGCCTTTCTAGTCATTTAGATTACAACCAATTTTGAGCATTTCATTTTTTAGCATTTTTTACACTTGGACATGATCACCTGATCACACCTCCCCAATGGGAAGCTTTTGGACCCCAAACACTCTCTGAATTACAGAAATTGAAGATGAGGAGACTGGTTCTCCACTCTTTCAACCTTGAACCACTGAAATATCCTGGATTTCATCAAATTGAGCTTCTCATAAAAAGATAAATTCTTCCTTGAAACCACTAACTGACTGTTGCTAACCTGGACTATCATGATGCAAATTTTTGAAATTTGCAGAACAACAACTAAAATTTGTAGAAAACATACTGCTCCTACAATGGTCTACCTTCAAAAGAAACTGAAATTGAGATTCACCTTGCCAACTGTCCTTATGGCGAATTTTTGTCGTTTGAGCCATGTACTTGTGTCGATTCCCGACCAAGTTTTCTCGCCATACCAATCTTCCATTCTAAAACCAGCAATGACCCATGCTGAAATTTGTGTCCTCTTTGCTTGCATGCTTTTCCCTTTCTTGGATTATTGCACTACTTTGCACCGACACTTTTTTCTCTACACCGATTGACACCAAAGACCCCTTGTGAAACATTTTGTCATCTTCTTCCAAAGGCGACCTGCTTTCAGACTGAAAAATTTCATCATTTACATCAGCAATAACATGAAAAGGATTATGTACAAAATCATTTTGCTTAATTTTCAACAAAGTCAAATTTTGACTTGCATTGGCAAGCCTTTTCAACTGCCCTGCATTCACTAAAGAAGATTCTAGCTTCTTCCGATGTGCTCTCACAATAAACCCCTTGCCATCCTTGAATAGGTGATACTTGTTCTCATGGCGATGGAAGATTGCTTTTCTGTCATATAAGTACGGACTACCCAACACCACACCTGTAATGTCAATCGGTACCACATCTAATTCACCCAAGTCAACATAATGAGTTGTTATGGTGAAGCACAACATGCACTTCCTTGAAACATGTAAATTAGCATCCTTGCAAATCCATCCAAGTGGATATGGCTTTGGATGTGGAATGGTCTCAAGTTTCAGCTTCTTGAATAAGTCTTCTAAGATGATATTTTCTTGAGAAGCAATAGTGTGTCTATCTGTCTGTGTTTGGAAATTATCCTCACATGAAATAGCTCTATCCTCCTCTCTTCATTTGGAGCTTCTATGTGACAGTTTAAAGTGCTAGAACTGGGATTTGTTTCTTTTACAATCTATTTCCCTTTTATGTTATTTAGTACCATGGCTATGCTTTTAGTTTCATCTCCTAATTTAGACCCTAAGTCTTGTTCAGTTATTGCAACCGTTTTGCCTTTTTCTTTGGCCTTATCTTTGGTTTTAATTTTTTCTGGCTTCAATTCCAGATGAAGTTTCCAGCAATAGTATTCATTGTGGCTTGTTTTGGAACAATTTTTACAAAATAATTTTCTTTTTTCTTTCCTAGAGTTTTCATTTCTTTTTCTACCTTTGCCTTTAAATTCACTATCCTCATTCCCATCAAAATATTGTTTACCTCTAGCCTCTAAATGTGTGGCTTGTACACAAACCTCGTCTAGACTAGTATGATTGAACATAAGGATAGTATGTATAAGATAGCTGTGTAAACCACCTATATATTTCAGCAAAGTCTCTTGGCTATGCAAATCAATTCCAAGTAATAAAGCCCTTCGTCTAAACTCTTGAGTGTAATCTTGAACACTTTGTCCCTTAAGTTGTCTAAAACTTTGCCAATTCATGATAGCCTTTTGTAAATGAGCTAATGGATAAAATTTTTGTTTAATTGCAAAAATAATTTCAGCCCATGATAAAGTGATCTTACCATGTTTTTTAATTTCATCCTTGGTCCTGGCTTCCCACCATTCCAATGCTGCTCCCTCCATTCTCAAAGAGGCTAACTGAATATTGGTCTCATCTTCATGAAGGTTTTGTATCCTCAAATAAACTTCCAACTGTCTTATCCAATTGTCAATTTTCTCTGCATTGACCTCACCATTAAACATAGGCAACTCAAATTTAACATCAAGCTTTAAAAATGGACTTTTACCAATGGTTTTAGACTTGTAAGATTGATTCACCGAAGTAGAGGATGACAATGTAGAGGAAGAGGATGAAGATGGGGATGTTGGATCACCATTTCCTCTGTGTCCTTTCTTTGACTTATCATCACTTTTCTTTCCTCCTGAAGAACCCTCTCCTTCTTTCTGGTGTCTAGACCCTTCTCCAACAAGCCTATCATTCCTTTCTTGGTAGAGTACCCTCACCATCTCTGTCATGTCTAGGAAAGCCTTTCGGAATACCCGTTCCTCTTCTTTGGGATCAATGTCTTCAGGAGTTTCTCCTTCCCTTGAAGACATGCTTGAGGCTTCTTCTATGGCTCTTGGAGGTGGCTCTCTAGGCCTTCTTGGTTGAACAAATGCAGAGTAAAACTTGCAAACATGTCAGCATAAAAACTTGTAAACAATCAACTATATCTTTTCACAAGAACAAATGTAGAGTAAAACTCTGGATCTGATACCAACTGATCTGAAAATGTAACTATTTGTAATTCTATGCAAATTATCCATTTCCATGCAATTTAGTGTGCAAAGTATTCTCCATGACTTACAAGTTAAACAAAGTGGTTTTGGTAATGTTTATGAGTTTTATGTGTGAGGATTTGTTAATTAAATTTACTATTTAATATATCACAGCAAAAATACATAGCAAGAAAACTTCACCATATCATAACACAGAAAAATGATGAGGCAATTCACCCCTCCTAGGCTACATCTGTCGGTCCAAGGCTCCCCAATGGTATTTCCTTGCTCTATTAATTTGCTCAAAATGGTTACACAGTGAAAAATATGCCTAAACAAGAAAAACAAGCTGTGAATTTGACTTCAGAAGACAGAAATAAGCTAAAAATGGCTTTTGTTTCACCTCAAACACTGAAGTACAACCCAATACAGCTCCATCTCCCTGATGGCCCTGGTGGCTCTTTCCTCTTCCCTGAAGAAAAAAATGGTTGAATAACACCTCTATTCACTCTGTAACCTATCCCAAACACTCCATAAGGTCGAAGAAAGCCAAAATTGACTAAAATTTCATCAAATTTGGTTCAATATTGAGGAAGTTATGACCAAAACCAATTTCTGCCTAGTGGCACTAAAAAACCTCCTCCAAAACTGGAGGAACTCCAATTAGTGCGCTAAACATGGGGAAAACTCCGAAAATGTCAGACTAGCGCCAGTGTTTACGGTAATGGTTTGGGCTGGCATTAAATTTTTGGTTGGTGGTCACATGACCCCTCTGCGCATTAAACTCTGACTTAACCGCTTACCATAAGTGTTAACAAACAGTGGCATTTACTATTTTCTGATGGGGTGGTCACATTCTGCGTTAACCGCCAAGTGTAATGGTTACATAACCCGCCAGTGCTAGGCCCTTGGTCCTTGCCTTATGGTCACATGGTTAGGGAGCTAGCACCTAGGTGCTAAACCCTTTTCTCCGACGGTTTGAATGCAGCTTAGCCCTTGGTCACTGCACATGGTCGAGGGGCTTGCAACCCTTAGCCCTGGGGGCTTAAACCTTCTCCGCCACCATTTCATGAGATGACTCTCTATTCAGCCTCTGCACGAGGCATTCAACACACGACCCAAATTCTATTTCACTACGTGTTTACTCCACGACCCAATTGGTCATTTAATGCCGCCCTACTCTGCCTCCGTTCAGGTTTTTGAACGACCCGACTCGCCCTCCGTTCAACATTGTTTCTGCTTCCGGGTTGGTCGGTTCGACCCTGCCCAAGGAGTTGGGTCAAGGGTTCGACCCTCAAGACCTCCAACCTTTCACCACAATTTTTAACCCATGGCCTGGGGCTACGTGGCAGCCTCCGAGCAGGCCACGTGGCACCCTCCAATAGGCCCATATAAACCTTAAATAAAAAAATGAAATTTTCCATATAAATTTTTTGAAAATGACAAAAAAAAATTTGGTCAAAAGTCATGTTTTCGAGGTCATTGGATGATTTCAAACTTCAGTAACTTTCACATACGACATCGGATTTGATTCCCATTCATGGTGCTAGAATCACAGCGACGAGGCCTTTTCGGACGTTTAGATTGCAACCAATTCTGAGAATTTCCATTTTTGAGAATTTTTTACACTTGGACATGATCATCTGATCAGTGGGTGCTGAAATTTTCTTGTTGAATCTCAACACAATCTAGTTAATTATGGAATGAGAAGTAAATATGATGATAACAATAGCCCAATAACACACACACCTCAAGGTCCAATTTCCATTTTTCATGTTTGGAAAAAACCCCACAAACACTAGAACTACATTTATCACTAAGCATATATATATATATATATATATATATAGACACACACACACATACAGACACACCCATATATGGAAAAAGTATAAATATATGGGAAAACAAGATAATGAGCAATATTCCTTTAGAAAAGGATAGAGACCTGATGTCACTCAAGAATGTATTTTTTGCAAATAAGAAATTCTTCCTTGTTGATATCTCCTCTTGGGATGGCAAAGGAAAGTGGTGTGGCTAGAACTTTAAGTTCATTCCCCCCAACTTGCTCCATCTTGCCTAGAAAATTTGTAATGCTCTTATTGGATGCACCCCTTGGAACTGTGATGTGCCTCGCTAACGAGCTTGGAATAATTTGATGTATACAGTTTGGGATGGGCATGCTTCTCTTCTTTTTCCACATGGTTATCCTCCAAAATCTCGTTGTTGGGAAAAAAATTTGCATCCAAACAACCTTCCAAAGGTTAATTCCTTTTTTTGGTTACTAATGCATAAAAAAAAAATTACTATAGAAAATATTCAAAAGAGGGGAATCTGAGGCCCCTCTTAATGTCAGTTATTCAAGAATAGTGATGAATCTATCTAGCACATGTTTTTGAAGTGCCCCTGTATCAAAAATGTATGGATCACGTCCCTCACCCCATTAACAAACAAACTAATATGGTTGTGTTCGCTCCAATATCAAGTGCTTCCCCAATCAATAGCAATGAAATTTTTAAGAATATGTAGGTTTCCACAATCCATTATAGTAATAAGAATGTTGTTTTTGCAGTTTTTTACTGTGTAAATAGGAGGAGAATGTCCAATGTTTCCGGTTGACACTCCACCTATCCTCAGGGACCAAATGAAGCCAAATGATTGGAAAAGAGTGCAACAAGATTTTTAAAATGTGAACAGAGGGTAAGGGTGAACGTTAGATTCAAAGGTCAAATGAACATTTAGAATTAGGACATAGGTGAAATGTCAAACCAAAAGACCAAGAAATAGAGAGTAATGATAGTGAATAATTAATGACATAGATTAATCAATAAATAAATAAAATAGAAGATAAAGGTTAAAGGTCAAAATAAAAGACTAAGAAAAGGGTAATAATTAATAAATATGGGGAAATTAATAAATTGGGAGAGGATTAATAAGCTAAAATTCTAAGATGAATAAAAATAATAACTAAATAATTAGAATAAGAGGTCATCATGAATTCTTTAGATCATGCAGCTAAGCTTCTTGAAATCTTATCGTCCTCATATAAAACCCTTCCCAAAAACCCTATTAATGCAGTTACCATATTGTTAACTAAAGCTACAAAATCTTAGTCTCTTCCCCCCCAAATTCAAAATTGTCTTATCCCATCCCACCCGTTAAGTCCTAGAATCTACGGGTAGCCCAAAATTCATATAAAAGGCATCCTCCTTAGACCCATTGTGAGCGCCATTGGAACTCCTACCCGCTCTCTCTTGGTTTCTTGCTAATAAACTTCAACATCTTGTTGGACACTCCCCATCTCACATTAAGGATTCAACCCATTTTATTTATTGGACCTTACACCTTCCCCTTGATCCCAATGAAAACATGGTTATCTTCGCTGTGGTGTCCCTTTTCACAAAATTCCTTGTCCCTAAAACCCTTGATTTAATTTCTAATCTTGTGGATCACGAAACCCTTAACCTCATCAAAATTTTCCTCACCTCCACCTTCTTTTCCTTTCGAAGCACATGCTACGAGAAAAATAACGAACTGCAATGGGATCTTATCCATCTCCTAACATCGCTAACATCTACATGGATCATTTTGAAATTTCATCCATCAATCCTTGGCCCCTCAAGCATAAATGTTGGAATCTATTTTGGATGATACGTTTGTTATTTTTTCCCATGGAATTACTTCCCTTCATCGCTTCATGAATCACCTCAACAATCTATCCCCTCACATACAATTTACCATCAAATTAGAAGAGAAATATTCTTTACCTTTTCTCGATGTGTTGGTCTCGCGATGTCCTGATGATTCTTTTTCTCATCAATTATATTGAAAAAATACCCACACTGATCGGTACCTCCATGCCCAATCCCATCACCATCTAGCTCAGAAATCTATGATCCTAAAGGACCTATTTACTAGTTTTATTCATATCTATGATATTCAATTCCTCGCCAAAGAGAACCCATCTCTCAAAATCCCTTAAAAACAATGGGTATTCCTTCGTGCAAATCTACAAGGATTTCCAAGCAACTTGATTCCCTTCCTCTAAGCAGCCCCCCACCCTTCCCCCTCAAGATATAGTTTCCCTTCCTTATATCAAAGGTACCATTGATAACATCTTTAAAATATTAGCCAAGACAAGAATTAAAACTATTTTCAAACCCTTTGAGATGTTAAATCAATTATTCAAATCTCCTAAATATCAATTGGATCCATTTTTATTCCTAGGGGTTTATAAAATTCCTTGTTCCTGCGTATATTCATATATAGGCCAAACCGAAAAATTAGTTAAATATCAATTAAAAGAACACATAGTCGATACTAATCATGATTGGTTTGTGAAATCTACTCTTGTTGAACACATATAAATCTAAGAACCTCATATTATTTGACCAAGCAAAAATCATTTCCCTTCCTCGCTTCTATTTCACCTGAATCATTCATGAACCCCTCGAAAATGAAAAGCACCCAAATAATTTTAACCACAAAGATGGCTAAATTAAGAAATTCTTGGAAACCTCTCATTAACTCCACCCCCCATTTTTTCCTCTATATTATTATTTTCTCTCTCCCCCCCTCGCCTTCGTCATCTTATATCTTTTATATTACACTGCCCACCCCCACCCCCAGTTCTTAATTTAATATAATTTTATTATTTTAATATTTTTTTTTCCTTTCCCTTTTCTTTATCCCTTTCTATTTTTACCCATATGTTTATTATTTTTATCTTCTTTAACGATTTTATTCAAATATTTACTAATTTTCTACTAATTTATTCATTCATTAATTAAATGTATTCCTCCATTTCTCAGTATTTTGGGTTTCACCTCTTATTATAATTATTTATTTATTAATTTTATTCATCTTATACTTTTAACTTATTATTCCTCTCCTAATTTATTCATTTCCCATTATTTATAAATTTTTACCCTTTTCTTAGTATTTTATTTTGACGTTTAACCTTTGTCTTATTGAGAATTAGGTAGGGCTAGGTTTAATTCAAATTCTCTTCTTGATAATTACTTGTGAGCTTACTTGTTTTACTTGTACTCTCTTCTTAGCTTAATATGTCATTCATCAAGTCAATTATGAAAACACAAGAGACACAAATTTAGGCTCTTCAAGCCAGGTCAAAACCTCTCCCTCTTGGAGAGGAAAACCCACAAGAAAATTTTCTTATAGACTTTCAAATGAAAATTACCTTGACCATGTCACAGACCCTTGACCTTTTCATGCCTCCCAGACCTTTTCGTTGCTTCTTCCTTGACTCCTTAAGATGATCCTGCATTTCTGCATTGTCCTGCACCATCCTGCACCTTTCTGCACCAGAACTAGAGAGCTTTGTCTCTACATGTATTCTTCCTTCTTTAATATATCAATACCTTATCATAGATTTACTTGTGCACACCTTGCACCTCTACATACCCTTGTTAGTTGGTATTCAATTTGTACATTGATATTTACACTTTATGACTCTTATTTTTCGATAGATCCCCTTCTTCATATTATATAGATATCCTTTACTATCATTGTATACTTTGCTGAGCGGCCCTTATCTAACCTCGCACTTCACTGTTATTTTTTCCCTCCTCTGCATCAAATACCAGTATTGAAACTACGTATTTATATAACATACCATTATCATAAATTATTTCTTGATTATCTTTCCCTCTATGCTTCAAACCACAGTTTTGTCCTCCCTTTCTCACATATTAGTTCAGTCCTGAAACTCGCACTTAAGCATAGAACCTTATCCGCATTTTTTTTGTGTCAAACTGAAATTTGCATGCTCCTATAAATAGTTGTTCCTGTTTGTAAATTATTCAACCTATATTTTAGTTATGAGGCCGACTTGAACAAGGGTTTATGGGCCGACCTGTACAGGATATTTTCCAGCGTGATGAAGGTTGTCTTGAAGGCTGGTTTGAGCAGTATTGTTATCATAATACTTGTTGGGGCCCTTGTTTTGAATTTTGAATAAAGAACAAATTTTTGGGTTGCGGATCGACACATGGCAATCGCGACCAAGCCACAACTACAGTGAGTAGTGGAGCTACCGAGGTTGTAGGGGAACAAGAGATAGTTGAAGAAGCTAATGCAGATAAGTGCAGACGAAGAGAAGATACAGCAGAGGACGGAGAGCGGAACTCATAGACAACAAAGAGAAGCAGAAAGCAGCTGAAGAAGAACGTAAGAGGAACTAGCAGTTGCAATGGCGGGTGAATAAATAGTTGTCACCCAACTGAAATAAGAGAGACGGATGCAGAGCGATTGAAGAGGATCGAGCGGATGCTACAGAAGAGATCTATCCCGAGCATGATATCTCTGTAGTTCCTAGGCTTCTATTATCTCTCTTTCTGTCCTATGAGATGTCTGTAACTGAATTGTCAACGTTTGAACCTGGGTCTTGCCTGCGAGACCTGTTTCTTCGCCAACAAATGGTTCTGTTGCCGGGACCCTACACGTTATGAGGGGAACTAGATCATGGTATCGAGGGTCTTCGAAGGAGAAATATGAAGATGGTGGGATAACCATCTGGACCAGTTTATCGCTCAACAAGTGGAGCTGACAAATCAAAAGGAGAAGGTGCTCAAGGATCTCATCCTTTTCTGGGATTCTGCTAGTGATACCTACGAGATCCTCTAGGGAAAATTCCCTAGTGACCTCGATAATTGGTTGCGGGGGTTGTAGACCAAGGTGCCTAGGGATAACTCGTGGAAGATACAATGCAAGTGGGTGCACAGAGATCTGGTGGCGCTGCACCGGCTAGATACTGATTTAACCCGCACGGTGGATTTCTGGGTAGAGACCACTTTAGACGGATATATTGTGGAGTTTTCCGCAGAGTGCTACCAATCCTTCTCTAGGGCCGAGGCTATCTTCTGATCTAGGCTAAGAGGGAAGTTGCTTAAGGAAATTCCATTGTGGATTAAGGCCCTGATGGTGGACAAAGGGCCGATGGAATTCCAAAAATCGAGCATGGAAGCATAAACCTCCACTGCCGGGGGAAGGGATGAAGGGATAGATGCTACGTGAAGTGTGAAGCAGGGGAGTCGGGGAATGGATGCTTAGACCGCAAGGAGGTTGAGGGAGCGACGTGCACATCGGAAGGTGTAGATCGCCGGCAAGTGGCGAGAAAGGGTGATGCAGGAGTTGAAACGACAAGGGGACAATAGGAAGAATCAAGAGGAGGTGCCTCAAAGGATAGAAAATATGGACAACCAGGAAGATACCCTGGAGAGGGAAGGGACCATTTTGGGAGTGCGGCGGGTGCATGGGAGCCCAGCTAGGAGAAAGAGGGAGACGACGTCTGATGAAGAAGACGCAGGTGTGCAGCCCAAAGAAGGTTCCGATGGCGAATGGTACGTTGTGATGCAGCTGTTATTTCAAGAGCAGATGGCATTCATATCTCCAGGTATTCCTACTTCCCAAAGTTTGCATGGCAAGGATCCCTGCCTTCCCCTGGTACTCTATCAACCTTTAAGTAATATTTTCATTAAGTTACAAGCATTGAGTCAATTGCACAGCAGTTCAGTGTCAGCAGCGACACACGTTAATAGCAGCATCCCTAGTAGTATTGCAGTTCCTAGTGGTATAGTCACATAGCCAGGACCCGAAATGTTTATTCTAGTCACCCCTTCGCAAGTAAATATGGCTGGGTCATTCACCCGGTATCCACAATTTTCTGGCCGAGGTAACGATGATGTGGAGCAACACTGGTATCTTTGCGAAGCCATATGGAGGGCTCCGTAGACGCCAGACGCAGGGAAGCTAATAGAATTCCAAACCACGCTGAGAGAAAGGGCTCTGCGATGGTTCATAAAGTGGTCAGAGGCCTACCCAAATCCAACAATCGCAGATGTCAAGCGGTATTTTGTCCGAGAATTTAAGCTCCCCCAAACAGACTAGCAAGGTCTGTCCGAACTCTGGGAGATTAAGTAGAAAGAAGGAGAGACTGCATCGAAGCTGATGCATAGGTTCAAGGACCCGATCGGGAAACTCAGCCACCCGATCGACCCAAACCATCAGAGGGACTAGTTTATCAAGGCCCTGATTCCCTTGACACGAACACCCCTCACCCAGCAAAAGATCGAAAACTTGCAGGACACTATGGAGCAGGCTATGAAGATAGAGGCAATGGCGGGCTACCCTCAGGAATATCGGGGAGGGTCGACCCCGCAGGATCCTTCCTTGTTGGGATTGCAACATCATATTGCCAGTCTGACTGAAAAACTTAAGGAGATGCAGCCTATAAGACCAGTCAAGCCAAACATTTGGTGCACTCACTGCCTGGTCGAAGGGCACGTAACAACTGAGTGTCCCCGGTTGCGTGGGCCGGGTGTGGGGCCCTCACTCGCGAAAATACAAGGGGGTCCACCTAGTAGGGGTGGCGCGCTGATGACTCCGCAGGGGGTCTATCAGTCGCAACAACCTTACGCGGGGTTCCCGCCTCAACCAAACCAGACCGCCACAGAATATTGCGAAATTTTCCGAATGATGGGTCATCAACCTCGGACGTGTCCAATATTGCAGAAGTACTCCAATGTCCCAAACAACATATACTTTTATTTTTGTGCTTCCACTACTCACAACACTGAACAGTGCAGATCTCTCGACGCACTGGCGGACCGATTGGACCGACCCTCCTATAGGGTGAAAGAAGCTTCCCGGGGCAGAGGAGGCGGAATGCATGGAGGTCGCATAGGGGGATGGGGTCCGCCAAAATGCTACAACTGTGACCAGGAGGGTCATGTGGCTTAGAAATTCCCACTTCCCAGACGACCATGGTGTTCCCAGTGTTACGTGAACACCCATGCGACAGAGGACTACCCTAAACTTATCAAGAAGTGGGAGGAACGAGCACAGCAGAGGGGCATGAATCTGGTAAACTCCGAACCTTGGGGAACCGCAACTCCGGCCATGTAGAATTTAGCTATTGTGACATGAGGAGGAAAGAAGACGGGGGAGGACGCTTGTGAGAAGGATCTGGTATGCAAGATCTAGCCATCCTCCCCGAAACAAATGATCCGTCCAGACGTACAGAAGAAGTAATTCCAGGAGGCGATGGAGACATTTGCTTAGCTGGGGGGAGCCAAAAGCCTTGAGGTACCCATGACGACTAATAGAAGGGAACAGAGTGCCACAGGGACCCTGATTGAGGAATGGCTCCACTTATTCCACAATATTGTTGACAATGCTTCAATGCAGGAGCAGCTCAAGCATACCTTGCAGGATGTACTACAGGGAAACGCAAGGCTGAGGGAACCTTTGAACACAGCACCCCAGTATGTACAATGGGTCAAGCGAAACAAGTGAAGAACGGGGAAGGAGTTCCAGCTCAATACGCAGGTTTCGAGATTTCAGATCAACGACACAATGCTTGACTTAGGATCTGAAGCCAATATCCTGCCGCGGAAGACGTGGGAGGCTCTTGGGCGGCCCCGGCTGACCTACTCACTAATCCAGCTTAGGATGGTGAACCAGTAGTGCATTGCGTCGATCGACCAAGTCGAAGATGTCGAGGTAGACATTGCAGGGGTGAAGACTTACATGGATTTTGAGGTTATTGACATTATGGGAGACAAGGATCCTTACCCTGCACTGCTAGGAATCAACTGGGATTTTGAGAATTACACCATCATCGACCTCAAAAAGGAGCTGATGATTTTTGAAGACCGAGAAGTCCGAGTCACTCAACCTCTCGACCCCTATCAGGTTCCAAGATATACAGAAACTGTGGATAACAGGGAGGATGCTCAAATACTAGACAACCTCTATCAGATGACAGCAAGGAAGCGAGAGGACTATATTAACCCGACCGCAACCAGCTCCGTAAGCTGGCGCAGTGTCCAGAGCTCGGAGCTGGGGTTGGAACTATCCTGGGAATACTGGAAGCAAGGTGGGTATGAGACCAGCACGCGGCGATGTGCCAACATTTCCAGAGTCCATTGGATTGGCGCCGAGATTAGGGAGTACCCCACCCTATCCAACATGCAAGCCGTAAATACTTTCATTGCAAAGTTAGAAGACATAGTACCAAAAAAAAGTAGGATACCACTTTTGGACGTAGCACTACAATCCACTTCAGCCAGGTGGTGGAAAAATCACCGCAACACCCTGTCGCGGTGGAGTTGTGTGGTGGAGGCTTTGAGGGCACGGTTCAAAGACGATGAAGGCCCTCGAAGTAGGCACAGGTACCAAGGGACTTCCGACCCGAGGGACCACCTGAAAACCTATGAGGAGCAGTGGCAAAGTATAGGGTAGACAGAAGAGTTGTGGGTACATCGGTTCGTCCACTCCCTAGATACCATCCCCCATGCCTGGAACTTAGAAGAAGAGAGAAAAAGAGGGACTAGCTCTTGAAAGGAAGTCACAACCAAATTTGTTCGATGCTTTTCATTTGAAAGGGAGACAGAGCTGGTGTCCCAGGAATTACAGGTCATCAAGGATTTATTGTTTCTCCGCGATCCGGGGACCAACGGGAGAACATTAACACTAAATTCGGAGGGCAGGCGTGAGCTGGCTTGCCAACGAGTCGACGGCAAGCCAGACGATGATAGTCTGGAGGACCTAAGGCACCTATATTTTGAAGAGAAATAAGGCAAGCAGAACATCAAAGAAGAGCTGATCACTGAAGGCATCCATCTACTCCCGTTGAAGACAAAGAAGCTAAGCATCAGCACGGAGGAAAAACCCAAACTGGCTACAGTTGGGGACTACTGGGACGAGGAGACAACAAAGGAAATTTTTAGCCTCCTCCAAGAATATGAAGATCTCTTCCCTTCATCGATTGCAGACTTAAAAGGCATCAAAGGGGACCTCGGAGAAATGTGTATTGTGCTAAAACCAGACGCTCGGCCCATGAAGCATCAACCTTATCGGTTGAACCCGCGAATCAAGGAAAAATTCAAGTTGGAGATCGAAAAAATGTTGACAGCAGGTTTAATCTTCCCTGTGGAAGAAGCAAAGTGGGTGAGTCCCATCGTCATGCAGAATAATAAGGACAAGTTATAAATCCGTGTTTGTGTGGATTACCGTAGCTTAAACAACGCCTGCATTCATGACCCCCTTCCCACTCCATTCAGCGATGAGGTATTGGACAATGTTGCGGGAAATGAGGCCTACTCCTTCACTGATGGATTTTCGGGCTACCATCAAGTGTGCATTGTGGAAGAGGACAAAACGAAGACGACGTTCACCACCGAGTGGGGTTCGTTTGCATACCACGTGATGCCCTTTGGGTTGAATAATGCCCCCGCTGTGTTTTCTCGGATCGTCATCGCTGCTTTCCAGGAGTACATTCATAAGTTCCTGGAAGTCTACATGGATGATTGGACCGTCTACAGTTTACTGAAATACCACGCCACCCTGCTACGCATCATGTTTGATCGGTGTCGAAAATTGCAGATTTCCTTGAACTTGAATAAATGCATCTTTGCGGTTCCCTTCGGAACGCTATTAAGACATGTGGTGTGCAAGCAAGGGGTCTGCGTTGACCCCGCCAAGGTAGCTATGATCGTCCACATGGAAGCTCCAGAAATGGTGAAGTAGTTGCAGGCACTGCTAGGGCACACGGGTTATTACAGACGATTCATCAGAAATTACGCGAAGATCACTGCTCCTCTGGAAAAGTTACTACGGAAGTCAAAGGTGTTCCAGTGGACGAATGAGTGCAGGATGGCCCTTGACACTTTGAAGCAGAAGCTGGCAACGGCGCCCATTCTGGTTCACCCAGACTGGGATAAGCAGTTCCACGTGCATATTGACGCTTCCAGTATTGCACTTGGGGTTGTCTTGGCGCAACCCGGGGAGATGACAGTCGACCACCCAGTCTACTTCGCCAGCCGCAAACTGTCTAATGTAGAGAAAAATTACACCACCACAGAGAGGGAAGCCATCGCAATGGTGTACTCGCTCCAGAATTTTCACCACTACCTCCTAGGAGGTAAGTTTAAGTTCTTCATTGATCACTCTGCATTGAAGTACTTAGTCAATAAACCTGTGTTGGAAGTACGGATATGCAGATGGCTTCTACTCTTCCAAGAATTCACCTTCGAGGTGATCGTCAAGCCCGAGAGGTTGAATGTCGGGCCTGATCATTTATCCAGGTTAGAAACGGGGGAGAACGACGGCTCTCTCGATGATCAGATGCCGAATGATGACCTTTTTCGAGTCGAAGCCATACCAGATTATTTAGCCAACATCGCAACTTACTTGACCACGGGACAGTGCCCTCAGCACTACACCCCGCTCTAGAAATGGCACTTGGTCATCCGCGCCGCTGAATACCAACTGATTGTGGGACATTTGTATAAATTGGGCTTAGATGAGATTCTGCGACGATGTGTCCTCGACCATGAACGGGAGGTCGTGCTGTGGGAATTCCATAGCAGCATTGCGGGAGGACATGTGGGGGCGAAACCCACTTCCAGGAAAGTGCTCCAAGCTGGCCTATGGTGGCCGACGGTCCATGCCGATTGTAAGACATTTGTTAAGAAATGCGATGTCCGTCAGCGAACAGGGAGGCCCTCTCACAGAGACGAGCTCCCGCTGCACCCGGTGCATGTGTTGTGGCCGTTTGAGAAGTGGGTTGTCGACTTCATAGGTCCCATAGACCCGGTAGCCAGGCATTCCAAGGCCCGGTACATCATTACCACCATCGACTACCTCACTTGGTCGGCTGAGGCAGCGGTTGTACGAGACTGTACGGCCGATACAGCAGCTCGGTTCATCTTTGAACACATCATCAACAGGTTTGGCTGCCCACGTTGCTCAACCAATGATCAAGGTACGCACTTCATTAATGAAACAGTCAAATCTCTGTTGGACACCTTCATGATTCAACATCACAAGAGCATCCTGTACCACCTGCAGGCCAATGGCACTGTTGAAGCATTCAACAAAATCCTCGAAAAGGGTTTGACAAATATCGGCAATGCCAAGCGGGATGATTGGGATGAGTGATTACCAGCTGCACTATGGGCCTACCGAACTACAATGAAGCATTTGACCAATAAAAAACCGTTCCAGTTGGTGTAAGGTTGTGAAGCTGTGATTCCCACTGATTTCACCATACCGAGTCTTCTAATTGCCACATCCCTCAAGTTCTCGGAAGAGGAATCGCTACAGGAGTGCCTCCATGAATTACAAGAACTGGACGAGGCCCGGTTTCTAGTCGAGTTTCACCAAAAGGTTCAGAAGGACAGGTAGAAGGCATGGCATGACTGCCACATCAAGAGAAAAATGTTACAGGTTGGAGGAAAGGTTCTCCTATATGATAGCAGGTTTCAGAAGTTTCCGGGAAAACTGCAGATGCACTGGTTGGGACCTTACTTCGTCATCGAGATTAGGGATTCCAGAGCCGTTCGATTGGCTCAACTAGATGGTACTATTTTACTTGGGTGGGTAAATGGTCCACGCCTAAAGCCCTACCATGACTAAGTTTCTTTCACCTTTCATTAATAACTCTCACACCCGAGAGAAACCGTAGAGTAGCGTAGTTGAATAACTCTCCCGCAACCGAGATGAGCATAGGTAGTGTTCGTTGTCCATGGATAGGTCGTCAATAACCGCTATGTTGCGGGGACCGCACCTCAACCGATTGTGGTCGGGGAGGGGCGCGTCTAGCATGTCATCCTTGTAGGATACGCAAACGTGTCAGGTGTCATTCCATATCATTTCATTTAGTACTTGTGTTAGTCCGTAGGATCGCCTAGATTTGCAGCATAAATTTCTATAATTAGAAGTAACCTTGCAATAATCATTTTTCCATAATTCTAAGTAACCTCAACCGTCACTTCCACCCATTTCCCCATGCCACAGTCAGCAGATGTCAGAATACACCTCAGCAGGCGATTGATCACATGATTATCGCCCTGGAGAATGCCAGCAGGAATTAACTCGCTATGGGGTCTCATCAACCTCACTCGTGCCAGTTAATTACATAACCTCCATGGAAAAAAGCATGAGAATGCCGAAGAAGTTAGAATTAGAAATTGGAGCAGAACCAGAGCAGCAGAAGTATCCAAAAGCACAAAGTCAAGAGAAGACGCGGAGACTGATTCTACAAGTGTATCAATGTCGAGCAAAGAAGACAAGAGCCAACCCAGAAGTCGTAGAACCGCAGCTCGACAGCAGAATTCATAAAACAGAGTCCCTCGTCAGGAAATACGATAGTGCTGCCCTCATAGATGCAAACCTCACGGACTCTTTCGAGTTCCCAGCACTTAAGTGGCAGGTGTATATGGAACATTATACCACAGAAGAAAGGCATGCAGCAAATAGAGGCCAACTCGGCAATGGCCAAACAAGCAATTCGAGAGCTTCGCCAACCCCTCCAACTTAGCACCAGGACAATGCAACAGTTAGCCGCCGAAGCCGAAACCCAAATCAGCACGGTGTTCAGAACTATACAGGCGCCCGTCCGGGAGGTAGCTGTCACCAAGATTGCTGCAGAGACAGATGCATTGGTACAAGGGTGGCAGCAAGCTGTGACAACCTTCAACAAGCTTAAGGCTTCAACATTCAGTAAGGTCCCAGAGTTGGGGCCCTTGTTTGGGCAGCAGACTGAAGGTGCACAGCAAGAACAAGGCATGGGGTCCAGTGGGGCGATGGAAGTAGAGACAGTGATTTGTGATTGACTCGGGACAAGTCAAGAAACTATGGTCGGGGCCTGTTGGGGCCCTTGTTTTGAATTTTGAATAAAGAACAAATTTTTGGGTTGCGGATCAACACATGGCAGTCGCGACCAAGCTGCAACTATGGTGAGTAGCGGAGTTACCGAGGTTGTGGGGGAATAGGAGATAGCTGAAGAATCTAATGCAGATAAGTGCAGATGAAGAGAAGATATAGTAGAGGATGGAGAGCGGAACTCATAGACAACAAAGAGAAGTAGAAAGCAGCTGAAGAAGAATGCAAGAGGAACTAGAAGTTGCAATGGCGGGTGAATAAATAGCCGTCACCCAGCCGAAAGAAGAGAGACGGATGCAGAGTGATTGAAGAGGATCGAGCGGATGCTGCAGAAGAGATCTATCCCAAGCATGATATCTCTGTAGTTCCTAGGCTTCTATTATCTCTCTTTATGTCCTATGAGATGTTTGGAACTGAATTGTAAGCTCTTCCTGTGGAAGCGATGTAACTGTGGATCAAGCTGAAAGTTATCAATATACTAGTAGGTTGATGTCTTATTATATGAGTTATATGCATGAATGATGTCTATGATGTCTTAAAATTTTATTTGCTTAGTATCTGCTCAATCTCCTGAATTTTCTTGCGCATATGATGATATTCATGCAACCAATTCTATGTTAACCTCGAATTGTGGATCCATCCTCCACTATCGATCTATTCCCCTCCTGCATGTGGTCGTGGCATGCCTCGGGTGAGACTCTCTGCTCTTCGGAGTAGGGTGAAAATGCCAGCGTGGTTCTAGACTAAAGCAGATTCCCTTGTTGGCCCCAATCTCTAAACCTAGGTCTTGCCTACGAGACCTGTTTCTTTGCCAACAAATGGTTCAGCAGAACCAAAGCAGCAGAAGTATCCAAAATCACAGAGTCAAGAGAAGACGTCGAGACCGATTCTACAATTGTATCAACGTCGAGCGAAGATGACAAGAGCCAACCCAGCAGTCGTAGAACCGCAACTCGATAGCAGAATTCATAAAACAGAGTCCCTCGTCGGGAAATACGACAGTGCTGCCCTTATAGATGCAGACCTCACGGACTCTTTCGAGTTCCCAGCACTTAAGTGGTAGGTGTATATGGAATATTATACCACAGAAGCAAGGCGTGCAGCAAACAGAATTTTTCCAAAGTTCTGAGGCCTACAGCAATCCTCCATTTTGAATTTAAGAAATCTCCCGGTATTCAGGACAACAGGACCAACCATGTAGTGCACCAAGTTCTTGCTCAGTCGCATCCAGAACGGGTCATTGTGTGTGAACAAAGAAATTCCAATCCATGCGGAGGATATCCACCAGCTCACAGGGCTTTCATAGAACAGCCCGAATGTATCGTCTGCATGTCAGACCACTTCCAAAAAAGTGAAGAAGTCGGGGGATGCAGACTATTATGCAAAATATGGCACCTGATGGGGAGGAAAGGGGGTGAAGATATAACTTATCAACAAGCCCGAAATCAAGTTCGCACGCTACCTCATTGCCAATAAGACAATGAGGCACTACACGAAGGGAGAATGTACCCTGGATACTATTTCCATTGCAGAGCACTGCGTCCAGGGGGCGAAGTTGAACTGGTGCTCCTTCCTACTGAAGGAGTTGTTCGACGCATGCGAAGACAATTACAAGAGGGCCACAAGCTTTATTTATGGGTATTTTATTGTTGCATTTCCCATGTGGAAGTGGCATACTCCCCTCATCAGGATACCAGCAGAAATAATGGAGGGCCAGCCTCTGGAAATGAAGTTCGTCCCGTGGAAGGTGTCGGGTGATCCCAGCACCAAAGAGGTCAATGCAGAGGCATTTCGAAGTTGGTATGGTTTAATGACAGATGTGGTAGCAGGCCAGTAGAGGGTGCCCAGGAATCTGATGGACAAGTACAATGAGAAATTATGGTTCGGGCTCAGCCACAGGCACACCTTCATCCAACCTACTTGCGTGCCGGAGGAAACATTTCACATGCGGCCGCTAAAGTTCTAGCTTGAAGATACAGCCTTCCACAATGAAGTTTGTTCGTGGCCGGGGGTCGCAATGGAAATCCGAAGTGAGGTACCCACATACAACTTTGATAAGATGCTACCGCGGCCACTGACTGGTGAATCAGAAGCGGAGGCGGCACAACGGGTCTCCACTGTGCAACTCGTCCCCCTCATTGGCCACCTAAAACTTAGGTACGTAGCTTCAATGAAGTGGCCCGGGTTGTCTCAAGAGGTGCCATTCATTTTCTTGTTTTCTCTGAGTTTCAGCTTTCTCAACCCAAATCGCTTCTCCACATGACTTCCATCACCTCCCCCATCCCTATTTTTTTATTTACTTCACCAAGTTCGATGACTACCCCGATAGGGGAAAAGAGCAAGCCCACAAACCCCTTAGAAGCTCCTCAAGCCAAGAGGGCCCGAACCATAGAGTCGAGTCCGGTGGTGGACCTCACTGAGGAGGATCCGCCCTAGCCACTGAGTCCAGGGGTGCCTATATAGGAAGAACCATTCATTGACACAAGGGCAATAGGAGGGATTCCACCTCCACCTCCCATTGACCCCTTCGACTTCATCAACATTCGGATTTCACCACCACGTACCATTCCACCTCCACCTCCACCTACCACTTCATCCGCACCATCCAACTCATCTGCCACTGTGTCAGACCCAGTAATCTGAGATTTCATCAATGGGGACCACGGGGCCGAGGTTGACTCAGGTACAGTAGTGGTACCACCGGTCAACCCCACTGGGGACCCCCAAGTCACTTTTTCTGCTATAGTCACACAGATGGCGCAAATCGTCGCAGACACGGCTGAGGCATAGCCTGAGCCTAATCTATTTCCACAGACCATCCACACAGATCAGCAGGAGCGGTCGGACCTGAATATGGCAGACTCGGCACCTCATCAAACCCAACCGCCGTCCCCTCAAGCGCACTCCACCCGGTCAGTTTCTAGTGGGCAACCCCTACAGGAATGATGGCCGGATAAAAATACTTCGAGGGTCGCCAACTTGGAGACGTGGGGTACGGATCAATTGTACCACTTTATTCAGAGGGCATCCCAGCAGGCAGAAAGGCTTCACTCCGAACTATAACAGAGGTGTGAAGAGCAACAGCAGCAGATCACCGCGCTCACTAAACAGCGCGAACAGCTCACGGCAGCACACGGGTAGCTCCAGGGTCAGATAAACGAAGTGGCCAGGGTGTTTACAGGGCTATGGCTAGTCGTAGAGGCTCACTACACTCGGATGCCTGCAGACGTACCAAAAACAGATATCTTACAGTGGGCCAACCACCTCAAGGTACCATTCACTGACCTCCACAAGGAAAATGCAGAGCTCCAAGCAGCGTTAGCAGCACGGCCAGCGCTTCCCGATCCAGAGGCAGTTTACACAGCACAAATTACAGAGAAACAGGGCCAGGTCACCTAGATGTAGGAAGCTCTCAATTCTGCAACGCCCGATGCTTATGACCTCCTGAAAGGTCTCCAAGAATGCTCAACGGCCCTTACGGTAAAGAGTCAGCCCATTTTAGTGCAGCTGCAACAACTTTCGAAAGAGATTCAAGATGCCACGGACCCCTCGCAGTTGGACCAGCTATATGCTCAGGCGGATGCTCTGGAGGTCCAGATCCAGCAAACAAAGGCCATCTCGGCAATGGCCAAACAAGCAATTCGAAAGCTTTGCCAGCCCCTCCAACTCAGCGCCAGGACAATGCAATAGTTAGCCGTCGAAGCCGAAACCCAAATCAGCACGGTGTTCGGAACTGTACAGAAGCCCGTCGGGGAGGCAGTTGTCACCAAGATCACTGCAGAAATAGATGCATTGGTACAAGGGTGGAAGAAAGCTGTGACAACCTTCAACAAGCTTAAGGCTTCAGCGTTCAACAAGTTCCTAGAGTTGGGGCCCTTGTTTGGGCAGCAGACTGAAGGTGCACAGCAAGAACAGGGCACGGGGTCCGGTGGGGCGATGGAAGTAGAGACATTGATTTACTCGGGACGAGTCAAGAAACTGTGGTCGGGGCCTGTTGGGGCCCTTGTTTTGAGTTTTTAATAAAGAATATATTTTTGGGTTGCGGATCGACACATGGCAGTCGCGACCAAGCCGCAACTACGGTGAGTAGCAGAGCTACCGAGGTTGCGAGGAAACAGGAGATAGCTGAAGAATCTAATGTAGATAAGTGAAAATGAAGAGAAGATACAGCAGAGGATGGAGAGCGGAACTCATAGACAACAAAGAGAAGCAGAAAGAAATTGAAGAAGAACGCAAGAGGAACTAGTAGTTGCAATGGCGGGTGAATAAATAGTCGTCACCCAGCCGAAAGAAGAGAGACGGATGCAGAGCGATTGAAGAGGATCGAGCGGATGCTGCAGAAGAGATCTATCTTGAGCATGATATCTCTGTTGTTCCTAGGCTTCTATTATCTCTCTTTCTGTCCTATGAGACGTCTGTAACTGAATTGTAAGCTCTTCCTGTGGAAGTGATGTAACTGTGGATCAAGCTGAAAGTTATCAATATACTACCAGGTTGTTGTCTTATTATATGAGTTATATGCATGCATGATGTCTGTGATGTCTTAAAATTTTATTTTCTTATTATCTTCTCAATCTCCTGAATTTTCTTGCGCATATGATGATATTCATGCAACCAATTTTATGTTAACCTCGAATTGCAGATCCATCCTCCACTATTGATCTATTCCCCTTCTACATGTGGTCGCGGCACGCATCGGCTGAGACTCTCTGCTCTTTGGAGTAGGGTGAAAATGTTGGCGTGGTTCTAGACTACAGTGGATTCCCTTGTTGGCCCCAATCTCTGAACCTGGGTCTTGCCTATGAGACCTATTTCTTCGCCAACAATACTTGAGCCATTTCTCCAAGGTTATATGACAAGTTCTTGAGGCATGCATAACTGAATTTACTTCATATACATGACTCTATTTATGACAATGATGAAAAATCCTTAAAATACATCAAGAAAAAGTCTTTTGAACTATAATAAAATCCTTTCTCATGAAACCCATGAAGCAAGCTTAACAAAAATACATTTTATTATCTTTTTCTTCTTCATTACATAATTACATATTCAATATGAAGACCATACCTAGTTACACTTTCCAACACTCCCTCTTAATTAGGGAGGTATTCATAATGGTACACGGTCACTTTCAATCTAAGGAATTGAATTCGTAATCGCATATGTATAGCATCATATCAACCAGCATTATCCTAGTGCAAGGACTTGACTAACAATCCCATCTCTCAACGAGACAATGGGCTACAATGATGGCGAGATATGTGACATATAGACACCATATTCATTGTCTCTCCAAGGTACATACTCCACCAGGTGTTCCCAAAGTATGACTTTCTTGGACTATTCTTCTCTTGGGTAGCTAGCCCTCAAATAATATCAGTCCTTGAGTATTCTTATCTTGAATGCCCTATCTCATTCTCAAAGAGTATCGGATGCCATATGATTACCCAATCCTCCATTATGTCTTCCCAAGTAAAGACAAAATGATGTGTTTATCCATTCTCTCCTCATGGCCTTCACTAAGACTTATTGTTGTTAGTCCTGGTCTAGTGCATGACGCATGAATTATAGAATCATATATGTCACTCCCTATTAACTCACAAAGGACATAATTCAAGTTTCTTCCGAGCAAGAAACTTACCACCAGGCTCCCTCTCAACCAGGGACCTGCAACAGCAATGGTGAGACACCCAGTTGCTCATGAATAATTCCTCCCCTCGATGTCATGGATTTCGATATTGAGGAATCTTCAACTTTTGGCTTCATAGGGCACAAATAATTCATCACTTTCATCCACGAGTCATGTCAACCATTAGAAATTGATTCATCAGTCTGTCTCATCGATTCCACCTTTATGCCATGTCTTCGAACCATCTCCCAATGATATTATATCCTTCCACATGATATGTAGCCTTGTATAAACTCATCCAAATAAATATATACATAAGAACTTTTAAATAAAAAGTTACCTTAGTGATGATATTTCACCATGACATATTCATGTAGGCATCGACATCCTTTATTCACATTGACACATCTCCTAAATATATGTATTGTCAAGGGTATTCTTCTTTACCATACTTCTATCATAGTCCACATATCTTCCCAGGAGATATCCTAGTCACATCTTCTTGGCTTCCGAATGATAACCACCTCTTTACATGGTTGCACTTTATGATCTCTTCTATTATTTTTCCACAGCTCTTCATCCCCAGGAACGTCCAATATCCAATTCCTTGTTTGTATACAATCACCTCATATTCCATATGAGGACATATTTAATTTCATCTGTTAGTGGAAACCTATGCACCAGAAGATATACTCCTTCATACCTATAAATATAGAAGTCTATTACCTGCAACCATATGACATGACTTCATAACATCCAGTGTCAGCATATAGATATATGTACCTCATCCTTTTCATTTTGTGTCATCCTGCAGCAATTTTACTAGAATGAAGAACTTCATTCCCTTGACCTGCTTCATCAATATGTCATCATGTTCTAATCAACGAATTTTGCAAGATAGAATTCTCGATGAAACCTTTTAGTTTCTTTCTAGTCAGTGAATCCAAAGATAATTCCATTAGAAAAATGTCAGCACATGTTTCCATATTGATTATTGAATGATGACCCTTGATCAAGATGATTATCTTCCATCAATGTTGTTATAATTGAGGTTCCCGAGAGCTACTTCTTCAATTTCTCCTTCCATGCTTCTATCATGATGCTATTAATATACTTTTCTTCCTATCATACTATTTTACAACCAACAGAAATCAATTAAAGAGAAATATGTTCTCAATCATAATAGAGATATTTTGCTTCTTATTTCTTTATATTTCTTTGCATCAGGTTATTCCCTTTCATCTGTGACATGGGATTCTTCCTTAATCATATTTTTCTTCCCATATTTAGGACAATCCCTTTTATAATTCCAAATTTCATTACATCCAAAGCATCATACTTTGTCCAAATTTCTTCTTTTATTATGAGGACCAAATTTTCGGAATCTTCCTTTCTTCCTGGACATGGCTGCAAAGGATTGATTCCCTTCACTTGATCCTGTATCAGCTTTGGCTTTCAATATTTTTTCCTCTATTTTTCATAGAGACCATAGATCCTGGAATGGTGTTGCTTCTTTCTTCCCGTATAATCTTGAAGTGAAGTTACCCCATTCTTCTAGTAGATAATTTAGTACGACTGTAGTCATCTCACTATCAAAAATTTACTCTCCCAATTCCTGCAGTTGATATTTTATTTCATAAATCCTCATAAAATATGAAGTGATTACTTCCACTATTGACAATTTAATCTTGTATAGTTCTTGTCTCAGAGAGACTTCTTCTCCTGCATTACTTACAGAGAATAGATCCACCAATTTCTCATATATTTCTTTTACATTTTTTAGTTTTGATACATAGGGTATGAGTGAGTCCTTAATGGATTCTATGAGAATCCTCTGGGCTCTAATTTCTCCTTTAATTTACTTGGCATGAGTTGGATCATCTTCTTTTGAGGTTTGAATTGTAGATCCTTTGATGTAGCCCATAACTTCGTCTTCGATTAGATTCAAATTTGAGCTCTTCTTCCATGCATTAAAGTTTGATGAACCAACCAATTTGTTGCTCTCTTTGCAATAAGTCATTTTAACAGATTTAGATAAGGTCATATATACTTACTTGAATAGAGTGACTTCCTCCTAGCAGCTTCCTTGATGATGATGAAGATGAATTTAGGAACTCCCTTTTAGATTGAATTCTCCAATGTAGATGTCTTCAAAGGTATTGGATAAAGTTGGGTGGTGCTTGATGATGTGCCTTCCAATAATGTCTTCCATATCATAAATATTGGATGGAAAATATTATTTTCTTGATGAGTGGATCCTTTGAATGAGATTGAAGGTCTTCTTGAAATGGCTTGAGAATATTCCTTGCAAACTGATTCGACTTTTCAACACAAACTTTGACCTTGACTTTGATTCTTGCTTCCTTGAGTGCCTCCTTTCTAAGTACCCCTTGTATTTAGTACCTTAGCTCTGATACCATGTTGAGAATTAGTTAGGGCTAGGTTTAATTCAAATTCTCTTCTTGATAATTACTTGTGAGATTATTTATTTTACTTATGTATTCTATTCTTAGCTTATTATGTCGTTCATCAAGTAAATTACCAAAACACAAGAGATACAAATTTAGGCTCTTCAAGCCAGGGCCAAAACCAATCCCTCTCGGAGAGAAAAACCCACAAGAAATTCTTCTTATAGAATTTCAGTTGAAAATTAACATGACCATGACACGGACCCTTGATCTTTGTATGCCTCCAAGACCTTTTCGCTACTTCTTCTTTTTTGCACTATCCTACACCGTCTTGCACCTTTCTGCACCAAAACTAGAGAGCCTGGTCTCTACATGTATTCTTCCTTCTTTAAGATATCAATGCCTTATCATGGATTGACTTGTGCACACCTTGCACCTTTGCATACCCTTTTTGGTTGGTCTTTAATCTGTACATTGATATTTACACACCATGACTCTTATTGTTGGACAAATCCCCTTCTTCATATTATGTAGATATCCTTTACCATCATTGTATACTTCGCTAAGCAGCCCTTATCTTACCTCGCACTTCATTGTGATTATGTCCCTCCTCCACATCAAAGACCAGTCCTACAACTATGCACTTATATAACAGACCTTTATCCTAAATTATTTCTTGATGATATGTCCCTTTATGCTTCAAACCACAGTTATGTCCTCCCTTTCTCGCATTACATTTCAGACTGAAACTCACACTTAATCACAGAACCTTATCCGCAATTTATTTATTTTTTTGTGTTAAACTGAAATCTGCATGCTCCTATAAATAGTTGTTTCTGTCTGTAAATAAGCCGACCTATATTTTATTTATGAGGTTGACTTGAACAAGTGTTTATGGGCCGACCTGTAGAGGATATTTTACAGCGTGATGAAGGTTGTCTTGAAGGCTAGTTTGAGCAGTAGTGTTATCATCATACTTGATCCATTTCTCCAAAGTTATATGGCAAGGTCTTGAGGCATACATAATTGAATTTACTTCATATACATGAATATATTTATGACAATGATGAAAAATCCCTAAAAGACATGAGGAAGAAGTCTTTTGACCTATAATAAAATCCTTTCTCATGAAACCCGTGAAGCAAGCTTAACAAAAATACATTTTACTATATTTGTCTTCTTCATTACATAATTACATAGTGAATATGAAGACTGTACCTAGTTACACTTTCCAACATGTCTTCTATTTTATTTGATTATTTATTTATCTATGTCATCAATTATTCACTGTTATTACTCCCTATTTCTTGGTCTTTTGGTTTGACCTTTCACCTATTTCCTTTAATTCTAAACATTGAATTGACTTTTGAATTTAGCATTCACCCTTACCCTCTCTTTGTTGCATATTCAATATCCTATTGCACTCTTTTTTAATCATTCGGCTTCATTTTTTCCCTGAGAATGGGTGGAGTGTCCATCCAAAACATTGGGCATAATACTCCCATTTACACACTAAAAATCTCCAAAAACTGCATTCTTATTACAATGAATTTTTTTCATTTACGCTCTAAATTCTAGGCCCAAAGCCCTTGTAAAGTAGCCTCTCCCCAAGTTATGGATTCCCATGAATATGCTTGACTTTCAAAGTTATCCATTCCAAAGATAATAAATTTGACTCCAAGGATGCTACAAAAAGTCTTGCAAGAATAATTGAAACTTCATCTCCCTTGGGAAGCCTTCGGGAATTGGAAGACATATCTCTCAAGTTTTGTTCTTAGCTTTGACAATGCCTCAAAAAGGAATCCAAAGGTGGCAAGAGGGGGAGGCATACTTTATGGCCTAGATGGAACTAAAGTACTAAACTACTCATGGGGTTTAGGAAAGATGACAAATAATCAGGTATAAGCCTATAGTCTTCTATAAGGCCTCCTCATGTTCCTTCTATTACTATGTTAGGGGATTCCCTTCTAATTATTCAGCACATGATAAAGGATCATCTCCAAGGATTAAGATATTGGAAAATATATTAAATCACATCATAAAGGTCATAAAATAAATCCCCTCAATTAACTACTCCCATGTATAATGTGATAAAAATAAATAAGCAAATGAATGTGTCAATGAAGGTTGAATTTTCAAGTTTGGTGAATTCAAGGTGGATGGCCAAGTATGGCCATATTTTATTCATTAAGTTTCAAATAGGTTGGATGTTTTTCATATTTTTCTTTATTTTTGGTCATTAAAAACACTAAGGAGGGGTGAATCATTATTTTATTTCAATTTTTAATCAGTCAATTAATATTTTTCTTAAATAGAAGATATGAAAACACATAAAATAAAAGAAAAATACTTTCTATAGTGATTTTTCAAAGATGAGGACACTCGTTCCTCTCAACAAATCCAAGCACCAACTTGGTCAAAATGTGGACTCTGATACTCTTAGGCTCCAAACACTTCAAATATACTTCAAAAAGTTTGATCAAAGATTCTTCAAGGTCTGCCTTAGAAACACTTTAAAGTCTGCCCCAAAAAAAGCCTCTCAGGTTTGCTTCCAAGTTTGCTTCAAGTCTGCTCAATGAATGTCTTTAAGAACTACTTCAAGTTTTCTCCACAAAAGTCTTCAAAAGATCACATCAAGATTTACAATAGTTTCTCCAAAATTTCTTCAATAAGTACTCCAAAATTTATTCACAAGCTACTTCATGATCTCTTCAAAGATCACTTTAAAATATGATCCATGGTTTGCTAAAAAAATTACTCCAATTTTGTTTCAATAAGTCTCCTTCAATTCTAGTCCAAAATATGCACCAAATATCCCTTCAAATCTGGTCCATGTTCTGCTCCAAAAATTACTCCAAGTTTGTTTCAAGAAATCTCCAAGTCACAGGGACAAGTATGACGTAAGTTAGGTCGAGATGCAGAGGCCAAGACTTGCAAGACACTAAGTATAGAAAAAGTTGTAGGGGTTGAGATTTGTAGGAGGGTGAGTCTAGACAAAGTTGCACAAGTTGAATATCCATAGAATTTTGTTCACAGAAAGGGGTTGAATTGCATGTTTGTAACTAGTCCACAGGAGACCAAAATTTCCTCTTCAATGGGTCACTTTCCTCAGGGGGGATTTTGTTTTACCATAGACTGAATTAGGATGAGGTTTAGGGCTACAAATAGGGAAAGTTTTGTTCCAAGAATAGGTTATAAGGTTACTCCAATATCTAATCAAATAACCCACCAAAAACATTTATCCAAGAATAGAAACCAAAAACAAAAGACTTTTTTTTTCACTTTTCCTCAAGGTTCATGAGATATGAACCTATAACCTCTTCCTCGAGCCCCAATTATTCTTGGTTCTGCTCAGTCGAGTTGGTTTCCAAATGAGGTTGAAATATATTTTATTTATATTGGTCAGTATGCCCAAACATATTTGACTTTCCTTTTGAAGAGACATGTCATATAACAGGGACGACCTGTGCATCAGGTTTAGCATTTATTAAATTTTTTTTAGGGACGACCTGACTTTCACTCAATTCGGTGCTTCCTCACAAAATGGGCTAGCATTTTGGTTTCTACAATTTGATAAAGACTTTATACAAATATTGACATCCCATGTCCCATCTTTGGACAATTAAATCTATCCATCATCGGGTAATGTGTTGAATGCCTCAACTACCATATTTTGTGCAATGAATGTAGATGAATCATATAATAAACAAAGTGTTTCAGGGACAGTTGTGTTTTAAAAGTAACTAGGTTTGGTCTTGACTCTTCATAATTATTTTTGTACTTATATCAATTTTTATTTCATGTAAGAAGAAAAAGAAAATTATTGTTTTGATAATTATTTTCCTATTCAGGGCATTTTCTTCATGCTCTTAAGTTTATTTGAGTCAAGAATAAAAATATAATTGAGTCAAATTCCATGTGGAATCTTTGTAATATGGAAGAAGAATTTATTTTAAGACAAAAAAACAGTCAATTAGTCCTCCATAAGACCAAGTCGGCCCTCCATTTGGTCATTTCAGCCTACTCAACAGATGTGACACTTCATAGTGATGAACAACTATATGTTGACATGAATCCTCCACCAGAAAGAGAGAAATTTGTGGATATTCTAAGACAATAAAAACAACTATTTTGAGGAAAAAATGTGTGGTTTTCTCTGTGAAGCAGGATCAGAAGAAGATGTGAAACTCCATTTGGCATAGATCTACAAGAGGTGTGATTTTCTCTATGGAGCGGGATTAGAAGAGGATGTGAAGTTTTTTTTATTTTTGGGTAGCTTGGGAGGTACTCCAAGCCCTAGGGTTCGGGGTTTTCAGGTTGGAGCACCAGAAAAGCACTTGTGGTTGTGAAAGCCAAGGTTGTTGGCTTTGAACCTGAGCATGTGGGTGTGAATCTATGGTGATAATTTGACATGTGAGTGATGGATATGATAGAGCACTCTGATAGCATCCAAAGGAAACAAAAATCATCAAAATATGACATGTATAAATGGAGATATGAATTTTTGAATAATTGTGTGGGTGAATATGTCATAAGATCAAGTTGGAGTTAGTAAAATTATCCCTTCGTGATAGGTTGGACATCACCCTAGAGAAATATATATAAATAAGTGAGAAGATGCCTCATTCCATGATCCTAAGTGCATAATCCATCAATATAACCTCTGAAAATGGTGTGGATCTAAGGCGGACTAGCTAGGAAGCGAGGAGGACAAATTTTGGAGTATCATTTCTCTGTTTTAATGTGTATTTCTTGTGGATATTGTTACAGAGTAAGAAAGGAATAAATATTTTCTTGTTCTTAATTATTTACTTGTGATGTTCTTTAATTCCTATTATATTATTCTTGTCTTCTTTCTTCTTAGTTCATCAAGCAAAAGCACATAGATCAAGGACACCAGATATAGGTTAGCATCCAGGGCAAGACCCCACTCTAGGGGAAAACCCAGTCAGTCATTATTCCTTCAATAATAATATTAAGACTCTAGACCTTGACTCAGACCTCCTCCACACCAAATTCATCCTTCCATTTGGTCCTACCTCAATCTGGCAGCAACAACAACAACAACAACGGCACTATTGAGCACTTCCTTCGATCTTGGAACTTCGACCTTACTTCTGGAACTTCGATATTGGAGGAAAGACTTCGATCTTGCTTCTAAGATTTTGATTTTGACCCAAGACAACTTCTTAATGAACCAGCACCCAGAAAATTCATCTTTGACCTATTCTTCTCTTGGTAGCAACAACATGCAACAACTGGAAATAGCAAAACAAAGAGGGACTTCAATATTCCAATTTAGGGGATGTGAGAGAGAGAGAAACACCAAAATTTTGATTTTCCTTCAATCTTTTACCTTGTCAGAAACTCACATTTCTTTTGACCCTTTCCTTGACTTCGTATATTTTCCCTTGCAGCAGCAAATATCTAATTTATTTGTGAGTGAGTGAGTTCTCCAAATGAATTCGATTTGTTGTATTTAGAGGCTTGTGATGAGCTCGAATTATTGGGCTTGAGGCCAACTTGATGTGGAGGCTCCATAAACCATATTTGACTCAATACTTGACCTAATTACATGATCCAAAAGCCCAGTATGGGTCAATTTAAATTTGTAATGACTCTATAAACTCAGAATAAATCCTAGAATTCCACAATGGGGACTTTGACCTAAAATAATATGACCCAAGCATGAAACCCATGCTTTAATAAGTCATTTAATAATATTATTAAAAAAAAAAAAATTATTTTTTTACAAGTACATAAAATATTGACTAATTTATGAAGAACGAACCTAGTTACAATCTTCAACAAAGATAGACGGCAGGTGTTTAAGGTATGATCCAGACAATAAGCATGCCTAGAAGATCATTTTTGGACAAGTTTGGGTGTGGATCCCCTTGCAGATCTAGGTCGCAGGTATAAGATGAGGTAAGGGATTGTTATGTGGATATAATATAATAATTTGTGTTTGGTGTCTGTTATGAGCTACAAATGTTGTTGTAGCTACATCAAGATTGGGAAGTATGTTTTAGTGGGTCAAGAGGGCTAGGAAGGCTCCTCTATCCTAGCCGTAGCCTCTCCAAGCTTAGCATAGGTGGAACATGGGTACTAACCCTTGCTAGAAGAAAGATTCCCTAGTTGTCGTCGATTTATGAGTTGTAGAGAGCCTTGTGGAGGTGCCCAAGGCCTATAACAGTGTGAAGAGAGGTGAGGGTAGTGAAGGAGGGCAACAAGTCTGGAAGGGAAACATAGGTTTGGATCAAGGTTTAGGGCTACTAGTGTGCCCTAACCAATGCTCTATATGCACAAATCCTGAGGCAAGGAGGAAGCAGCATTTGTTGTAGATGATTCCTTGATGATGACTGTTTTTCTACTTAGATGTGGGACCAAGTTGGAATAGTTGGTGAAGTCTATTGGCAGCCAAGAGGAAGTGTTTCCTAGGTGTTGGATGCCCCAACTAGGAGCAGATGTTATAGCAAGGATTGGAAACTCATGGTTTGTTGGAGGGAAGCATGAGATTGGACCAAGTGTAATCCTAAGAAAGGCAGTTGGTGGAGCTCATTGGTCTGATCAGTAAGAGGAGCAGTTTGATGCAGCCCATGTTCATTGTTGGAGAAGAGACTTGCAGCAATGATAGGTGGTAGCCCTTCGTGCCCTATGTTAGTCTTCATTGGAGCAACGAAGGAATACTATAGTGGGCAGAAGACCATGAGTAGTTGAGAAGAAAGAATGGGAAGTTGTGATTTGTTCACAAATGGACTAAGGCAAAACTAGAGAGCATATTGGAAGAGGTGAGGTTTAGTGGCCAGATGGAATTGGAACATTGATAAAGGCAGGTGTTTAATATCGGGAGCCGAAGGATCATAAACTTACAGGTACAACCGAGAGGAGTTGAGAGAGTGTGCTACATCAGACAAATGGTCAGAGTGTCTTGTTGAGGGTAGATTGGTTGTCGATGGACTAACACCAAGCCCCAGTTTTGTATTCTTGTACTTGTGGCTATTTTAGGGCCATTATCCCTGGTACGAGAACCCTAAATTTTTGTATTATTCAGTTGGATTAATATAAAGTTGTGTTATTTTATAACATTGTGTAAAAAAATTTATATATTTTGTGCACTAGTAGATTTACTATTATTTATATTCCATTGTGAAAATTAGCTTCATTGTGATTCTTGGTTTGGTAGTGTTAATGATTTAAGATTATATCCTGGACATCAGGATCGTGGAAATACAACATGGTATCAGAGCATGTTTAAGCTACTTTGATGGACAGTGAATTAGAGTGTGCACAGTGAAGGAACTCAGAGGAAGTTGTGGGTGTCCAGATCATAGAGTAGAGGGTTCAGCTAAAGAGATGGAGATATGGTCTTAATTAGCTTGGCGGCGAGATTAGTTGGGAGTTTTGGTGTAATGGTGGTGAGCCTGGTGAAAAATAGTTTTTTGTAGTAAATTTTTTTGATCATGGACTTCCCATGACTTTTCATGGATGGTTGGGAAAGCTTGAGGATTTATTTTGCATGGATGAGATCAGGATTATCGATATTGCTTCATGTGATACACTGGATATTGGCAAGATATAATCTTCGTCGGATCGTGATGTTTCATATCCGAGATTAGAGGGACTTTCATGAGTGTTATTTTATATAGGAGGATGAGTGCTTGCAAGACTGAACTAGTGGAGATCGTGTAGGCTCAGAGGGATTCTATCCTTAGAGGGAGCAGGCCTATGGAGGTTTGGGATCTTCAAGATCAAATGTGATGAGGCAGAGGCGCTACCGAGATTGTAGGGTTCATTCTACAGAGTATGTTGCACTAATGGATTCCATATGGGCTAGTGTCATCGGTGATATTGATGGTTACTTCCTAGTCTTGGAAGTACTTCCCTCGCTAAGAAGAAGTGTTCATTTTTGGGTAGCTTAGGAGGTACTCCAATCCTTAGGGTTCGAGGTTTGGAGGTTGGAGCGTCACAAAATAACTTGTGGGCATGAAACCCAAGCCTGTGGGCTTTACATATAAGAATGTGGGGGTGAATCCATTATGATAATTTGGCATGTGACTGATAGAGATGATATATCACTCTGAGAGCATCCGAAGGAAACAAAAATCATCAAAATACGACATGTAGAAATGGAGATGAATTTTTGAATAATTGTGTGGATTAATATGTCATAAGATCGAGTCGGCCTTAGTACAAGGATCCCTTCTTGATAGGTTGGACTTCACCCTAGAGAAATTTATATAAATAAGTGAGGAGAGGCCACATTCCATGATCCGAAGTGCATCATCCATCAAGTTAATCTTTGAAATTGGTGCAGATCTGAGGCAGACTAGTGAGGAATCAAGGAGGATGATTTGTGCAGTATCCTTTATGTGTTTTGATGCATATTTCTTATGGAGATAGGTCACGGGTGTTTAAGGTTTAAGGAAGACAGCAAGAAGACCTAGAAGACAAGTTTTGGATAGGTTTGGGTGCAGATCCACTTGCAGATCTAGGCCACGGGTATAAGTTGAGGTAAGGGATTGCTTTGTGCATATAATAATTTTGGTTTAGTGTTTCTTTTGGGCCACAAAGGTAGTTGTAGTTACAGCAAGTGTGGGAGGTTTGTTTGAGTGGGTCGAGAGGGCTAGGAAGGCTCATCTACCCTAGTTTCAACCTAGTTGTGGTTGATTCGTGAGTTGTAGAGAGCCTTGTGGAGGTGCCCAAGGCCTATAGCAGTGTGAAGAGAGGTGATTGTAGCAAAGGAGGGATGCAATTATGGAAGGGAAACACATGTTTTGATCATGGTGTATGGATAGTGGTGTGCCCTAATCAATGCTCTAGATGCATAGATCCCGAGGCAAGGAGGCAACATCAATTCATTGTAGATGACTCCTTGATGATGAGTGTTTTGCTAGTTGGATGTGGGTCCAGGTTGGACTAGTTGGTGAAGTTTTTTGGAAGCCAAGAGGAAGGGTTTAGTAAGTGTTGGATTCCATAACTAGGAGAAGATGCTACAACAAATATTGGTCACTCATGGTTTTTTGGAGGGGAACGTGAGCATGGACGAGGTGTAAGCCTAGGAGAGTCAGTTGGTGGAGCTCATAGGTCTGATCAGACAAAGGAGCAAGATAATGTAGCCCATGTTCATTTTTTGAGAAGAGACTTGCAGCAGTGAAAGGTGGCAGCCCTCTGGGCCCTATGTTAGTCTTCATTGGAGGAGCGAAGGAATACTATAGTGGGAACAAGTCCCTGAGTAGCTGAGGAGCAGCAGTGGGTAGTTGTGAGTGGTTCACAAACATAGTTGTGAACAACTCGACAGGGGTCTCGATGTGTTGTGCCCTTGGTGGATTAAGGCGCAACAGTGAGCAGATTAGATGAGTCGAGGTTCAGTGGCCAGAAGGACTTGGAGAATTGATAGAGGCAAGTGTTATATATCATGAGCCAAAGGACCATGCAAGTACAGGGTGTGACTGAGAGGACCTGACAGAGCGCACTACATTAGCCAAATTGTCAGAGAGTCTTGTTGATTGTAGATTGGTTGTAAATGGACTGACACCAAGCCCCAGTTTTGTATTCTTTTACTTGTGGATATTGAGGGCCATTATCCCTAGTATGGGAGCACTATACTATTGTATTATTCAGTTGGATTAATATAACGAAGTTGGTTTTTTGTACAAAATTGTGTAAAAAATTGTCTATAATTTTTACATTAGTATATTTACTCTTGTTTATATTTCATTGTGAAAAGTAGCTTTGATTTGATTCTTGATTTTGTTGGAAAATTAAAAAAATGGCATAAATATTTTCTTATGTTGATAATTACTTATGATATTCTTATGTTCTTATTGATTTTCTTGTGATCTTCTTTTATCTTATTTCATCAAGCAATTACCAAAACCATAACACAGAGATCAAAGACACCAGATGTAGGCAGGAATATAGGGGAAAACCCCCTATCTATGGGAAACCAAGTCCACAACTCTTCCTTCAATAGTTTCACAATACAAGATGATATCATCCAAGACTCTTTGACCTAGACACAAACTTCCTCCAATCACCAAGTCAGCTCTCCCTTCCTCTTCATATGATAACCTTCGAGCAACAACTTTCACCTAGTAGCAGCACCAGAACTTCAACTTAGTAGCAGCACCATAACTTCGACCTAGTAGTAGCAGTAGAACTTCATCCTAGTAACTTCACACGTGTGAGAGATAGATGAATCATAACTTTGATTTTGTCCTTCTCTGCAATTCTTCTCCTTCTTCTGCAACTTTGCACTTTTCTGCTTCCTTTTCTTTATCAAAATTGTGTTAGTGATGCTCCAAATGAATCGAATTGCACTTCTATATATGGCCTCTTATGTGGGTCAAATTTCCCTAATGTAGGTTGACTTCATCAGGCAAGGGCCGACTTGGTGTGGAGGGGAGAAATGACTTATTTTAATCAATAATAATTCTTTTTAAATTATTAAAAAGCTCAAGAAGGGTCTTATAAAATGGACAATGACTCTAATGACTCCAGATAAAACCTATAATTTCTCAATGGGGACTTTGACCAAGTAGTAGCAGCAGAACTTCAACCTAGTCACTTTGCACGTGTGAGAGATAGATGGCCCAAAATTTAAATTTTCTCCTTCTCTGCAATTCTTATCCTTATTCTGCAACTTTTCCCTTTTTTTCTTCCTTTACTTGTATATAAAACTTGTGTGAGTGATGCTCCAAATGAATCAAATTGCACTTCTATATTTCGCCTCTTCTTTGGGAATAATTTCGATAATGTAGGTTGACTTCATCAGGCAAGGGCTGACTTGGTGTGGAGGTGGGAAATGACTTATTTTACTCAATAATAATTATTTTTACATTATTCAAAATCTCAAGAAGGGTCTTATAAAATGGACAATGACTCTAATGACTCTAGATAAAACCTGGAAGTCCTCAATGGGGACTTTAACCTAGAACATGATGACCCAAGCATGAAACTCATGCTTTAATAAGTCATAATAATAATGATAATATTTTTTCTTTCTTTGTTTTGATAAATAAATTTTATTATGACGCATACAATTATGAAGACCGAACCTAGTTACATTTTTCAACACTCCCTCTTAACTAGGGAGGTATTCATAATCACATATATATACAAGTACATGGAAGATGTTAAAACACATGAACCACGAAGAGTTTAGGCACACATGGTGCCACAAACTAGATTCCTAACTAGGGAAATATCTCTGGGTGGGACTAAGATGGACTAAAGTTTTCAGCCATTCTAGGTACCATCAAGATTACTTTCTAACCATCAACCCATGGAACTAGGTGTGTAATGCAAGGTGAGAGCTCTATGACCTACGCCACCCTCACTACGTCAGGAACTAGACATCAACACACATGTCGACCAGATTTCCTCCTAGAAATTTTGTATCACACGTGATGCCTAAAAAAATATATCTCGATCAAAAATATCCATAGCATCAAGCATGTAAAACAGGCTTCTAAAAGTCCGAGAAAGTTACCTGTATAGACACAATCCCAATCATTAAAAAAAATTCAAATATACATAAGTAAACACAAACCTTCAAGGTCTTCAATCATATTGATGACACTTATATAAATTCATTCGTATGTAGCAAGTTGGAAGATTTTATTCTTTAATTTCTTTAGTAGCACCAATACATCATCAATATACATTCTCCAATTTCTTCTTCAAGGTATCCATCATGACTATCATAATGTGCGCTCCCTCTCAATTGGGGAGATATATTCTTTCTTTTATCTAGGCTCCCTCTTAACTTAGGGAGATCAACTACTTTCTATTACATCGGAGAATATTTCATGGTTTCTATCCTTCATATCAAATTCATCTAGATCATCATCATTCATATAACTTCCTTCATCATGCTTACCAATCAAGTCAACTTTACAAATATCTTCAACATCTTGAAGATTATGTACCTGGACAACTTAAACAACATTGTACAACCAAATATAAATGAAGTTAACTATATCATAAGCATACATTAGACTTTATACATTACATACCTAAACTTAGTTAGGTTCATAATCAGCAAGAGACACATACTTCTATACTTTGAATTTCTTACTAGGGTTTTGTTATAAACCCTAGATCACATTATTTAAAGTAACTCAATCAAGATATAAGTCTCATTATATCTAGGGCCTCAATATTTCATTTAGAGATATGATAGACTCTACTATAATATATAGCAGACCCTAGAAGCAATTCAAATAAGTACAATTCTACAATGCATCTAACTATTTTCAGAATTTATATGATAGCCTTCTACTAGGATTTAATGCAAACCCTAGATTCCATATTTGAGACACTAAGCCTTAGATGTCAATAATAAAAACCAATCATAGCACAATATAAGGTTTCAACAATATGAGCAACTTCTACTAGGGATTTTAGTAAACCCTAGATTTATCATCAAGGCTAAACAATATCATTATATCCTAGAATATCAAACTTCTACTAGGACTTTGTTACAAACCCTAGAAATATGAGCAGCAATAAATAGTCTAGCATACATACATATCTAGGATTTCGTAATCATGCACATATCACAAAAATATCTATCATGAAAACCCAAGACACAAATAACAATACATTAAAGTTAGATATATAAAAAATTTGGTCAGGCTACGGTTTCGATCAAACAGAAAATCATACACCTAGGGTTTCATTCCTAGGCGCTTACTCTAGATATTATAAGGGTTTTTCTCACAAAACCTAATTTACCAAAACCTTAAAGGTCTAGGATTTTAATACATAACATATCAAACCCTAAAGGACTAGGATTTCTATTATAAAAGCACCAAAACCTTAAACATCAAAAGAATAGCATTTTTAGATTTCAAAAATAACCCTAAGAAGAGCAGGGTTTCATAATAAATATTGACACACCCTTAGGTTAGGATTTTACAAGGAACCTTTTAGGGTTCCGCAGAATGACGAATAATTTTAATGAGGGTAGATTCAATCTAATTATTAATCACCCTAACAAGAATTTGTTAGGTCCCTATATTACTAGTGTAGTCCCTTATTGTTGTTAGTGTAACCCCCGTATTGTTATTGTTGTGCTCCTGTAGTCCCCATATTGTTATTATTGTGCCCCATAAAAGCCCACTATTTTTATTATTGTGCCCTTGCATCATTATTGTTAGGTTGGCTAGGATTATATTGTGAACCCATGGACTCCTATTTATAGAAAGGAGGTTTTTTCATTTGAATCATCCAAGAATTCTTCATTTATGTAATGTAAAGGAGGTAACCCACTTGAAGAGGCTGATTTATAAGGCGTTGATATATATTTTCTTCTATTTTGTGAGCTAGTTTCATAACATTTGGTATCAGAGCTTTGGATTCTAGGGTTTCGCTGCTTCAAACAGGTCATCGTGGAATTTTCACTATAAATTTTTTTCTACAAAGGTACAGAAGCTAAAAAAAACCATTTTCGAAGAAATTGTGAGGAACTTCATATACAAATTTCAGATATTGGTTCGCAATATTTTCAGAGATATGATCTGTGGAAGTTAGGGTTTTTGAAGGCTCCCAAATTTCATCTCAAATAGGTGACCTTGGGAAAATATTCATTACTCTCTCTCTGAGCATCGGTTTGGAATTATGTAAAAAGTGGCTGAAAGAACATGGACTTTAGCTTCTTCTATACCGATTTCAGAGTCGAAGGAGAAAAACGTGACACGTGGCCGTCGTACAAATTCGCTCTATTGAACTAGTCCATAATTAGGTCATTGTGGGACATTGGGAATAAACTTGCCTTGAAGAATCCAAATCAGGTCAGACATGTGGCATTGAAAAGAATATTCAAAGGGCTATTAAAGGACCGAAGATAAAATCTTGGGGATATGAAATTACATATATACATCAGTTTCAATATCTAGCTCCTCAAAAGCAAGAAAAATGTGTCTATTTTTTTTTAAATTGCATAAGTCTTGTTTGAAAAATTAGTTTGAAGTGATTCCAAGGGAATATTGAAGCATAGATATCAGTATTGGGTTCTAAAATTTCCCCTAAAAGTAATTCAACACCCATTAAGCCTTCAGAAGTCTCTACTATGACTCATGAAGAGGCATAAGTGCAACATAATATATCAAAATTACAAGAGCAAGTGCAACAAATTTCTCTCTCGCAAAGAGTAACAAAAAATGAAATGGAAGCTAAGATGGATGGTTTGAAGAAAGGCGTGGAAGCTAAGATAGATGGTTTGAAGAAAGGAATGTAAGCTAATATGGATGGTTTGAAGAATGGCATGGAAGCTAAGATGGATGGCATGGAATCTAAGATGGATGAAATCGATGAAAAAATGGAAGGAAACATGGAAGACATGTAGAATGATCTAAAAGAAGACGTGGAAGGTTTGAAGGAAGGTTTGACAAATTTGATACAAGAAATGATTCCTAATGGCGAAAAGGTATTAGAGGAAACTCATGATGAGAACAAAATAAATTTCAATCGTGATTTCATAAACTCTAATGTTGGATTTAAGACCCACCATATTCCAAAGATAGATACGAGGAAGTTTGATGGCAAGGATCTTATAACATGGATACTACAGATGGAGCAATATTTTGATCTCCATAATGTGAAAAACACACAAAATGTACGCATTGCAACTTTATATTTAGAACAAAATAAATTTCTATGGTGTCGATGGCTTTTCTCTCGTAAAAAAATTGTCACCTGGACATTTTTTACGGAGGAAATGATAGCACAATATGAGGAAAAAAATAGCAACACCTTATTTAGACCATAGATACATATCAAACAAAAGGGTTCAATGGTGGAGCACATTAAGGACTTTCAAAAATTGAATATAAGGGTAACTTATATTCCAGAGGAACACATGATTGATGTCTTCATAGGGACTTTAAAGGATAACATCCAACATGAGGTTCACCTTTGGGAACCTGATTAATTGGAGAGGGCATTCAGTTTGGCAAGAAAAATTAAAAGCAAAATTATGCCGACAAGGAAAGCTATCACTCACATCTATAAAGATGGAAGTGTTGCTACTCCTAGACTTCCACAACCTACAAGGTTGACACCACAACAATTGGAAGAAAAAAGAGAAAAAGGGCTTTGCTACAGTTGTGATAGAAACTACACTAAAGGTCATAAGTGTGGTGAGAAGATATTATTTTACATAGACTGTGAAGAGGAAGAATAAAATGAACAAGAAACTTCAAAAGAAGAGGATATACACGAGGAACCAACCCTAGAGAAAGAAGAAATGAGTCTAACCATATCCTGTAATGCATTGGAAAGAATTATCACTCCTCAAACTCTCCAGATAGAAGGACATGTCAAGAAGAAAAATATAATAGTGTTGATTGATTCAGGTAGTACCCATAATTTTATTCATTGTAAGGTAGCCAACGAATTGGATTTCTTCCTATACTCAGCACTAGAGTGTCAAGTAATGGTTGCAAATGGAGGAACTACAAATTTCTCTGGAAAGTGCCATAATATCGAGCTAACCATGGGGTAATATGTATTTAATATTCAAATGCTTTCCATTCCTAATGGGAGGTGTTGTTGTTGTGCTAGGAGTACAACAACTACAATATTTGGGGACAGTGGCTTTTAATTTTCAATAACTTTTCTTGAATTTTTTTTCGGAAGGAAAGGAAGTTCAATTACGGTGTATCACAGGGAATCCGGGAAAGATAATAAGGTCTAATTTCATGACAAATATTCTGAATAAATAACGAGGCGTAATTACACAATTATGCTCAATAGAAGTTCCAACATCAAAATCATATATGTCTCCAGATCTCCAAAAAATCTTCGACAATCATTCCAAGGTGTTCGAAACTCCTAAAGGACTCCCATCTATTCGTGATCATGATCATGCAATTTATTTGATTCTAGGAAGTGTTCCTCCAAACATCAGGCCTTACAGATATCCTTATGTCCAAAAGAGCGAAATTGAACGTATGATTGCAAAAATGTTAGAGGATGGTATAATTCAACCTAGTCAAAGTTCTTTCTCTACTCCAATAGTATTGGTGCACAAGAACGATGGATCATGGCACATGTCTCCTGGTTATAGGGAGCTTAATAAACTGACTATTAAAGATAAATCTCCCATTCCTGTGATTGATGAATTACGTGGAGCAATTTATTTTACCAAGTTGGATCTTCGTTCAGGATATCATCAAATTATAATGAAGACTGAAGATATTCTGAAACAACATTTCGAACTCAGGAGGGTCATTATGAATTTTTGGTCATGCCTTTTGGCCTTAGCAATGCACCTTCTACATTTCAAGGGTTGATGAATTTCATTTTCAAACCCTTCCTTAGAAAAAGTTTGTTAGTATTTTTAGATGATATACTAATCTACAGCAGGTCTTGGAAGAATCATATTCAACATGTTGACAGGGTGCTCAAACTATTGGACGAGAAAAAATTATATGCAAAAACCTCCAAGTGTTTCTTTGGAGTAAAAGAAGTGGAATATCTGGGTCATATTGTATCTCAGGAGGGTGTTAAGGTAGACCCTAGCAAAATTAAAGCCACTAAGGAATGGAAATTCCCCATAACCATAAATCAGTTGTGAGTATTTCTCGGGTTAACAAGGTATTATCGCAAGTTTGTTAAGAATTATGGAAGAATTGAAGCACCTCTAACAATATTATTGAATAAATATGCATTTCCATGGACTCCTAAAGAAACCAAGGCCTTTGAACATCTTAAAGAGGCAATGTGCCAAGCACCAGTCTTAGTTATGCCAGACTTCACAAAAACCTTTCTTGTGGAATGTGATGCCTCAGTAAATGTAATTGGTGTTGTTTTAATGAAATAAGGAAGACCCATTTCTTTTGAAAGTCATCCAATCAAAAGAAAGTATTTACATAAATCTATTTATGAGAAGGAAATTTAGGGAATACTACATGAACTAAATAAATGGTGACCTTACCTAATGGGAAGACACTTCAAGGTAAAAACTGATCATGATACTCTTAAATAGTTTTTGGAATAAATAAATATATTCATAAGAGCAACAAAAATGGGTCACAAATATGTTGGGTTATGACTTTGAAATCATCTACAAAAAATGGAAGCTAATTTTTTTTGCAGATTCACTCTCAAGAAAGGCCGAGGAGGTGGAAGCATTTCTTTGTGCCATTTCTATTATCCAACCAGATTTGATAACCGAAGCAAGGAAGGAATGGAAGAATGATGAATAATTGTGGACACTCATTCAAAATTTGCAACAAGATCCCAGTACATATGATACATTTAGTTGGAAAAATGATTCCTTATGGTACAAATATCGCTTATATATTTGCAAGAATTCCCAACTAAAAAAAAATATCTTTTGGAATTGCACACCTCTCCCCTAGGAGGACACTAAATCGAAACCCAAAGATTATTGTAAGTGATAGAGATCCCATTATTGTAAGTCCTAGGAGGCCTAGGACTTCAAAAGCTACATGGAAACCCAAAGATTATTGTAAGTGACACAGATCCCATTTTCACTGGAAATTTTTGGGCGGAATTATTTTCTTGTTTGGGTACTCAACTAGCTCATAGCTCATCTTATCATCCTCAATCCGATGGGAAAACTGAGATAGCGAACAATTGTTTGGAAGGATATCTTCGTTGTTTTGTATCTAATAAACAAACACAACGGGTCAAGTAGCTACCTTTGGCTGAATGGTGGTATAACAATTCCTTCCATACTGCAGCAAAAATGACCCCATTTATGGCACTTTATGGATATCATCTGTCGTCCATCACATCATCTTTAAGAGAAAAATCTAAGGTTCAAATAGTGGAATATCACATTGAGCATCAACAAGTTCTCCAACTCTTAAAGTATAACCTAAATTTGGCACAAAATTGAATGAAACAACAGGAAGATCAACATCACAGCGAGAGAAATTTTGATGTGGGAGATTGGGTATTTTTACGGCTACAACCATACAAACAAATTTCCCTCAAGAAATCTAAGAAGGATAATAAATTATCACCAAAGTACTACGGTCCCTACAAGGCGTTCCAAAAGGTTAGTATTATGGAATATAAATTGGAGCTTCCAGCTTCTTCCTGAGTACACCCATTTTTCCATGTTTCATGCTTAAAGAAGGCTATAGATGAAAAACTTCTAGTTCAAACAATATTTCCAAAACTTGATGAGGAAGGAAAAATCATATTGGAAACTGAAGCAGTCACAGAAAAAATAACTCGACAGCTACGAAATCAATCAATTTCAGAGTATCTCATCAAGTGGAAGAAATTACCCACGGAAGATTCCACATGGGAGGATGAGAATTTTATACAGAAGCATCCAGAACTACTCAAGCATTGAGGACAACACTTTTTTTAAGGAGAGGGGCGTGTTAGGTCCCTATATTACTAGTGTAGTCCCTTATTGTTGTTAGTGTAGCCCCCTTATTGTTATTGATGTGCCCCTGTAGTCCCCATTGTGTTATTATTGTGCCCCATAAAAGCCCACAATTGTTATTGGTGTGCCCTTACATTATTATTGTTAGGTTGGCCAGGATTATATTGTGAATCCATGGACTCCTATATATATAAAGGAGTTTTTGTCATTTGAATCATCCAATAATTTTTCATTTATGTAATGTAAAGGAGGTTTCCCCCTCGAAGAGGTTGATTTATAAGGCGTTGATCTATCTTTTCTTTTATTTTGTGAGTTGGTTTCATAATAGAATCTTTGTGATTTAAAGGTCCTAGAAATAATGATGTTACTAATGTAGAATAGATTATTAAAAGGAATGAATATACCTTTATCATGAAAATAAAAAATCTTATGGTTTAAGACATACCTTTGAGTTGTTTTTAACAAACCTTGTAGGACACCAATTATTGAATAGGTTCCTTTGCAACAAAAATTCTATATTTGTTTTGTGAGGTCTCCTTCATAACCCTCGAGTATTCAACAATATTTTTCCTAAAAAAGGAAAATATGAAACAAAATGTTATTATCATCTAATACAAATACATTTAGATAAGAGAGGGAAACCAAACATAAAAGGATAATGCAAGTAAGATACTTATCTTTGGTAAAATGGTGAGGGCTTCCTCTTAATCCAATATTTGAGGGATGCCTATATCTTTATCAAAACAAGTCAAAAAAATTTCCCAAAGCATGTTAGACCTACAAGTACTAGAAATCAAAATATGAAGGAAAATAATTCAAAACTTAGATTAGAATACTAAGAGAGATAAGAGAGAGAAAGGACTTAGTAGTGTAAGTCCCTGATTTCTTATTCTTCAGTCTTGTTCTTCTTAGGTGAACCTTCAACGAAAATGTTTGCTTGATCCCTATCTCTCCTTTTATTTTTTGAATTCTCAGTACAATTACTTCAATAGTGATCCATTTTGTGAAAATTGTAACATTCAATCTTGGATAAGTCTATCTCCTTGCTTGGCGCTTTGAGCTTCTTGAAGGTTCCTTTATTATTTTGATGAGAATAGTAGGCATTCAAAATTTTCTCCTTTTCATTCTCCTTGTTTCTTACTAATGATAGTTTGACTTATTCTTGACTACATGCATTCCATAATTGTTCGAATGTAGGAGTATCCTTCCAAGTTTTGAACCCTGATGCAAAGCCACTTGAAGATGTTGGTAATCCTAGAAGAGCAGTAATCATGAGATCATTTTCAGGTACTATTTCATTAATTAAATGGAGTTCATATTTGAATATATCTATTCTTATAAAGAAGGATGCCACATTGTCATAGTTTTCCATCTTTTTAGTTTTTAGTTCATTCTTGAGGCTTGAAATTTGACCAAGATTCTTGGTTGTGAATAATTTGGATAGGGCCTCATACATTTCTTGAACAAAATCTATGTTGGATATATATGGAATGAGTTTATCCTTTATTCATCCACTATAGTACTAAAGGCCAATATATTTGTTTCTCTATACTTTTATTTCTCTACTTCACTTGATTCATTTGTAGGCTTCTTTACTTTTCCTTTGACTAGATCCAAGACTTTATTATTCTCAAGGATGAGATGTATTGTCTTTTTCCATGCCCTGAAGTTGGAGGATCCTTTTAGTTTATTTTCTCCCTTCAATGAGTTAAAAATGGTTCTTGAAGATAGTAGGTGTATCCCTTATATAATCCTCTTTTCTTTGATGACCCTTATTCAACTTCTTTAAGACTCCTTATTCTCCTTTCAATAGATCTTCAGGATTCCTTTTTTTCCTTATTCACCTTAGCTCTAATACCATGTTGGAAAATGAAAAAGGCAGAAATATTTTCTTATGTTGATAATTATTTGTGATATTCTTATGTTCCTATTAATTTTCTTGTGATATTCTTTAATCTTAGTTCATCAAGAAATTACCAAAACCATAACACGAATATCGAAGACACCAGATGTAGGCGGATAGCCAGGGAAAAACCCCTATCTAGGGGAAAACCGAGTCAACAACTCTTCCTTCAGTAGTTTCACAAGACAAGACAAGATAATCCAAGACTCTTTGACCTAGACATATACTTCCTCCAATCACAAAGTCATCCCTCCATTCCTCTTCAGATGATAACCTTCTAGCAGCAACTTTGACTTATAATTTTGACCTAGTAGCAATAGGAGAAATTCAACCTAGTAGCAACATCAGAACTTTGACCTAGTAATTTCGTACATGTGAGAGACAAATAGCCCAAAACTTTGATTTTGTCCTCCTCTACAATTCTTCTCCTTCTTCTATGACTTCCCACTTTTTCACTTCCTTTTCTTGTATATCAAACTTGTGGAGTGATGCTCCAAATGAATCAAATTGGACTTCTATATATAGCCTTTTATGTGGATCGAATTTCCCTAATGTGGGTTGACTTCATCAAGTAAGGGTCGACTTGTTGTGGAGGTGACAAATGACTTATTTTACTCAATAATATTTTTTTACATGATTCAAAATCCCAAGAAGGGTCTTATAAAATGGGCAATGACTCTAATGACTCTTTGTAGTATTACAACAACCCCCCATTTTTCCTAGTAAAATAGTATAGAAAGAAAAATGGGGACCCTTTTAAAAATTTTAAAATTAAAATCATTTTATTAGAAATAAAACTTAGAATTTGACTCTATTAAGAAAATCATAAAAAATCACCCTAAGGAACCCATAAATGCTAAAAGTACAAGAAGCAGGAACTAAATCGCCGAAACGGAAAACATTGATATGCAAAATTGTGAAATGCCGATATGCGAAATTTCAAATTACATCATGTAACGGATATCGATATCGTGATATATCATCTAACATATGTCGATATTGCATTTTTTCATCCAACAGAAAAGGCATCGCAATATCGCATTTTCGCATGTCACATATTGTTGCAAAATACCTAAACTCGCTAATCATGAAAAATCCAATATACAAATCCCAAGAAGATAACTACTGTCAAACTCACACGAAGCCCATGCTATCAATTTAACGATAATTCAGATGTTTTTATGATCTCGAGGTTTTCAATCGATTTTATAATTATTTCAATTTTCATGAGTTAAATTGATACGACAGTAAATAGCATTTGACGTGATCTCAGCTTACGCTCTTTGGTTTTCTTTCAACAGGCTGGAAACTTAGGCATAAAAGGATGTCAAGGCTAATTACAGCACGAAGGAAGTCCACCACCCCACCTCGGTTATTTTTTCAGCAAGAGGAAAACAACAAGATGGCTCCTTTAATCTCAAACACAAATTGGTTCCTCAAGCTGGGAAGGTATCTATAAGTTGTTTGAGAATGAAAATACACAAGTAATTTTGAACAGGAAATTTGTAGCTGATGATTATGCATCCACGGATTCAGACCCATGGTCTGACGCAGCTAACTCTTCTCTGCACAAAATTGTTTCACGTCCTAAAATGTTGCCATACATTGAATTAGTAAAATGGGTATTTGATCATGTGGACATTCGAGATAGAAAGTTTGTTACCAGAAACAGAACGGTCATTGGTTCTCTCGGGCCTACAGATTTGAAGGATATGTTTAAATTGCTCAAGCCCCATAAAAGTTATGAAAACTATTTTGTTCAAGAATTCATGCGAGAGAATTAACACCCTCTAAATGTGATTAAGGATTGGAGATATGATACTAATCGCCATAAACGCGACGATAAGGTTATGTACTCAGTAGTTTCTCTTCTAAGCCCTTTCTCGCAAATTGCTCCAATGATGTGTCATATTTTTGGGTCTACAAATACAACCAAGTTTAAATAAGATTGGACACCCCTGATAAAAGGAAGATTAGACACCCCTCAATCTCAATATACTGATTTAATATTTTATTTAAATAATAGTTATACTCCACTTAATTTGGATTAAAAAGGAAAGCGAGCATTAAGATTGAAGGCTAATAAATATCAATTAGTCAATGATGTATTATTCAGAAAAAAAATTAAGATTATTTTTTACTCAAATGTTTAGAGAAAACTGAAATACCTAATGTGGTCCAAGAACTTCATGATGGACCAACAGGTGGGCACTTTGGTGGAGATACCACAACACATAAAATTTTACATGCAGGTTATTATTGGCCAACATTATTCAAGGATGCACACAACTATGTCAGAAATTGTAAGACTTGTCAAACTACAGCAGAAAGAAAAAGAAAAGCCTCAATGCTACTTCAACCAGTCAATATGGAACAACCTTTCGAACAATGGGGACTCGACATAATAGGTGAGATCGTTCCTCATTCTTCTAAACAGCATAAATATATATTGACCGCTACAGATTATTTTACGAAATGGGTAGAGGAAATACCTCTGAGGACTACCAACTCTGAAAACATTATTGAGTTCATTGATCAATTCATCATCACAAGGTTTGGTGTCCCTTATGCTTTAGTCTTTGACAATGCCTCTTATTTTTCTGGAAATACCATGACTGAATTTTCTTTGAAAAGAGGGTTTAAATTGAAATATTTTGCAAATTATTATCCTTAGGGAAACGGTTTGGCAGAATCCACAAATAAAAACCTCATAATAATAATTAAATGTACCATTGATCAAAATCAGAAGAATTGGCACAAAGCTTTGACTTTTTCATTATGGGTGGATATGATAACTAAAAAAGCTTCAATAGGAACTTCTCATTTCTGATTGGTATATGGGAAGGAAGCAGTATTACCCTTGAACGTAGCTATTCTGTCAATAGCCCTTGTCCAATTCATTAATGAACAACATTTCTCTTCATTACAATCAAGAATGTCCCAAATAATTAAAATGGAAGAAGAAAGAGAAAAGGCTAAAATAGTACATAATCATCAACAATTGATTAAAATTTCATTCGATTCAAATACAGTTAAAACTAAACAATTTGAAATTGGAGATTTGGGATTGAAATGGGATAAAGCACATGAGGACAAAGGAAAACATACAAAATTTCAAAAACTCTTGCTCGGCCCTTTTCAAATAATCGAAAAAATAGGTCCATCAACTTTTATTTTGTAAAATTTACAAGGGAAGAAGGAAACTCTTCCTCTTAATGGACTTATCCTCAAAAAATAATTTTCTTAAAAGAACAAGCAGTTATTTTTGTACAAATATGGACATACTTTAATTTAAAATAAAACAGGTTTTTGTAATTTTACACAAAACTTGAAACACTTCATCATTTTCTTGAACATGGAAGTGTTAATCTTTGAAGAAATAAAACTAGGAAATAAATCATCAAATTGAAATCTCTATTTCTTTGGAAAATTTTGATTCAAATTAGCCAAATTAGAAAGAAGAATTTTTCTAACCCATGTAAATTGAAAATTTATTTTGACATGAATCAAGTTCGAAAAGTTATTTTTACAAAGTATAGGATTTTATTGAAGTATTAGCATATTTTACTTAAATGGCCATCCAAAAGCTCATAAAGAGCAAAATGATAACCTCCCCATTTCATTCATATTAGATATTTTCCAAAGTGTAATTCAAAAATATAAAAACTTTAAACTTAAGAGATCTCATTGCGAGTCGACTCATCATGTTCATAGGAAACTAGTAAACTTGGCATTATTAAACTGGCTACCAAACCAAGATAGTGGCTCATGGCCTAAAAAACCTGAGACAAGTGATCTTATCACAAGTCAGCTTGTTCAAATTTACTAATGACCAGTGAATGGAATTATCACTTCTAGCTACCAAACCAGGATAATGATTTTAAAGTGAAAAAAAAAATGATAAAAGAAAAATAATTACATTACCTTTGGAAATGCCTATTATGTTATGAATGGGATACTAGTTCATTTTGGTTAAATAGTAACCCTGTCGACGCTATGAATGCTTGTTGGCTCTACTAGTGACTAATAAGTTCATCAAACAAGCTAAACTTTGACTGAATTCTTACTTATCTTTTCAACTTACTACAATTTGATTCATTTAGAAAAATATTTCATTTGAAAAATTAAGAAAAAATTCCAAGTAAAACCAAGATGTTTGGATTGAAATTTACCTATATTTAAGATAGATTTCAATCACTTATAAATTTCCTAGAATATTGTCTTTTAAGTATTAATATTTATCAGAGATTCTAGATTCATCTTGCGTATTTCCAATTGTTGTAGTATTACAACAACCCCCCATTTTTCATAGTAAAATAGTATAGAAAGAAAAATGGGGACCCTTTTAAAAAATTTAGAATCATTTTATTAGAAATAAAACTTAGAATTGGATTCTATTAGATTAAATTTTGTTTTTCTTTAAAAACATAAGAAAAACATAAAAAAGTGCTCTAAGGAACCCATAAAGGCTAAAAGTACAAGAAGCGGGAACTAAATCACTGAAGTGTAAATCGCCGAAACGGAAAACGACGATATGCGAAATTGTGAAATGCCAATATGCGAAATTTTGAATTATGTCATGTAACGGATACCGATATCACAATATTTCATCTGAAATATGTCGATATCGCATTCTCTCATCCAATAGAAAAGCCATCGCAATATCGCATTTTTGCATGTTGCATATTGCTACAAAATACCGAAACTCACTAATCATGAAAAAGATGATTTACAAATCCCGATAAGATAACAACTGCCAAAATCATAGGAAGCCCATGCTATCAATTTAATGATAATTCAGGTGTTTTTATGACCTTGAGGTTTTCAATCGATTTTATAATTATTTCATATTTAATACCAAGGATTCCCATTATGCATGAGTTAAATTTATACGACAGTTAATAGCATTTGACGTGATCTCATCTTACGCTCTTTGGTTTTCTTTCAACAGCGTAATTCCATAAACTTAGGCATAAAAGGATGTCAAGGTTGATTAAAGCACAAAGGAAGTCAGCCACCCCACCTCAGTTAGTTGTTTAGCAAGAGGAAAACAACGAGATGGCTCCTTTAATCTCATACACAACATGCAACCCAGAAATTTGTTCCTTAAGCTGGGAAGGTATCTATAAATTGTTTGAGAATTAAAATCCACAAGTAATTTTGAATAGGAAATTTGTAGCTGATGATTCTGCATCCACGGATTCGGACTCATGGTCTGACGCAGCTAACTCTTTTCTACACAGAATTGCTACATGTTCTAAAATGTTTCCATACACTAACTTAGTAAAATGGGTGTTGGATCAAGTGGAAATTCAAGATAGAAAATTTGTTACCAGAAATAGAACAATCATTGGTTCTCTCAGGCCTATAGATTTGAAGGATATGTATAAATTGCTCGAGCCACAGAAAAGTTTTGAAAACTATTTTGTTCAAGAATTCATGTGAGAGAATGAACACCCTGCAAATGTGATCAAGGATTGGATAAATGATCCTAATCGCCATAAATGTGGCGATAAGGGTATGTACTCAGTAGTTTCTCTTAAAATCCCTTTCTCACAATTTTTTGCAATGATGCGTCGTCTTTTTGGGTCTACAAATACAACCAAGTTTAAGAAAGATTGGACCCCCCTGATAGAAGCAACCTCTGGCGGCTATATTCTTGATTCGGTTAATATTCTGTCTGATAATTTGATTAGATGTATCATTATCTATAGATAAAATCATAATCTTTCATCCAGTACAGTCACTCCTTTTTATATGAGTTCTTTTATCCTAGATGCGATATGTTTTTCTATTGAACTTTCGTCATTAGGATGGAAATGGAGCAGAGAAGTCAAAACCCCCATTTTTGTACAGATATAATTTATGTGGGAATCAAAATACCACTCTCATATGTTTAAAATATGTAATGATATAATGCTCCCAGTTTTTCAAATCATTTTTGAAAGGAAAATCCCTAGAGTCACCCATGAAGCCAAAAGAAGTCTCAAGTCTATAGGAAGGTGGTTCGGTGAAGAATTTTACACATACATCCAAATTTTCGGAAGTCATGCTTGCCCTCATGTCCTACCCTTATAAATATCAGATAAATTATTGGCTAAGGAAATTTCTTATCAGACCGTAGGTAATGGATTGACTAAAATTCTGAAAGATGCCAAAAAGACAATTTTGCCAACTTTTCCTACTTCATGTGGGTCATATACTCTCAAAAATTTCAAGCATGTCTGTCTTGAAATTGATCGATTAAAACCTTTCAATTTCCCAATTCTACCCAACAAAAGTTATGATTCATATGGTGTTTCCAGAGAAATAACAAATCAAGTTAAGTTGCGAGCATTTACAAGCGAGCCTGATAAATTTGATGATGTATTTGAGTCAATCCCAGAGTTCTCAAGGGTTCAGAAAATAGAAACCAAAAGGTTCAATCTAGAAGAGTTGATACAATTCAAACAATATCAAGAACAGAGGAATTCTCATTTTCCAAACTACATGTTCCATAGGCCAATGCCAGAACAAATTCAGATTCCTCCAGTTCAGGTTCAAGTACCAGTAGCTAAACCAGAAATCTTGGATATTCCATAGGAAGAGAAGTTTAATCAAGACTGGGAAAGTTTTGAAAAATCATTATCTAATACTAATACTCCTGCTGATCAGAGTGTTATTTTGCCAAAAACTCTTCCTACTGAAGATACTCTAAAAACAGCAATTCATATCGGTGAATCATCAACAAGTTTCATCTAATATAAATGATTATAAATATCAAGGAGATATTTTAGAAATCTCATTTACTACAGAGGTTTCCTAAATTTCTCTTCAGCAAAATCAGATACTAAATATCAATGTACAGAAGAGAAAAAAAGAAGAAACATTGGCCCAAGACATGGAGATCATCCCTTCTTTTCCAACAACATAAATAATACTGAATATTGAGGAAATACCTCCATTGGATGTATTTTACAGTCCAAAGCATAAAGTTGTTGTATCCAGGTCAAAGAAGAAACAAAAGATTGAAGATTCTCCAAAAATCCGTATGGACACAACATCAATGCAAGTTCTCTAGAAAGGAACTCAGTCAACTCCAGGGAAAGAACTTAGCAGATTATCTCAGTTTGCAGGTGCTTATGCAGACGCAACTATTCATAAGCCAACAGAGATTGAGTCATTAATTATGGAGAAATATCAGAAAATTGCTCAAATGGAGCAAAGTTTCTTTAATGAAAAACAAATGATGTAGGAGTTGCAATGGAAAGTATTAATAATCTGCAACTCGAGTTTGAAGGTCTCAAACTCAAAATCAAAAATGAAATTAAAGAGAAAGATCTAATAGTCCATCAATTACAGCAGAACATTCAAAAGCTCCAGGAGAATCCAGAACTTAATGAGGTAAATAAAGAAGCAACAGAACTGGAAACATTGCTGGTAAATCAATAGACAGTTTTCTATCCGAAGTATAAACAGATTCAAGAGAAGATTAAAATAAGTGATCATTTAGTCACTCAAATTTCTGATTTGAGGATTTATTATGAAGAAACTAATGATAAGGTGTCAAATTATATGGATTGGCAAGACACTGTGCAAGGAAGAGCGGTCAAGCTTCCTCATCTTGAAGAATCAATAAAAGATATAATATTTGGAGACTGGGATATGAAAATGAAAAGTGCGGAATTAGCTATCATCAGAGCTAAAAAATGTGTCCTCCAACATCTCTGAGTATATAAAAGATTATCTTCTACAAGCCAATCTTATCCAATAAATATCAAAAGACACTATGCAGGAAGTTGGCCTTTTGAAACAATATTGGCAAGAAACATCAAGCAGAAAATCTATTGACATAGAAAACTTAACAAAGGTTAATATGGAGATTTACTGGTACATGTTAATCAAGCCCCATAGTCAATTGGGAGTGTTGAGTTGTCTTTCCAACACAACAATTTAGCTTCTTCCAGCCAATGCAACGAATGCATCCCCCCCAACTCGAATATATGATCAAATCCTGCCAGCTCAAGGAACAACTAGAGAGTGGATCTGAGAAAAATTCTTGAGACTGTTATAACTTATGCATTTTAATTCTCTAGTTCTGGGTTTATAGTTTAGATTATATTAAGAAGACTTCTTTCACAATTCTTCTATTTTTGTAATATTAGTTAGAATTTAAACCCCTTTCATTCATTTAGAAAGGGGTCGAGACTTTTGAGAAGGGGGCTTTTGGAACTCACACTATTGTTTGAAAAAAAAAAAATCTAATTGAAAGTCTAAGCCCAGAGGCTATCTTTTCAGAACTAAGCTATGACGCAACGGGTATTATTATCTGTGTATTGATCCTTTTATATTTCTGATATTTTAACAAACTTGTCTCTATATATTTGTCTCTTTATGATAAGCATTGAAATGACATATATTCTTATTACTATTGATAAAATGTATTGAACGATATGTTGTTAGATGAGTGACTTACAAATCTGTTATATGATTAATGTTCTTCATCAACTAAATCAATTACATTGATTTAGTCCCTTTAATGTGCTTATATTCATTTAGTATGCGATGATCTATATTGTTTCATGCTTATGAAATCTTATATAAATCAGTATAATCCCGGGAAGTAGTTAGATTTAGTTTTATTTATGTTATGAGTAGAATATATTACTTCATTCGTGTTGATTTTATTCCATTTTTATATAAATTATTTCTTATATGGGAAATTTTTCCCTATATCCCCCGTCGGACCCACCATTTCAACGAAAAAGGAGTTTCTTTAAGCTCCCGACTAAGTGGAATCCCTAATGTTGTGGAAGTCACTCTTTAGCCTTCAACATTTTTGGTGCTAGAAGGAGGGCATTCGACTATGTTTGGCATATAAAGTTGAATCTCAAAAGAAAAGCCAACATAAGAGTCAAAATCCCTCCAAAGTTTCTACGGCTTATAAATCGTGTTCACTATCTCCTAGTCATAAGTCTAAAGTTGTAGAACCATTTCTTACATCTCCTGAAACATTACCTCGTAGACCTTCTTCAGAAAATATTCCTGAGTCGCCTGAAGTTCAGTATTTGATTCAAAGGTTAGAACAAATATCTATATCTCCAAATAAGACAACCCATCCAGAAATTTCTGAAGAAAGTATTAAATCCAAGTTTCAAAGTACTAATGTATTAACTCGATCATAAAGTGAAAAACTTGGGATAAAACCTTTGAGTTTCCTATTCTTTCGCATCAAAAGAAAGCTACTACATCAACAACCCAATCTGGTATCAGTGAGATTATATCATCGTCACTTCCATTCATGCCTACTTCACCACATTTCAATCCATATCAACTCATTCATCCATTTCTACTCAAACAATCAGTGTTTCTATAAGTAGTACTAGTCCAGTAGTAAGTTCTTCTCCAGCCACATCTGCTTCTGGACCCACTAGCTCATCTTCACAAGAAACAAATCAAACAATGGCCAACCTACCATGGGTTAATCCGGGTGTTGTTCAAATGGAAAATTTACATCCTCTCCCGGATCTTCCAGAAAAATAGTTACCAAAATATAATCCTGACAATGGCCTTCCTGTTGAAGAACATCTCAATAATTTTATGTTGGCTATGAACCTTCACGGTATGCAACATGAAGATGTTGTACTAATATTGTTTCCATATACTTTCCAAGGATCTATGGGATCCTAGTACTTTTCCCTCCCTTCTAGTTCAATAGGAGATTGGAATACTTTTCAAGACCTATTTCTTTCTAAATTTGGTGATAATAGGACAATTGCCTCATTAATTAATGATCTTTCTAATTTAAAAGCTAATCCAAACAAAAATATCAAAGGCTTCAATTCTAGATTTAAAAATTTATTGAATAAAATTCCAGCTGCCTCTCGACCAGGATTGGATGTACAAATAGAGTGGTACATATCTTCCCTTCCTTCTAATATAGCAATTTTTGTAGATAGAGCCAATAAGGTCACAATTGTAGAAAATATGAAAGCAGCTTTATCCGTTGAGAGAAGAATTGTAGCTTTAGAGAAGAAGATTGAGTTGGAAGATAAAAAAATCTAAAAAAGTAACATTTAAAGATGAGCAAATGAAGAAAAATCCCAAAGATCTATTCGATCTTGAAGGATTGCAAAAGGTCCTGAAGACCATGTCCAATGAAATGGTTGAAATCAAAAAACAGGTTGTTGAAAACTCTACTAGAAAATCCTTTAGATCATTTAGAAAAAATCAGTCGTTTGTATCACAGCCTCAAAATATTATTTCTAATGTTGAATCTGAAGAAGAAGAAGAAGAAGAAGAAGAAAATACAGCTTCTGTCAATGAATCCCAAGATGAAGAAGTAGCTAAATTATATCGATTATGGGACTTTGTCTTACATTCGTTTGATGAAGAGATAGAATCTAAAGCTATGCCTGTTAGCACTAGAAGTAAGACTTCTGTAGAACCAACTCAATCCATACAGAAACAGAAAGACCCAACTTCTATTTCTAAAGAAAAACCTGTCAATAAAAAACCACCATTCAAACCATCTCAGCAAATTATTATTGAATCCCAGCCGATCAAATATACACCCAATCCTCAATCTAAAAATCTGGTAGTATCTGACACTATTGAATACAACATTGTCGACAATATGAAGAAGATTAAAGCTAATATTTCTCTTCATGAAGTGAGAAAATTAAAGCAACAACAGAAAAATTTATTGAAAGATTTGAATGTGGCTACTGCATCTCCTCTTCCTTCAACTATTATTCCTAAAGCTGTTAATGGGATAGGGAAACCTCCAATCAACAATTCAAACAAAGTTAATGTTTCAGATGCTATTTTAATTGGCGATAGATCCAATTCTCACACCCCTCATTTCCTCCTAACCTATGAAATATACAATAGAAATTTTCATAACTATTTGATTAGGGGGCTTCATCTAATATAATGCCATATTCAATTTGTGAGAAGTTAAATATCGCACTGCAGAATTCATCAGTTATTATAGTTCAATTGTATAGAACAAAGGTTAAAGTCTTAGGAGAGATCAATTCGGTAATTATTCGATTGTCATCAAATCCAAAAGTTGCTCAGATTATCGATATACTAATTTTTGACATCCCTAAATTCTACGGTTTAGTTCTTAGCAAAGACTGGTCCGAAAAATTACATAGATATTTTGCAACACACTGGTCTCACATGTGGCTTCCATATAATGGAAAGCCGAACCAAATTAGATTTGATCGGGAAAAACATATGAAATACTCAGTTACAGATCTTGGGGAGAAAAATGAACAAATAGCATTCAATAACAATATTTTGGGTAATTACTCTGCACATTCATTCTTGCGGAATTTTAATGCTAAAAGTTCACCTTTCTCTTTCAATTATGTTATCACAAATAAAAAAAATTCCCAAAATGATTTGACCAGATGCTTAAATTTTGAAAAAGAAACGAGATTCCATTCTTTGTTTTGGAAACTTTCCTTTGATGGATCAAGATCCAATGATGGTGCAGGAGCAGGATGTGTGCTTGTTAGCCCAAAAGGTGAAAAAAATATGCTAGCCTATAGACTTGAATTTTAATGCACTAACAATATCGCTGAATATGAGGCATTATTCCAAGGTCTTCGCAAAGCGATAAGTCTTGATATACAATATATTCAAGTATTTGGAGATTAAGAAATTGTCGTAAGACAAGTACGAAATATTGTTCATTGTCTCTCAATTCACTTGAAACAATATCAATCTCTAGTTCAAGACCTCACATCTCATTTTTTATCATTCAATATCTCTCCTATTCCTAGATTACAAAAGGTCAATGTTGATCTTTTGGCTAACGTTGCATCCAAGTTGATTCCACTAGAAGATATTCTCTATCGAACTGATTTTTCGTCCATATGTGTCGGATAAAGTTACTAGTTGGCGAGTTTTCAATGATGATAGTGATATATTAAGTTTTTTTACTTCTGAAAAAAAATATGATGATCAAATTCTAGATGAAGATGAACATGATAATCAAATCAAACAACAAAATTATAAGAATATTTTACCAAAATATGTGGTGAAACTTGAAGATTTATACGATTTAAAAGACAGATTCAAAAAAATCAACAATTGCAAACTGCAAATTTCTACTTTAAATTTTGAATTAGTTAATTTAGGATCTGATAAAGTACATCAATATATAAATCTAGGGTTTACCCCTTCATCTGAAGAAAGAAATGCATTCATTTCATTATTGAAAAAATACAAAGATATGTTTGCATGGAATTATCAAGATCTTAAAACATATAACCCATCCACCATTCAACGTACTATTGTTATGGTACCCGATGTTCAACCCATCCAGCAAAAGCTTAGGAAAATACATCCAAACTTAGAAACTCAAATAAAAAATGAGTTAAATAAAATTTTGAAAGCCAAAATCATTTTTCATATTAGACATTCAAAATGGGTTTCTAATTTAGTACCTGTGAGAAAAAAGAATGGTGATATTCGAATTTGTATTGGCTTTAGAAATATCAACAAAGCATGTCAAAAGGATAATTTTCCTTTACCATCAATGGGACAAGTTTTACAGTCAGTAGCAGGTTCAGAATTAATGTCTTTTTTAGATGGATTTTCAGGATATAACCAAATCTTGGTTCATCCAAAGGATCGTTTGAAAACTACATTTTGAACAAAGTGGGGAAGCTATGCATACCAAAAGATGCCATTCGGATTAATGAATGCAAGAGAAACATTTCAGAGAGCCATGGATATTGCCTTGAAAGGATTGATAAATCAAACAGTGGTCATTTATCTTGATGAGATAACCATATATTCAAAAAAAAGAAACAATCATTTGCATGACTTAAAGCAGATATTTGAAAGATGCAGAAGATTTGGGATTTCTCTTAATCCAAAGAAAACATTTTTTTCTTTAAGTGAAGTTAAACTTCTTGTTTTTATCATCTCAAAAAATGGAATTTGCATTGATCCTAGCCAGATTAAAACAATTTATGAAATTCCACTACCACATAATAAAAATTCAATGCAATCATTTTTAGGACAAATAAACTTCGTAAAACGATTCATTCCAGATTTTTCACATATTTTTCTTCCATTACAAAAGATGATCAAGAAAGATACATTGTTTCAATGGGGAGAGCAAGAAAAGGAAGCGTTCCAAATCATTAAACAAGCAATTCTCGATGCTCCTTCTCTCTCAACTCCCAATTTTTCCAATGATTTCATTCTATATACTTTCACTTCTGATCTATCATATGCCGCAGTATTAACTCAGCCAAATAATAAAAATTCTGAAACTCCAATTGCCTTTTTTAGTTCTAATTCTCAAGGAGCTGAATTGAACTATACAGGAGTTGAAAAGCAAGCATTTGCAGTTTACAAAGCGGTCAAATACTTTCGACCTTTTCTTCTGAAATCTCATGTCAAAGTAATAGTTCCTTTCTCATCAGTGGGACAAATACTTAAACAGAAGCAACTAGGAGAAAAGAGAGCTAATTGGGTAACTTCCATGCAAGAGTACGACTTAGAAAAAAAGCTCGCTAAAATTTTGAGAGGACAACGATTTTGCAAATTGAATACAGGAATGAATGATACATCAACTTATGAGGTAACTCCTACTATTGAACAATTCACTGAGGTATTCAATGTTAACCCTCAATCTCAATATACCAATTTAATCTTTAATTTAAAGAATGGTTATGCTCCACTTAATTTGGATTACAAAAGAAAATGAGAATTAAGATTGAAGACTAATCAATATCAATTAGTCAATGATGTATTATTCAGAAAAAATTATGATTCTATTTTACTTAGATGTTAAGAGAAAACTGAAATACCTAATGTGCTCCAGGAACTTCATGATGGACCAACAGGTGGACACTTTGGTGGAGATACCCTAGAACATAAAATTTTACATGCAGGTTATTATTGGCCAACATTATTCAAGGATGCACACAGCTATGTCAGAAATTGTAAGAATTTTCAAACTACAGCAGGAAGACAAAGAAAAGCCTCAATGCCACTTCAACCAATCAATATGGAACAACCTTTCGAACAATGGGGACTCAACATAATAGGTGAGATCCTTCCTCATTCTTCTAAACAGCATAAATATATATTGACCGCTACAGATTATTTTACGAAATGGGTAGAAGCAATACCTCAAAGTACTACCAACTCTGAAAACAGTATTGAGTTCATTGATCAATTCGTCATCACAAGGTTTGGTGTCCCTTATGCTTTAGTCTTTGACAATGCCTCTTATTTTTTTGGAAATTCCATCACTGAATTTGCTTTGAAAAGACGGTTTAAATTGAAATATTCTGAAAATTATTATCCTCAGGGAAACATTTTGGCAGAATCCACAAATAAAAACCTCATAAGAATAATTAAACGCACCATTGATCAAAATCCGAATGATTGGCACAAAGCTTTGACTTTTTCATTAAGGGCATATAGGATAACTAAAAAGGCTTCAATAGGAACTTCTCCTTTCTGATTGGTATATGGAAAGGAAGCAGTCTTACCCTCGAACGTAACTATTCCGTCAATAGCTCTGATCCAATTCATTAATGAACAACCTTTCTCTTCATTACAATCAAGAATGTCCCAAACAATTAAAATGGAAGAAGAAAGAGAAAAGGCTAAAATGGTACATAATCATCATCAACAATTGATTCAAAGTTCATTCGATTCAAATACAGTTAAAACTAAACAATTTGAAATTGGAGATTTGGGATTGAAATGGGATAAAGCACATGAGGACAAAGGAAAACATACAAAATTTCAAAAACTCTCGCTCAACCCTTTTCAAATAATCGAAAAAATAGGTCCATCAACTTTTATTTTGCAAAATTTGCAAGGGAAGAAGGAAACTCTTCCTCTTAATGGACTTATCCTGAAAAAATATTTTTCTTAAAAGAATAAGCAGTTCTTTTTGTACAAATATGTACATACTTTAATTGAAAATAAAACAGGTTTTTGTAATTTTACACAAAACGTGAAACACTTCATCATTTTCTTGAATATGGAAGTGTTGATCTTTAAAGAAATAAAACTAGGAAATAAATCATCAAATTGAAATCTCTATTTGTTTGGAAAATTTTGATTCAAAATAGCCATATTAGAAAGAAGAATTTTTCTAACCCATGTAAATTGAAAAAATATTTTGACATGAATCAAGTTCGAAAAGTTATTTTTACAAAGTATAGGATTTTATTGAAGTATTAGCATCTTTTACTTAAATGATCATCCAAAAGCTCATAAAGAGAAAAATGATAACCTCCCCATTTCATTCATATTATATATTTTTCAAAGTGTAATTCAAAAATATAAAAACTTTAAACTTGAGAGATCTCATTGCGAGTCAATTCATCATGTTCATAGGAAACTAGTAAACTTGACATTATCAAATTGGCTACCAAACCAGGATAGTGGCTCATGGCCTAAAAAACCTTAGACAAGGGATCTCATCACAAGTCATCTTGTTCAAATTTACTAATAACCAATGAATGACATTACCACTTCTCGCTACCAAACCAGGATAACGATTTTAAAGTGACCAAAAAAAAATAATAACAATTACATTACCTTTGGAAATGTCTATTATTTTATGAATGGAATATTAGTTCATTTTGGTTAAATAGTAACCTTATTGAGGCTATGAACGCCTTCTGGTAGAAGTGGCTCTAATAGTGACTAATAATTTCATCAAAAAAGCTAAACTTTGACTTAATTTTTATTTATATTTTCAACTTACTACAATTTGATTTATTTAGAAAGAAAAAAAATCATTTGCAAAAGTAAGAAATTTTTTCAAGTAAAACCAAGCTATTTGGATTGAAATTTACCTATATTTAAGACAGATTTCAATCACTTATAAATTTCCTAGAATATTGTCTTTTAAGTATTAATATTTATCAGAGATTCTAGATTCATCCAATGTATCACCAATTGTTGTAATATTACAACAACCCCCCATTTTTCTTAGTAAAATAGTATAGAAAGAAAAATGGGGACCCCTTTAAAAAATTTAGAATTAAATTCATTTTATTATAAATAAAACTTAGAATTGGATTCTATTAGATTAATTTTGTTTTCTTAAAAAACCAAGAAAATCATAAAAAAAACGCTCTAAGGAACCCATAAAGGCTAAAATTACAAGAATCGGGAACTAAATCGCCGAAACGGAAAACGCCGATATGCAAAATTGTGAAACGCCGATATGCGAAATTGCAAGTTACGTCATGTAATGGATACCGATATCGCAATCTGTCATCTGACATATGTCGATATCACATTCTGTCATCCAACAGAAAATCTATCGCAATATCGCATTTTTGCATGTCGCACATTGCTGCAAAATATCGAAACTCGTTAATCATGAAAAAGCCGATTTACAAATCCCGATAAGATAACAACTATCAAACTCACACGAAGCCCATGCTATTAATTTAATGATATGTTAGGTCCCTATATTACTAGTATAGTCCCTTATTGTTGTTAGTGTAACCCCCTTATTGTTATTATTGTACCATTGTAACCCCCATATTGTTATTATTGTGCTCTTAAATTATTATTGTTAGGTCGGCTAGGATTACATTGTGGCCCCACTAGGATTACATTATGGCCCCATGGACTCCTATATATAGAAAGGAGGTTTTGTAAATTGTATCATCCAAGAATTGTTCATTTATGTAATGTATTGGAGGTTTCCCCCTCAAATTGGCTTATTTTTAAGGCGTTGATATCTCTTTTCTTCTATTTTTGGAGCTAGTTACCCAACATTTGGTATCAGAGGTTTGGATTCTGGGGTTTCGCTGCTCCAAACAGGTCATCGTGGCATTTGCGCTATAAATTTTTTTCTACGAAGTTTTAGAAGCTAAAAGTTTTAGGGTGTGAAGCTGCAATCCTGAGGAAGATTGTCTAAAAATTTCAGAGCTTGGTTCGCAACATTTTTGGAGATATCATCTGTGGAAGTTAGGTATTTTTTCAAGCTCCTAAACAGGTCATCGTGGAATTTTCGCTATAATGTTTTTTCTACGAAGGTTCAGAATCTGAAATTCGTATGGTGCGAAGCTGAAATCCTGAGGAAATTCTTCAAAAAATTTCAGAGCTTGGTTCGCAATATTTTTGGAGATATGATATGTGGAAGGTAGTGCTTTTTCAGGCTCCTGAATTGCATCTCAAAGAGGTGATCGTGGGAAAAGTTCAATAACTCTCTCTCTGGGCATCGGATTGGAGTGCCGTAAAAAGTGGTCGCAAGTACACAGACTGTAGTTTATTGGCTATCAATTTCAGAGACAAAGGATGAAACAGTGACACGTGGCAAGTCGTACAAGTTCGCTCTACTGAACCAGTCCATAATTAGGTCATTATGGGAGATTGGACACAACTTTGTCTTGGAGAATCAAAATTAGATCAGACCTGTAGAATTTGAAAGAAGCTTCAGAGGGCTACTTTAGTGCTGAATTTCAGATATTGAAGATTTAGAATCGCAGAGATAATCCAATTTCAATATAGAGCTCTTCAAACGCAAGAAAAAGGTGTGTATTTTTCTGAATTGCATAAGTCTTGTTTGAAGAATCAATTTGAATTGATTCCAAGGGCATATTTTAGAATTTTTATCAGTATTGGGTTCTATAATGCCTCCAAAAAATAATTCCATGCCCATTAATCCCTCAAAAAGCTATACTATGACGCATGAAGAGGAAGAGTTGCAGTATGAGATATCAAAATTACGGTACCAAGTGCAACAAGTTTCGATCTTACGAAGAGAAATTGAAGATGAAATAGATGGTTTAAAAGTAGAAATGGAGGCTAAGTGGGATGGTTTGAAGGATCAAATAATATAAAATATGGATGATAAATTAATGGAAGATCACATCGAGCATCAACAACAAGTTCTCCAACTCTCAAAGGATAACCCAACTTTGGTGCGGAATCTAATGAAACAACAGGAAGATCAACATCACATCGAAAGAAGTTATGAAGCAGTCATAGAAACAAGAACTCGACAAGTACGATCAATTTCAGAGTATCTCAGCAAGTGGAAGAACTTTCCTGTAGAATATTTCACATGGGAGGATGAGAATTTTATACGGAAGCATCAAGAAATAATCAAGCGTTGAGGACAACACTTGTTTGAAGGAGAGGGGCATGTTAAGTCCCTATATTAATAGTGTAGCCCATTATTATGTTAGTGTATCCCCCCTTATTGTTATTATTGTACCCTTGTAACCCCCATTTTGTTATTATTGTGCCCTTAAATTATTATTGTTAGGTCGGCTAGGATTACATTGTGGCCCACTAGGATTACATTATGGCCCCATGGACTCCTATATATAGAAAGGAGGTTTTGTAAATTGTATCCATCCAAGAATTGTTCATTTATGTAATGTATTGGAGGTTGCCCCCTCGAAGTGGCTTATTTCTAGGCGTGGATATCTCTTTTCTTCTCTTTTACGGGAGTTGGTTACACAACATGATAATTTAGGTGTTTTTATGATCTCGAGGTTTTCAATCGATTTTATAATTATTTCATATTTAATACCAAGGATTCCCATTATGCAGCATGAGTTAAATTGATACGAAATTTAATAGCATTTGACATGATCTCAGTTGACGCTCTCTGGTTTTCTTTCAACGGGGTAATTCTAGAAACTTAGGCATAAAAGGATGTCAAGGTTGATTAAAGCATGAAGGAAGTCCGCCACCCCACCTCAGTTAGTTGTTCAGCAAGAGGAAAACAATGAGATGGCTTCTTTAATCTGAGACACAACATGCAACCCAGAAATTGGTTCCTCAAGCTGCGAAGGTATCTATAAGTTGTTTGAGAGTGAAAATCCACAAGTAATTTTGAACAGGAAAGTTGTAGCGGATGATTTTGCATCCACGAATTCAGACTCATGGTCTGATGCAGCTAACTCTTTTTTGCACAGAATAGTTGCACGTTCTAAAATGCTCCCATATGCTGACTTAGTCAAATGGGTGTTGGATCATGTGGACATTCGAGATAGACAGTTTTTTACCAGAAATAGAACAGTCATTCGTTCTCTCAGACCTGCATATTTGAAGGATATGTATAAATTGCCCGAGCCCCAGAGAATATATGACAACTACTTTGTTCAAGAATTCATGCGAGAGAATGAACACCCTGCAAATGTGATCAAGGATTTGAGATATGATCCTAACCGCCATAAACGCAACGATAAGGGTATGTACTCAGTAGTTTCTCTTAAAATCCTTTCTTGCAAATTGCTGCAATGATGTGTCATCTTTTTGGGTCTGCAAATAAAACCAAGTTTAAGGAAGATTGGACACCCCTGATAGAAGCAGCCTCTGGCGGCTATATTATTGATTGGGCTAATATTATGTCTGATAATTTGATTAGACGTATCGTTGTCTATAGAGAAAAACGTAATCTTCCGTCTAGTACAGTCACTCCTTTTTATATGAGTTCTTTTATCCTAGATGCAGTCTGTTTTACTATTAAATTTTCGTTATTAGGATGGAAATGGACTAGAGAAGTCAAAACCCCCATATTTTTATAGTTAGAATTTCTGTGGGAATCAAGATACCACTCTCATATGTTTAAAATATGTAATGATATAATGCTCCCAGTTTTTCAAATCATTTTTGAAAGGAAAATCCCTATAGTCACCCATGAAGCCAATAGAAGTCTCAAGCCTATAGGAAGGTGGTTCTGTGAAGAATTTTACACATACATCCGAAATTTCGGAAGTCATTCTTTCCCTCATGTCCTACCCTTATATATACCAGATAAATTATTGGCTAAGGAAATTGCTTATCAAACCGTAGGTAATGGATTGACTAAAATTTTGAAAGATGCCAAAAATACAATTTGGCCAACTTTTCCTATTTCATGTGGGTCATATACTCTCGACAATTTCAAGCATGCCTGTCTTGAAATTGATCGATTAAAACCCTTCAATTTCCCAATTCTAACCAACAGAAGTTAGATTCATATGGTGTTGCTAGAGAAATAACAAAACAAGTTAAGCTACGGGCATTTACAAGCGAGCCTGATAAATTTGACGATGTGTTTGAATCAATCCCAGAGTTATCAAGGGTTCATAAAATAGCAACCGTAAGTTTCAATCCAAAATATTTGATATAATTCAAACAATATCAAGAACAAAGGAATTCTCATTTGCTAGACTACATGTTCCATAGGCCAATGCCAGAACAAATTCAGATTCCTCCAGTTCAGGTTCAAGTACCAGTAGCTGAACCAGAAATCGTGGATATTCCACGGGAAGAGAAGTTTAATTAAGACTGGGAAAGTTTTGAAAAAGCATTATCTGATACTAATACTCCTATTGATCAAAGTGTTATTTTGCCAGAAACTCTTCCTACTGAAGATACTTTAAAAACAGCAATTCATATAGGTGAATCAAGCATTCAAAAAGTTTCCTCTAATATAAATAATTCTAAAGATAAAGGAGAAATTAGAGAGATCTCATTTACTGCAGAGGTTTCCGAAATTTCTCTTCAGAAAAATCAGATACTAAAGATCAATGATACAGAGGAGAAAAAAGAAGAAACATTGGCCCAAGACATGGGTATCATTCCTGCTTTTTCAACAACAGAAATAATACTGAAGATTGAGGAAATACCTCCATTGGATGTATTTTATAGTCCAAAGCATAAAGTTGTTGTATCCAGGTTAAAGAAGAAATGAAAGATTGAAGATTCTCTACAAATGCGTATGGACACAACATCAATGTAAGTTCTCTAGAATGGAACTCAGTCAACTCCGGGAAAAGAACTTAGCAAATTATCTTAGTTTTCAGGTGCTTATGCAGACACAACTATTCATAAGCCAACAGAGATTGAGTCATTAATTATAGAGAAAGATCAGAAAATTTCACAAATGGAGCAAAGTTTCTTTACTGAAAAACAATGGATAGAGCAGGAGTTGCAATCAAGTATTAATAATCTACAACTAGAGTTTGAAGGTATCAAACTCAAACTCGAAATTGAAATTAAAGAGAAGGATCTAATAGTCCAACAATTACAGCAGAACATTCAAAAGCTCCAAGAGAATCCAAAACTTAATGAGGTAAAGAAAGAAGCAACAGAATTGGAAACATTGTTGGTAAATCAACAGATAGCTTTCTATCTGAAGTACAAACAGATTCAAGAGCATATTAAAATAAGTGATAAGTTAGCCACTCAAATTTATAATTTGAGGATTTATCATGAAGAAATTGATGATAAGGTGTCAAAGTATATGGATTGGCAAGAAATTGTGCAAGGAAGAGCAGTCGAACTTCCTCGTCTTGAAGAATCAATAAAAGATACAATCTTTGGAGACTGGGACATGAAAATGAAAAGTGCAAAATTAGCTATCATCAGAGCTAAAAAAATATGTCCTCCAAGATCTCCGAGTATATAAAAGATTCTCTTCTACAAGCCAATATCATCCATGAAATACCAAAAGACACTATGCCGGAAGTCAACCTTTTGAAACAATATTGGCGAGAAACATCAAGCAGAAAATCTCTTAACATAGAAAATTTGACAAAGGTTAATATGGAGATTTACTGGTACTTGTTGATCAAGCCTCACAGTCAATTGGGAGTGTTGAGGTGTCTTTCCAACGCAACAGTTCAACTTCTTCCAGCACTCAATTATGCAATATTCACATGCCAGATGAGAATGCAACCAATGCATCCCCCCCAGCTCGAAAATATGATCAAAGCCTACCAGCTAAAGGAACAACTAGAGAGTGGATCCGAGAAACAGTTTTGAGACTGTTATGTTTTGGTTTATAGTTTAGATTAGATTAAGAAGACTTCTTTCACAAGTCTTCTATTTTGGTAATATTAATTAGTATTTAAACCCCTTTCATGCATTTAGAAAGGGGTCACGAATTTTGAGAATGAAGCTTTTGGAACTCACACTATTGTTTGAACAAAAAAATCTAATTGAAAGTCTAAGCCCAGAGGCTATCTTTTCAGAACTAAGCTATGATGCAATGAGTACTATTATTTGTGTATTAATTGTTTTATGTTTCTGAAATTTTAGCAAACTTGTCTCTATCTATTTGTCTCTTTCTCATAAGCATTGAAATGACATATATTGTTATTACTATTGATAAAATGTATTGAATGATATGTTGTTAGATGAGTGACTTACAGATCTGTTATATGATTACATTGATTTAGTCTCTTTAATGTGCTTATATTCATTTATTATGTGATGATCTATATTTTTTCATGCTTATGAAATCTTATTCCATAATCATTTAAATCAGTCTAATCCCGGGAAGTAGTTAGATTTGGTTTTATTTATGTTATCAGTAGAATAGATTACTTCGTTCGTGTTGATTTTATTCCATTATTATATAAATTCTTTCTTATATGGGAAACTCGTCCCTATATCCCCAGTTGGACCCACCATTTCAACAAAAAAGGAGTTGCTTTAAGCTCCTAACTAGGTGGAATCCCTAATGCTGAGGAATTCACTCTCCAGCCTTCAACATGACTCCATATAAAACCTAGAAGTCCTCAATGTGGACTTTGACCTAGAATATGATGACCCAAGCATGAAACCCATGCTTTAATAAGTCATAATATTATTAATATTAATAAATTTAAAAATAATAAATAATAATAATAATAATAAATAAATACATTTTATTATGACTCAAATACAATTATGAAGATTGAACATAGTTATTGTAAATTGTAGGAATTTACAGGGTAAGTTCCTTAGATCAAACACCAAAGGTCACCGCTCACAAACAAATCACTGATCAGTACACTAGTAATTGACGTGGTTAAAACCCTCAAAGAGGGAAATAGTCCACATCCTGAGCCAACGCGGCCAGTTCAGGAAATTTATTAATATAAAGAAAGAAAATTTACATAAGCTTCTCTCATAAATGGGCACCAGACAAATGACCCTCCATGCTCTTTAAATAGAGATCATGGACCAATCGGGTGTTAAGACATGGATCAAGTGTCAGTAATACCGAGCAAAGAATGAACCGTTGAATCACTACATATCGTGACCGTCGGATTATAAATTACAAAAGTACGTACTAAAGAAACACCGTCAGAATATCCTAACATCCCCCCTTAAGAACAACTTGGGATAGTATTGAAGGATTTACAAAGGTGACACAATAGGAGAAGGAAGGAGGCATTAGAACCTATCCCACCTTAATGATAACTTTCCAAAACTCCAAGCATAGATCGAAGTTTGGTAAACTTTTCTGCTGTGAGATCATTTGTAAAGATATCAGCAACTTGATTATTGGTTGAACAATAGTGCACTTCAAGAACACGATCATGAATGAGCTTTATGATGAAGTGTATGTGTAGCTAAATTTGTTTCATGCACTGATGTTGAACTGGATATTTTCATAGTTGAATGGCACTCTGATTATCACACCAATGTGTAGTTGGATGTTGTTGATGAAGGCCAAATTCGGACAGGATCTGACGAAGCCACAGGGCTTCCTTGTTGGCTTCAACAACACCACGATACTATGTTTCTTCTAAAGAAAGAGTGATGGCACCTTGTTTCTTACATGACCATGTAATAGGTCATCAACGAAGAGCGAATAAATAACTTGCAGTAGACTTTCGATCATCAAGGTCACCAACCCAATCAGAGTATTTGAAACCAATCAACAATGGAGATGATCTTGCACTGTAATGAATCTCGAACTTAATTTTACCTCGAATATATAGAAGTATTATTTTAGCTACTTTCCAGTGACTTTCATGAGGTTTTTGCATAAACCAAGCAACAAGACCAACGGAAAAGGAAAGGTCGGGATGGGTATGGGTTAGATGCAGAAGTTTACCAACAAGTTGACGATATAAGGTAGCATCAACTTCAAGGGAAAAAGTGACTAAAATCTTGACTCCATATTGAAAGGGAGAAGGGGATGGCTTACAGTCTTCCATGTGAAAGTGGCGTTGAAGATCACAGGCATACTTGGACTAGGAAAGGGTAATACCTTCTTTGGATTGCAAGACTTGAAGACCAAGTAAATAATTCAAGTGTCCTAAGTCTGTCATTTTAAACTTCTTTTTTAGGCTAGACTTCACATGGTTTATATGGTTGGGATCACTAGCAGTAAGGATAATATCATCAACATAAAGAACAAGGATGATTAAGGACTTACCCACTTTCTTGGTGTAGACAGTGTTGTCGGAATGACATCTATAAAATCCATTATCTAAGAGAAAGCTATCCATTTTGGCATACCAAGCCCGAGGGGCCTGTTTGAGATCATAGAGAGACTTCTTAAGGCGACAAACAAGGCTAGAGTCATTTTAGATAAAGCCAGGGGATTGTTCCATGTTAATTTATTCATGAAATTCCCAATGTAAGAAGGCGGATTTAACATCCATCTAATGGACTTCCCATTTAAAGGAGGTAGCAAGGGAAAGAACAAGGCAGATAGAACTCATTTTTGCAACAGGGGAGAAGGTTTCAATATAGTCAATGCCTTCAACTTGTGAAAATCCTTTAGCAACAAGACGAACTTTATGTTTATCCACTTTTCCATCGCATCCAAACTTTGTTCTGTAAACCCATTTGCATCTGACAAGTTTTCTTCCCTTTGGAAGAGGAACAAGATCATGAGTATCGTTTTCCAATAAGGAACGATATTCTTCATTCATAGCTGCATCCCAATCTGGATGACCTGAAGCTTCTTCAAAGGTATCTGGATCATGATTTTCTGGAACTTTAGCCAATAAGGAAGAGGCTCTGTCGAATTGAGAATGTGTACGACATTGATCTGTAGGTTCACTTGCAAGAGAACCTGCTACATCCCGAGTAGAACGGACCCATTTTTGAAGTTGTGGAGCTGAAGGAAAATCCAGAGGAGGTGGAGGAGGATTTTCATCCTCACTATCATCATCTGAAGTAGAAGGAATGTTGTTAGAAGTAGAAGAGATAGAGAGAGGTGGTGCATATACCGAATCAAGCCCGCAGTCCAAAGGTGGCACACCCGTCGAACTAGGCTCGCAAGCTTATATATTTTCATCAAATTTTACATCTATTCTAATGATTACATTTTTATATTTGGGTTGAAGAATTATATATCCTTTGACATCTTCAGAATATCCAACAAAAATGCATTTTTCACTTTGCGGTTCTAAGGCTTTATATTTCTCATCTGGAACATGGACCCAATATTCACTTCCAAAAACACAAAACTGACTTACATCTGGTTTGATTTAGCTCTAGGCTTCTTCTAGACTAATATTCCTTAAAACCTTAGTAGGAGTGCGATTTATTACTATGTAATTTTCGCAGTTAATTGCTTCTACCCAAAAATTAAGACTAAGTCCTTTATATTGAAGCATACAATTAGCCATTTATTTTAGAGTTTGATTCTTCCTTTCAGCTACACCATTTTGTTGTGGAGTATATGGAATAGTATGTTGCAATTGAATTCCATGCTTAGTACGAAAGTTGATAAATTTGTTGTTAACATATTCTTCTCCATTTTCATATATTAACTTAAGAATTTGATGTCTAGATTGTTTCTCAACAAATGCCTTAAAGGCAAAGAACATGTTAAAAATTCACTCTTGAGTTTTAAGAAGTATACCCAAGTGCGTCTGGAAAAAACATCAATGAAAGTTAAGAAGTACTTGTAACCAGAGAAATAAACAACTAGAAGTGGACCACATAAATCAGCAAAGGGGTTGAAGCCTGCCAAGAGGCACGTTTTTCAAAATTATCCCAATGATGTTTTTCGAGTACACAACTGGAACAAACACCATCTCGGAAAGATACCATAGGAAGACCTATCACCATATTTTATTTACATAGAATTTGAAGAGAGCGATATTTTAAGTAACCAAATCGCTCATGCCAAATTTTGCTCATTTCATCATTATGAGCAACAAAAATGGAGAGAATACAAGATGACCCAAAGTTTTCAAACCTATACAACCTTGTGGAATCATCAGCAATGCCAATAGCTAAAATATTTCTAGGATCTCTTAGGTCATTAATTACAACATCATGAGGTGAAAATTATACGGTTTTCCCTTCACCTGAATGAGTTATCTGATAAACAGATAAAAGGTTGCAGGACAAGGTAGGAACACATAATACATCATTAAACTGACCATTATCTAGCTGAATAATTCCAGACCCTACAACACTAAAAGATCTATCATCACCAACATAAATATTTTTGGTGTTACAATCATTTAAAGAATAAAACATGCCTTTAATTTTGGCCATGTGGTAAAAGGATCCAGAATCAATGAGCCACTCATGAGAATGAGAAGAAGAAGATACATTAAATGCATAACCAGATCTTGATGCTTGACAACCACATGCAGAAAGTGTCATTCTCGAAGATGAAGTTGAAGAGTTCTCCAAATGGATGGTGTGCTTCATTGTTGTTTCCAAAGCTTCCATATTCTTAAAACATTTTGACTCTATGTGGCCATCAAGATTACAAAAGTTGCAATGTCTATTTGTCTTCTTCCCTTTGTTTATATTTGTCTTATCAATTTATTGAGTTTTTTTTTTAGTTTGTGGTTGAGATTGCTTAAGACCCTTGTTTAGTTTAGGACCATTCTTTTTAGGATGTTTCTTCTTAGGATTATTTGGATTTGGTTGTTTTTGGCCTGCTAAGGCTTTTTGGGAAGAGTTTTCAGTATTAATAAGACCAAGGTGTAAGATTGTTTCTTGTTCTCTTATCAAATAATCACAAAACGCATCAAAAGAGGGGGACTTGTAGGGTGTTCCTTGAGAAATAAGGGCTTCTCTAGTGGAATGGAAGGTGGAAACAAATACAGAGTGTTAGGTCCCTATATTACTAGTATAGTCCCTTATTGTTGTTAGTGTAACCCCCTTATTGTTATTATTGTACCCTTGTAACCCCCATATTGTTATTATTGTGCCCTTAAATTATTATTGTTAGGTCGGCTAGGATTACATTGTGGCCCACTAGGATTACATTATGGCCCCATGGACTCCTATATATAGAAAGGAGGTTTTGTAGATTGTATCATCCAAGAATTGTTCATTTATGTAATGTATTGGAGGTTTCCCCCTCGAAGTGGCTTATTTATAAGGCGTTGATATCTCTTTTCTTCTATTTTTGGAGCTGGTTACTCAACATTTGGTATCAGAGCTTTGGATTCTAGGGTTTCGCTGCTCTAAACAGGTCATCGTGGCATTTTCTCTATAAATTTTTTCCTACGAAGGTTAAGAATCTGAAATTTTTAGGGTGCGAAGCTGAAATTCTGAGGAAACTCGTCAAAAAATTTCAGATCTTGGTTCGCAATATTTTCGGAGATATGATATGTGGAAGGTAGTGCTTTTTCAAGCTCCCAAATTTCATCTCAAAGAGGTGATCGTGGGAAAAGATTCATAGCTCTCTCTCTGAGCATCGGATTGGAGTGCCATAAAAAGTGGTCGCAAGTACATGGACTTTAGTTTCTTGGCTATCAATTTCAAAGCCGAAGGATGAAACCGTGACACGTGGCAAGTCGTACAAGTTCGCTCTACTGAACCAGTCCATAATTAGGTCATTGTGGGAGATTGGACACAACTTTGTCTTGGAGAATCCAAATTAGGTCAGACCTGTGGCATTTGAAAGACAATTCAGAGGGCTACCTTGGTACCAAAATTCAAATATTGAAGTGCTGCAATCACAGAGATAATCCAATTTCAATATCGAGCTCCTCAAAAGCAAGAAAAAGGTGTGTATTTTTTTTCTGAATTGCATAAGTCTTGTTTGAAGAATCAATTTGAATTGATTCCAAGGGTATATTCTAGAATAGATATCAGTATTGGGTTCTAAAATATGCCCCGTAAAAATAATTCAACACCCATTAAGCCTTCAGAAGGCTCTACCATGACTCATGAAGATGAAGAATTGCAACATGATCTATCTAAATTACAAGAGCAAGTGCACCAAATTTCGCTCTCGCAAAGAGCAACAAAAAATGAAATGGAAGTGTTGAAGAAAGGCGTGGAAGCGAAGATGGATGGCATGGAAGCTGGCATGGAAGGTAAGATGGAAAACATGAAGAATGATCTAAAATCAGACATGGAAGGTTTGAAAATTTTGATACAAGAAATGTTTCATAATGGTGAAAAGATAGTAGAATAAACTCATGATGAGAACAAAATAAATGTTAATCGTGATTTCACAAACTCTAATGTTGGCGGGAAGAACCACCATATTCCAAAAATGGAGATGAGGAAGTTTGATGGAAAGGATCCTGTAACATGGATACTACAAATGGAGCAATATTTTGATCTCCATAACGTGCAAAACACACAAAAGGTACGCATTGAAACTTTACATTTAGAACAAAATATATTTGTATGGTATCGATGGCTTTGCTCCCGTAAAAAAATTGTCACTTGGTCAATTTTTATGGAAGAAATGATAGCACATTATGAGGATACAAAGAGCAACACCTTCTTTAACCAATTGATAAATCTCAAACAAAAGGGTTTAGTGGGGCAGCACATTGAGGACTTCCAAAAATTGAATATAAAGGTAACTGATATTCCAGAGGAACACAGGATTGATCTCTTCATAGGTACTCTAAAGGATAACATCCAACATGAAGTTCGTGTTTTGGAACCTGATTCATTGGAGAAGGCATTCAGGTTGGCAAGAAAAGTTGAATGTAAAATTATGGCGACAAGGAAGCCTACCACTCAATTCTATAAAGAAGTGTTGCTACGCCTAGATTTCCACAACCTACAAGGTTGACACCACAACAATTGGAAGAAAAAAGAGCAAAAGGGCTTTGCTATAGTTGTGATAGCAAATACACTAAAGGTCATAAGTGTGCTGAGAAGAAATTATTTTACATAGATTGTGAAGAGGAAGAAAAAAATGAACAAGAAGAGGATATACACCAGGAACCAACCCTAGAAGAGGAAGAAATGAGTCTGACCATATCGTGTAATGCATTGGCAGGAATTACCACTCCTCAAACTCTCAAGATAGAAGGACATATCAAGAAGAAAAAAGGTAATAGTGTTGATTGATTCAGGTAGTACCCATAATTTTATTCATTGTAAGGTAGCCAAGGAATTGAATTGTTTCCTATACCCAGCACCAGAATGTCAAGTGATGGTTGCAAATGGAGGAACTATAAATTTCTCTGAAAAATGCCATAATATCAAGCTAACCATGGGGGAATATGTATTGACTAGTCCAATGCTTTCCATTCCTATGGGAGGTGCTGATGTTGTACTAGGAGTACAATAGTTACAATCTTTGGGGACGGTAGCTTTTAATTTTCAAGAACTTTTCTTGAAATTTTTTTCAGAAGGAAAGGAATTTGAATTACGGGGTATTGAAGGGAAGCCGGGAAGGATAATAAGCTCTAATGTCATGACAAAGCTTCTAAAGAAAGAACAACGAGGCGTAATTGTACAATTATGCTCACTAGAAGTTCCGACATCAAAATCATCTATTTCTGCAGATCTCCAACAAGTCTTGGACAATCATTCCAAGGTGTTTGAAACTCCCAAAGGACTCCCACTGATTCGTGATCATGATCATGCTATTCATTTGATTCCAGGAAGTGTTCCTCCAAACATCAGGCCTTATAGATATCCTTACTTCCAAAAGAGCGAAATTGAACGTATGATTGCAGAAATGTTAGAGGCGGGTATAATTCAACCTAGTCAAATTTCTTTCTCTGCTCCTGTAGTATTGGTACACGAAGGATGGATCATGGCGAATGTGTCTGGATTATAGGGAGCTCAATAAGCTCACCATTAAAGACAAATTTCCCATTCCTGTGATTGATGAATTATTGGATGATTTACATGGAGCAATTTATTTTACCAAGTTGGATCTTCGTTCAGGATATCATCAAATTAGAATGAAGACTGAAGATATTCCAAAAACAGCATTTCGAACTCATGAGGGTCATTATGAATTTTTGGTCGTGCCTTTTGGCCTTACCAATGCACCTTCTACATTTCAAGGGTTGATGAATTCCATTTTCAAACCCTTCCTTAGAAAATTTGTCCTAGTATTTTTTGATGATATACTAATCTACAGCAGGTCTTGGAAGGATCATGTTGAACATGTTGACAGGGTGCTCAAACTATTGCAGGAGAAACGATTATATGCAAAAACATCCAAATGTTTCTTTGGAGTACAAGAGGTGGAATATCTGGGTCATATTGTATCTCACGAGGGTGTTAAGGTAGACCCTAACAAAATTAAAGCTATTCAGGAAAGGAAAGTCCCCACAACCATAAAGCGGTTGCTTGGAGCTAGTTACTCAACATAGAGTATGCAGGGCCTAGCGTAGCAAGAATGGAATAGATAAGACTATCATCTTCATTTTTGACCTTACAACCTTCTAAGAGAAGTCTAAGAGTCTTGAATTTGGACAAAAACTCTTCAATAGAGGAGAAATTATTGGGGTCCAAAGTAAGCAACTCATTTTCAAGTTGGTGGGCTCTGATTTCATTTTGAATGCCAAAAATAGTATTTAGTTTTTTCATAGCTTCATCAGGGGAGTCAATTTCTTGGATATGAAATCTAAGATATTGAGCAATGGACATTCATATAAACCTACGTGTTTGATCTTGTTTATTTTCTCATTTAAAATATTTATATTCATCGATATGTTTATATTCTAGTCCTGAGACTATTCTATAAATCTCTTTACTTCTAAGTAAGTCTACCATGTAGGATAGCCATTGGAAATAATTGGTGATGTTAAGAATAATTGGGCATGTATTTTCCATTTTTAAAAACTGAAGCTGTAAAGATTGAAACTAACTGCTCCAATGGAAATATATTGAAAAATTAGGCCGGTTAAAAAAAAAACAGCTCTGAAAACAGCTTCCAGATGAAGAAGTTATGCATTTTTGAAGAAAAGTTATAGTATATGCTGAGTAGTCACATGATAGGTTGAAGGTTGATAATGAAGTCGTACTTACAATAAAAAATTAAAATTTTAAATTTTAAAAAAAAAAAAATTAATAATAATAAATAAATAAATAAATCTCCCCCTTTCCAAACTTAACATAATAAGCTCACTTACAAAAAAAAAAAAAAAACTACTTTATGTGACCCCCTTTTATAAAAAAATAAGTCACTTTTACAATGTTACTTTATGAACTAATGACCAAGTAGAATGTAACTTAAATAAAAGATAAAGTGACTTTAGACTGTAAGTGACTCACTCTTTATAATGGGTGGAAAACACTATAACACAAAATAACTTTAAAACATAAGCTACATGTGTTTTTTTTTTTTTTTAAACTTGACAAAAAACTCATTTTTCAAAAAAAATAACTTGACAAAAAAATAATAATAATGAAAAATTAACTTGACAAAAAATTTTTAAGAAAAAACGACTTGACGAAAGACTTGAACCCAAGACCTCTATTCTCATAAAGTAACGTTAGACCAAGTGAGCTAGTAAAAAGATTTAGTGAATGTTGGAAATGAGCATTTTTTTTTCAAAAAACAACCATGCAAACAAAAATATATATACAGGACTTACGACATAATGTTAGATTTGTGGTTAGTTCACCCGAAAACTAAATATTTTTCTCGTTATTTCTAATTTCTTGAGATGGAACAAAGTCGTGAAGAAAGAGCATACGTAGAAGAAAAATCTTGTCTTCATGTTTCTGGTTTGCCAAATCGCCTAGATAACCGATCAAAGAGCATACTCAGAGAAGAGGGTATAGATCTGGTAATAGAAAAATATACTATAAACTGAAATCAAATAAAGAGATAAATAAATATAACTGCAAAAAAAAAACTTTATACCTCCATATCTAAAATGTCATAGCTGGGGCCACCGGAAACCTTTTCGCATGAAACGAAATGGGTTCCTCACTAGAACAAAGTCCTTGAACCCTTCCTTGTCGATTCTCTTGGCCGAAAGTTTTCGATAACGATGGATAGACGACGTGCTTGTCCTGATCAACTGGCTTCGGATTTGGATCAACAACAGATGTGGCCCTCAAAATAGCTCTGATACCATGTAGGAATTTACGAGGTAAGTTCCTTAGATCAAGAACGAAAGTTCACCGCTCACAAACAGATTACAAATCAGTACACCAATATAATCACGTGGTTAAAACCCTCAAAGAGGGAAACAGTTCACGACTTGAATCAACGCGGCCACTTCAGGAAATTTATTAATATAAAGAGAACGTCTTTGTGGTTAGCAACCAAGTTCTCATTTGAGAAGAGGTCAAAAACAAGCCTAATTATCTATGTTCTGAAAAAACATAATGGTCAAGATATCCAAGTTGTAATGGTAACGATCAAGGATCCTAGTAGAATGTTACAATAGGGGCAAGAGGTAGTTATGATTGCATATTTAAGGCACAAAAAACCTCAGGAAATAGAAAAAAGTAAGAGGGTTTGTTGGCCATGAATGAGGGTTGATATAAGTTGAGGCTAGGGTTACCAAAGTTTGAAAGAAAACCAAGGAATAAAAAGGATTTGTGATAAGGCAGTGAATTGGACACATATCTGGGCATGAGCAGAAATATATTTGGTTGAAGTCTAGATGGCTAGTTCTGAGCATAAGAAGGAACATTCTCATAGTCAAGAAGGAATGAGACTCGTGTGTAATTTCAGGTTGAAAGGAGGACATGTTTTGGAGGTCGAGTTTCCTAGTAGGCCTTCCAAAACAAGTTCACATCCCTTTGTGGCAACTACATGGGAAGAGGGTCCTTTGGTAAGGATTTTTTGTTATGTTTTGCAGGTACAAGAAAGCCCTAGATAGGGTTGAATAGTGGAGACTCAAATATGAGGTTGTTTAGAAGGCAGACTTGAAGAAGCTATATGTACAATGAGCGAATGAGTTGGTTCACTTGTGTGATCAGATTTGTGAAAGCCCTAAGGACAGTGAAGTAGTGGAAATTCACTATCAAGTGGGTTGCACATGTAAGGCCTTATGATTATTGATATTTATAGCTTGGGAGGTACTCCAAACCCTAGGCTTGAGGTTTGTGGAGGAGTTAGCACACAAGTGTGGCTTGTGGATGTGAAACCTAGGACCTATTAGATTTGCACCTGAGCATATGGATGTGATTTCATGAGGAGAATTCTACATGTGATGACTTGAGTTGATAGAGGACTTCGAAAGTAACTAAACACAATGGAAATCACTCGAATCTGAGTTGTAGAAGTGAAGATATGAATTTTTGAAGTTAAATGTGTGGTTGTGAGGGCTAAAATTCAAGTCGGCCTCGCTGAAGGAGTGCCCTTTAGGGTTGTTCGTTGACACCCTCATGAAGTGAATAAATAAGAGTGCTCATGGAGTCATTTTGACACATCCAAGAGCATCAAAGTATCACCAATTCATCTCTAAGGAAGTCGTAGTCACTTGAGGACAAGGCATGGAACAAAAGATGACTATTTTTGGTTGTATTTGTCTCTATTGCAAGTCTGAATGGTGGCAGGAGGAGGCCACATTGTTTGAGGGTGTTTTTAGGGTTGTTTTGCGGTTAAATATTGTGGGGAAAGCCTATGTTTAGGCAGCCACAGGGGTCTGTCATATTACAAGAGGTTGGAAGGCTCGTTTAGGGGTTGTTTGGCGCTGTTGTAGGGTATTGCAGGCCTAAAAAGAGATTGGGAGAAGAGTTGGGCACTTTGGAGAGGGTTGGAATGCCTAATCTAGGTCTAGTTTCCCCCTAGACAAGCAATACTTGACAGCAGAAGAAAGGAGGAGGGTGACCGCAGTTGTAGGAGAGGTTTTGATGGAGGAATTATGTGTTGGAGCAGCGTGTTATCAGCCCTAACCAGGACCATCATCTACAGCAGTTGAACAAGCTCCAAAACAAGGTATGTATTGGTGAAGTTATAGTTGTTGGATGGTGTCCTAGGAAAGGATATATTTGTGAAGTCTGTTGGTAGCCAGGAGGAAGGGTTTCCTAAGTGATTGGATGCCCTAATCAGTGGTAAGATGCTACAACAATCTACTGGAGCCTAGATTTGTGCAATAGCTCCTCTATTGCCAAACAAAGGGCAAATATTCAGAGCTCTAGTTTGATGATGATTGAGCAGATCTAAAGGAAATGATGTTTGGTGTTGTATTGGACATTTGAGGTATGTTGGAGGGCGGCATGAAAGTTCCCAAGTGTGGAGCCCTATGTGTAGTAGCTTGATGGACTAAGGGTTGCTAGGAGAGGCATTTTGTTGGAGCTCATAGCTTTGATCAGCCAAAAGAGCATTTTGTTGTAACTTGCGTTCATCACTAGAGAAGCGACATTTGATGGTGATAGGTGGAAACCCTCCTGCCCTATGTTAGTCTTCATTGGATCAGCGCAAGAAGGCTATAGTGGGAAGATGTCCCTGAGTAGCTAAGGAGCAGCAGTGGGAATTTGTTTGTTGTTCACAAATGGAGTTGTGAACAACTTGATAGGAGTCTTGATGTGTTGTGCGTTGATGGACGAATGATCAACGAGAGAGCAGATTGTTGAGTCGAGATTCAATGGCCATATGGACTTGGAGAATTGATAGAGGCAAATGTTGCAGATGGGGAGTCAAAGGACTGGCAGGTGTACAGGGTACGAACAAGGCAATTGTAAGGAGCTCTACATCAACTAGACGGTCAGAGTATCTTGTATTGGGTATATTGGTGGTCATCACGACAGACACCAAGGCCTAGTTATTGTATATATTGTATAAGTGGAAGTATGAGGGCCATTATCCCTGGTACGGCAACCCTATATTGTTGTGTAAAAAGTTGTGTATATTTTCTGCACTGGTAGATTTATTGTTGTTTCTATTCCGTTGTGCAAAGTAAGCTCGTTGTGATACTTGGTTTGGTACGTTAGTGATTTAAGATTCTATCCTAGACACTAGTATCATGGAAAAACAACCTAATATCAGAGCGTGTATGAGCTACTTCGAGGGACAGTGAATCAGAGTGTGCACAGCGAAGCAACTCAGAGGAAGTTGTGGGTGTCTAGATCATGGAGCAGAGGGTTCAGCTGAAGACATGGAGATGTGGTCTCAATAGGCTACATGGTGAGATGGGATGGGAGCTCTGGTGGATCGGTGGTGAACCTGGTGCACTTCAGTATGTTGTGTGGTGGTTTGCAGATCGTGGACTTCCTATGTATTGTCATGGATGGTTGGGACAGCTCAAGGACTTCTTTGGCATGGACGAGATCAGCATGATCGAGATTGCTTCATGTGATGTATTGCAAATTGGCGAGCTGGAGTCTTCATCGGATCGTGATGTTGCATATCCGAGAATGGAGGGATTTGCACAAGTGGTATTTGATCCAGGAGGATGAGTACTTGCAAGGCTGAGCCAGTGGAGATCATGTAAGCTCAGAGGGAGTTTAGCCCCAAAGGGAGTAGCCCTATGGAAGTTTGGGATCTTTAGGTTCATATGTGATGACGCAGAGGAACTACCGAGATTGTAGGGTTCATTCTAAAAAGTATGCCGCAATGATGGACGCCATATGGGCTAGTGTCGTCAGAGATGATGATGTTGGAGACTTCCTAGTATTGGAAGTACCTCCCTCGCTAAGAGGGAGTGTTGAGATTTGTAGCTTGGGAGGTAATCCAAACCCTAGGCTTGAGGGTTGTGGAGCAGTTGGCACACAAGTGTGGTTTGTGGGCATGAAACCCAAGCTTGTGGGCTTTGCACCCGAGCATATGGGTGTGATTCCATGAGGAGAATTCTACATGTGATGATTTGAGATGATAGAGGACTCCGAAAGTAACCAAACGCAATGAAAATCACTCAAATCTAAGTTGTAGAAGTGAAGATATTAATTTTTTAAGTTATATTTGTGGTTGTGAGGGTTAAAATTCAAGTCGGTCGCTAGTTGAAGGAGTGCACTTTAGGGTTGTTCGTCGACACCCTCATGAAGTGTATAAATAAGAGGGCGCATGGAGTCATTTTGATGCATCCAAGAGCATCAAAGTATCACCAATTCATCTTGAGGTAGCCGTAGTCACTTGAGGACAAGGCGTGGAGCAAAAGAGGATTGTTTTGGGTTGTATTTGTCTCTATTCCTGGTTTGAATGGTTGCAGGAGGAGGCTGCATTGTTTGAGGGTGTTTTTAGCATTGTTTTGTGGTCAAATCTTGTGAGGAAAGCCTATGCTTAGGTAGTCGCAGGGGTCTGTCATATTGCAGGGGGGCGAAAGGCTTGTTTAGAGGTTGTTTGGGGTTGTTGTAGGGTGTCACGTGCCTAAACAGTGATTGGGAGGAGAGTTGGGCACTTTGGAGAGGGTTGGAAGGCCTAATCTAGGTTTGGTTTCCCCCTAGACAAGCAATACTTGACAGCATAAGCAAGGAGGAGGGTGACTGCAGTTGTAGGAGAGGTTTTGATGGAGGAATTAGGTGTTGGAATTGCATGTTATCAACCCTAACCAAGACTAGCACCTACAGCAATTAAACAACAAGGTATGTATTGGTGAAGTTATAGTTGTTTGATGGTGTCCTAAGAAAGGAAAAATTTGTAAAGTTTTTTAGCAGCCAAGAGGAAGGGTTCCCTAAGTGACTTCATGCCCTAACCAGTGGGCAGATGCTATAGCAGTCTATTGGAGCCTAGATTTGTGCAATAACTCCTCTATTGCAGAACAAACAGCAGATCTTCGGAGCTTTAGTTTGATGATGATTAAGCATATCTAAAGGACATGATGTTTGGTGTTGTATTGGGCATTTGAGCTCTGTTGGAAGGCAGTGTGAGAGCGCCCAAGTGTGGAGCCCTATGTGCAGTGCCTTGATGGACTAAGGGTTGCTAGGAGAGGCAGTTTGTTGGAGCTCATAGGTCTGATCAGCGAAAGGAGCAGTTTGTTGTAGAGTGTGTTCATCATGGGAGCAGCGACATTTGATGGTGATAGATGGAAACCCTCCTGCCCTATGTTAGTCTTCAATGGAGCAGCGCAGAAAGACTATAGTGGGAAGATGTCCATGAGTAGCTGAGGAGAAACAGTGGGCAATTATGAGTTGTTCATAAACAGAGCTATGAACAACTCAACAGGAGTCTCGATGTGTTGATGCATTGATGGACGAACGATCAATGAGAAAGCAGATTGTTGAGTCAAGATTCAATGGCAAGATGGACTTGGAGCATTGATAGAGGCAGATGTTGCAGATGGAGAGCCAAAGGACCAGGGAGATGTGTACAGGGTATGACCAACGTAATTGCAAGGAGCTCTACATCAGCTAGATGGTCAAAGTATCTTGTATTGGGTAGATATGTGGTCATTACGATAGACACCAAGCCCTAGTTGTTGTGTATCTTGTACAAGGTATGAGGGCCATTATCCCTGGTACGGGAGCCCTAAATTGTTGTATAATTCAATTGGATTAATATAACGAAGTTGGGTCATTATACATAATTTGTGTAAAAAATTGTGTATATTTTGTGCACTTGTAAATTTATTGTTGTTTATATTTCATTGTGTAAATTAGAATCATTGTGATACTTGGTTCTGTAGTGTCAGTGATTTAAGATTGTATCCTAGACACCAATATCGTGGAAAAATAACAATGATAGTAATCATGGAGCAACTAAGTCGTTATTAAAAGGAAATTTGATTGGTGCCCTAAGGACTATCAATTTGAAGCACCAATAGGATAGTTGGAGGGTTGTGTATAGAAATCCTAAGTGCAGTCATCTAAGAGGCGGTTAGAAGAATGACAAGAAGGGTTATTTGAAGACCCTAAGAGTTGGCTATCTTGGAAAGATGAAAATAATAGCTAGAGGGCAGAATTATTTGAGCCTATGGAGTTGTGTTGACTAATAAACATTGATTGGAAAGGTCAATCAAGTTGTGTTCAAAGTTGACTGAACATTAGATTAGCTAACCTTGTATTGTGATAATCAATCAGTTGAAGGAACTGTGTGATGGAGTATCTTCAAGGCATGAAGCAGTGCAATGCAGGAAGCAGTGTTGGACACAGTACAAGATGCAGTAGGTGAAAATCTTAGGTGCAAGATCATACATTGTTACGAGGCAGAATTGGAGCCCTAGTTCAAGAAGTTGCAAGATGAACAATAAGAGGGTTGGTTGAGGAAGCTACAAACAAGTAGTTGATGTAAGGGAAGTATGAGTACTTCTGACACAAGTTGAGGCTTATTGATGCACTCTCCTTGTTTGAGAGAGAATGAGCGTGGATTTCTCCTCTCAAGTTGAGAGGGAGTAAGGCTGGACTTACTGTGATGGATTAGGATTGATATCCTAAGTCAAGTACATGGACATGGATAAGGAGAATGGTGGATTGGATAAGCATCTTGGACAGACATTCTTGAGTCATGTATTGTGAAGGATTGTAATGGAGATCCTAAGTCAAGTACATGGAATTGGATAAAGAATTCTCTGGTGGAAACATTTTCTCGAGGGAAATGGCCAAGTGGAGGGCATAATCCAGGTATCCTAGGTGGAGTATGTACCTCGGAGAGGTAGTGTGGTGTCCCATGGAATGGCTCCCAGTGTGGTGTCCCATGGAATGGCTCCCAACATTGTGCAATGATCTTATGGAGAGATAAGAGTGTACATGACAAAGCCTTGGTAATGTGACAATGATGGTTATGATGATATTATCATCAATGATGCTTATTAATCTAGATCCCTTCTTATATGAATATTTCAACTTGAGATAGACTTGTTGAGTCATTATGAATACCTCCTAGTTAAGGGAGTGTTGGAAAACTAACTAAGTTCGGTCTTCATAATTATTTTTTTACTTGTGTCAATTCGTATTTCATGTAAAAGAAGAAAGAGAAAATTATTACTTTGATTATTATTTTCCTAAGTCGGAGCATGTTTTTCATGCTCTTAGGGTTATTTGAGTGAAGAATAAAAATGTAATCGAGTCAAAGTCCATTTGGATTCTTTGTAAGAAGTAGAAAGATTTTTTTCCTTTTTAAGTTAAAAAAGAGTCAAATAGTCCTCCATAAGACCAAGTCGGCCCTCCAGTTGGTCATGTCGCCCTGCTCAACATATGTGACCCTTCATAATGAGGAACAACTATATATTGACATGAATCCTCCAACAAAAAGGGAGAAATTTGTGAATGCACTGAGGCAAGACAAGCGAGTCTTCCAAGGCAAAAAGGTGTGGGTTTCTCTGTGAAACAAGATCAGAAGAAGATGTGAAATTCCTTGTGGTATAAACCTACAAGAGGTGCCAATTTCTCTGTGGAGCAAGATCATTAAAGGATGTGAAGTTCTATGTGGTAGAAGATATGAAAGGATACAAGTTTCAGAGATGAAAATTTGGTGTAGTTGTGTGAATTATGCAGACTATCATCGTTATGATATACGAGCTAATTAAGGATTGTATTAACTGTGATATTCAAGCAATAAGAAGGTTATAAGGTTGAATTTGTGATAGACCTATTGACCATCTTTGAGGACAAAGCATAACAAAGAGTGGAGGGCTGACTTGGGGATCTTATGGAGGTAGTTGTTTTGGTCGTGGTCTTGAATATCTCATTTGATCTTATTCTATAAGCCGAGGATTGTTCGGATTTTCCCTAATTGTAGGGTTTTGCCCTGGCTTGGAGCCTATATCTTGTGTTCCTGTGATTTTCATGCATTTTATGTTTTGTTAATTTCTTGAAGAAGACTAAATAATAAAAGCCAACAAATCTCACGAGTAATTATCAAGGAAAATCAACCTTAATCTACAATTTCCTTGATTTTCCAACTTGTTGAAGCCTCTAAGTGTTGAAATATGTAACTAGGTTCGGTCTTCATAATGACATGTGTAATCATGATTTTATGTAATTGATGTAAAGAAGAAAAATAAAATTATTTTGTAATGCTCGTGTCATGGGTCCAATTGTGAGCTATAGGTTTGGTCATAAAGTCAAATGAATCAATGTCATGTATTAAAGACCCATTTGGGTATGTTACATATCCATTTGAGTCATTGTAAAAAGTCTAAAGATCAAGACTAAGTTAAAGCACCTCCAACAAGTCAGCGTTCAATAAAGCAATCAACCATCACTAAGATCAAGTCAGCCTCAAGTCATGGTTAAGAAGCCTATATAAGGAGGCACTCGACCTCTCTCAAGGACACACGCTCACTTGTAATTCGAGCACAAGTAATCAATAAAGCAATCAACCATCACTAAGATCAAGTCAGCCTCAAGTCATGGTCAAGAAGCCTATATAAGGAGGCACTCGACCTCCCTCAAGGACACACACTCACTTGTCATTCAAGCACAAGTAGGAGGAAAAGGTGTGAGATAAAGGAAGACAAAAGAAGACAAGAAGATCAAATTTTTGGGATTAGTTTTGGGTTACTTCTCTCCACACGTGTGAAGAGATTTAGGGTTTCAATCTGCGGCAAAAAGGTCAAGTTGCAGTCACCTCAAAGTGTCAAAGATTGGTGTCAACAAGGCGAAGTCAAGGAAGAAGTTGCTTTGACTTAAGGATTGACTTGGTCTTGGAGGATCCTTGGTCAAGGGTCTAGGTCTTGGAATTCGTCAATTGAAAATTATATAATAAAAAGAATTCATTTTGGTTTTCCTTTCAAGATTGGAGAGGTTTTGGCCCTCGCTGATCACCTAGATCTTGTGTCCTTCGTCTCGTTGTTCTTTGTGATTTGGTAGTTGTTTGATGAAAAAGAACACATAATATTAATCAAGTAAAAAAAAAAAACATAATTAAGAAAAGTAAAAAGGCTTCACAAGCAATTAGCATTGCTAGAGTAATCTCCTCTTGTTTCTTCCCTAGATTTAAATCCCCTCTTGTTTCTGCCCTAGATTTCTCAGCACCAAGTTACTGTGATCAAAAACTGTTAAAATTGGACAACTAGGTCCAAACTCCGGATTGTGCTGCTCAGATGACGATCCAAATATTTTTATTGGACTCCTCTTTCGGAGAGGTGTAAGATTGATCTAAAGATCATCTCAATCGGATGAGCAGAACATGTACTTTGAATTTATTCCACTTATGTGCTAGGTTGGCCTGGAATAAAATATAGACTTAAATGTCTTAAAAGACGTGTCACACACCCCCAAAGATTCCTATATATTGGAGGGACTTAGAGTTCATTTGACACACATTGTGGTGGAGGAAATCTCTCTCTTTGGATAGCGTTGGAGCTGTGATATATATGGATTGTTCTTTGTTTGGGTTGTTCTAGGGTTATGTGTGACAAGTTTGGCTAAATGACCTATTGGAGACTTTGCTGGTAGAAGCATCCTGCTGATCATCGTAACGCCACCATTCATCATCTTTGTTTTGGCTTGTCTTCCATCGATCTATTTGTATGTTCTATCTGCTTCAATGTTGTGCTCTAATCTGAAATGGCATAGAACATATGCAGAAATTTACATGGTATCAAAGCCAAGTTGAAGACAAAGCCCAACTTGTGTTGAGAGCAATCACTCACACTTGAGAAAGACTCGCTGGAGAGGAGAAATTCTTTGCCCTAGCTGCAACAAGGAAAAATAAGACAACATGGGTTTTGGAGGTCTAATTCAGGGTTACTTGAGAATCGAATCACTGTGAAGGGAGACCAAGCACCTCACCTCCATAAAAACAAAAACCATTGATATGTTCTAAGCGGTTTATGCAAATAATGCAATTTGCAGAGCCAGTGTGAAGAGATGATGTGATACGTAAACAGAAGGTATGATTTGTATGTGTTGTATCATGAACACAAATAATTTCACGGGAAGCCGAGTCATATAGTTAACGCAGAGCCATATAGTTAACGCGGCGCCATATTATATAGTTTGGAGATCTCATTGCAGCGAGGCGTCGATCTGAACAAATTATTTAACGACACTCACTTCCATCCAGCGGGCCCACTGCAATTTGGAATCGTTATTGTTCCCTCAAGATTCCAACATGGCACCTGCACTCTCTTCAACGGTCAACCACGAACACTTTTTGTCTCGAATTTCCAGTCTTGTAGGATTTCAGCTTTCTAGGCGTCACGACTCAGGGTATTCAATTAGCAAAATGCAGTGACCTGCTTCAGATAACTCGTGGTGCCTCGACTATCTCAGAGAAAAAAAAAAAACTTGCTAATCTACCTCATAAACCCGGTGTTCCTAAGACGTTGAATTGCGGCTACATGTGGTCTTGTCTGCCTTAATAAATCCTAGCACGGATGTATGAAGGATTCTTTTAATTACTTCATTCCCGACATAAGTTATGACCACCAGACGGAGTGACTTCTAGGTTCAATTTAGGTGACATCCGATTACAGATGATGCGTTCTTACCTCGGGATAAATACGCATGAGGTTTTACCTTTTGCTGACATCGGGTCTCTTAGAATTGCCACTGACATCTCAGAGAAATCCTCGCATTGGGCCTGCCTTAGGAAAAATCCGCTCAAATTTGACAAGCACCACTTTGTCCATAATTGACCTCATAAGGAAATATGTTTCGCTGTAAAGGCTTTGCTTTGTTCAGAAATTATCTCAAAAAGAAATCCGCTCAGTGGAAAATTTCGTTTTGTTTAGAATTAACATCGTCAAATATATGTGCCGACTTGATCAAAATCGGATCTGAAGATTTCTGTGTCCAAGTTGACTCAAGAAGTGCGTGTTAAAGGGGCATGTGCATCAGTTGGGAAAGGTACATAAACCTTGTGATTGTTGAGCGTATTTCTAGAGTGTATTGTAAGATTAGACGCTGAATCTAATAAATTGATTGACGCCTTGTTATTCTCCAATTTGGATCAGGCTCCACAAGTCTATGCAGAAGCGAGTGAATAATTTGTACGCAGAGAGAAAGGCCTCATATTATTGGTCTCTGTAGCAATCTCCAGGAGGAATTATTTGAATGTTCTAAAACGCTGAATTATTGTGTATTCCAGCAGGGGTTTCAAGTCACCGTGGATGCAAGGGAAGGAGATTGCATTATTTGAGGTGTGTTTTGGGCAAGAAAAATGAGGTAACTGCCTATGAACAATCCAGCAACCCATTCATAAGGCACCTTGCCTTGCCTAGGCTGCAACTTCAGAAGGTTGTCCAATGACTGGATAGTGGATGGTGCAGCCTGCTAATGCCCTAACAGAAATTTACAACTCAGTAAAGCCTTGAATTACTAAGCATCTCCTTTGGACAGTCCCTGGAAAATCATTATCATATACAATTTTCTAATATGTTTGATAAAACTGTCACTTCTGCAATTGATTTCTTGGCTACGTGTATATATCAGGGCCTGCTAATTATTGGTCATCATCAGCAAAATTCATTTCTATGGAAGTCATCTATAAGATTTTCATTCAAAACTCTCAATTGTTTTGAAGATACAGGTCACTTTGATGAACAAAGGAACACATGTAACATGTATTGATGACTTGAGGGGCAGTGCAGTGCCTCATTTAACAGTGTTATGATACTGTTGATAGTGGTTGTGAACCAGCATATACCTGGACTTAATCTATTGGCAGTAACCTTAGAAAGTGCCTTGTCCAGATTTATCCTATTAAATGATTGGGGCCGGAACATTGATGAGCAGGAGTAACATTATGACTATGCCGGATCTGCATGGACTGACATGAAGAAGGGTAAATTCTGTGTTTTAACATCTGTATGATCAGTTTCTAGATCTGTGAAATCTAGGAGAAAATTCGCAGAACTGAGATCTGAAGTCTTAAGCAGATATGTAAATAAGAAGCAGTGCTGGATGAGATGTCAGATGTAGTAGATGAAGCTCTCAAGTGCAAAATTATGAGATAAGGAATCATGTTTGGATTCCTAGTTCTGTGGGTCGCAGTAAAGAGCGTTGGTTGAGGAAGCTACAGCAGACCTCCTCAGAATAACAGGACTTCTAACACAAGCTGGGGCTTGTTGGTATATTCTCCCTGTTGGACAGTGACATAGATAGACACCTATGTAGCAGCTAGCATGTGACAGTTGCAGTCTCACTATGGAGCATAATGGTAAAATGTGTTTCGACAGCTTTCAGACACATTGTTGGAATCTTGAACCATGATCAGCAAACCCTGTTGGATGGCTTTGACTGTGGAAGATTAAGTCACCTTTCCAAGTTGGTATATGGGATGCCCTCATTTAAAATAGGTATCTTCTCTCGCGAGAGAAGCTGGCATTAAGAGGAAGAATACATCTGTATATGCCCCTGAGCTAATATCATTGCTAAACGAAAGAAGATCCTTATGGCTCAAAGATATATGGCTTCAGAGAGGGGAATTCCGGAAGAAAACCGAGAAGCCATATAAATACCAGGGGTATCTAGCAGCGATGAGTACAATATGAGCCTAGATCATTTGAAGAAGATGTAAAGTATCTAAATCTGCAAGGATACAAAGGTGATATATGGTATATGTTTCCTAGACCACAGATCAAAGCTATTGTCACCTCGCTTCAAAATCAAGCATGGATCTGATGGAAGTGCTGAAAAGTTCAAACAAGATTCGTTCCCTGTGAGGAAGGCATAGACTATGATGACATATTTGCACTTGTGGCCCGATATACCACCATTCGATCTGTCATAGCCCTTGCTCCTACGCAAGGACGAAATCTTCATCAGATGGATGTAAAGACCGTTTTTTGTGACATGGTGCGATAAAGGAAGAGGTGTATGTAGAGTATCCTCTAGGGTTTGAAATCCAGGATCGAGAAACCCATGTCTGCAGGTTGAAGAAAACCTTCTATGGGCTAAAGCAAGCACCCAAATCTTGGTACGAGAAGATAGATAGCTACCTGATGAAGCTCAGCTTCACTCGTAGTAATGCTGATTTGAACCTTTACTTCAAGGTTGATAGAGAGAAACCTCTCATTCTGGTGTTGTATGTGGATGACCTCTTCCTGGCAGGTGCTAACCCCCTCATTCATCAGCGTAAGAGGGAGCTCGCTGCTGAGTTTGAGATGAAAGACCTAGGACTAATGTCTAGTCCTGGAGGTCTGGTAGAGACCTAGCAAGATTTTCTTTTCTCAAGGAAAATACATTGTGAAGCTTCTGGAAAGATGTAGTATGGTGGACTGCAAGTTCGTGTCGACACCAATGGATCTCAACTTTAAGAAGTTGAGTCGCAGCGTCGCTGGGCCTGTGTTAGCAAATCCTACTGAGTATCGTAAACTCGTAGGGTCCCTGATGTTCTTAGTGAACACCTGTCCGAACGTATGTTGTGCAGTGGCCAGTGAACACTTTGAGTCAACACATGGTTGATCGTAACATTCACTGGGTTGGTGCCACGAAACTCTTGAGATATATCTGAGGCACGATAGACCATGGGCTGAGATACACTGTCGGGAGTATGACACTCCATGAATATACTCATGCCGATTGCGCTGGCAGTGTGGTGGATCGTAAGAACACATGGATGCTACTTCACAAGTAGATTTGCTTCGGGCAAGAAACGAAAGTCGGTAGCCTTGAGCACCACTGAGGTCGAATACATTGCAGCGTGTATGACCCGTTGTGAAGTCACTTGGTTGTGAAAGCTCTTCAGTGAGTTGTTCAAGCATGTCCTAGATGCCACCGTTATCCTTTGTGATAACCAGAGGGAGATTCATTTGTCATAGAATCCTGGGTTCCACGATTGATCCAAGCATGTTGATGGTTGGTACCACTTTATCTGGGATATGGTACAGCGAGGCACCGTAAGGCTCGATCATATAGGAACTGATGAGTAGGTCGCAGATATTCTCATAATGCCCTTCGGGAAGGTTATGTTCCTAACCTTCCGTGAGAATTTTGGAATCATGGAACGACCCTATGATGTGGGCCCTGTTGGACAATGAGCTCTGAGAGCTCCAAGGGGGTTTTGGGGATAGCTTTGGTGCTATAAGCAACCACAGGGCTAGGCTTGCCGAACCTAGTTGGTGTGCTTCTACCCCACCGTGATGATATTGAGATGGTTTACCTCTCTCTGATCTATGCCCCGTATGCATCCTACCCATGGGGTTTCGAACTCATGGGAAGTACCTCTCATTTGGCCAATGAGGTGGGAAAAGCTAGAGACTAGTAGCAAACTCTGATGGACGCATCAGAAATTGCCGTACTCTCTATGTCTAGGATGGCACATGTCCAACCACTTGATTTGGGATCAAGTTTAGCGAGGTTCGGACCTCCAACTGACTTCGGGTCAAATAAACCAACTTTGGGTTGGTATGAGACTCTTTGTGAGTACCATAGTGGTTTCAGACCTCTGGGCTGAATCTGTTAACCGGGTATGATGTCTTTGTCACTGACCCACTTCTGTTCTGAAATAAAGAGGCCAGCAAAGCAAGTTACGGCGGGATGATGCAAAATGTTTGGATTGCACTAGTGGACAGAGTTCTCCCTAGTTGAGAGGGAGTGTTAAAAATGGACAACTAGGTCCAAACTCCGGGTTGTGCTGCTCAGATGACAATCCCAATATTTTTATTGGACTCCTCTTTCGGAGAGGTGTAAGATTGATCTAAAGAACATCTCGATCGGATGAGCAGAACATGTACTTTGAATTTATTCCACTTATGTGCTAGGTCGGTGTAGAAGAAAATATAGACTTAAATGTCTTGAAAGATGTGTCACACATCCCCAAAGATTCCTATATATTGGAGAGACTTAGAGTTCATTTGACACACATTGTGGTGGAGGAAATCTCTCTCTCTGGATAGCGTTGGAGCTGTGATATATGTGGATTGTTTTTTGTTTGGGTTGTTCTAGGGTTATGTGTGACACGTTTGGCTGAATGACCTATTGGAGACTTTGCTGGTAGAAGCATCCTGCTGATTGCCATAACACCGTCATTCATCATCTCTGTTTTGGCTTATCTTCTATCGATCTATTTGTATGTTCTATCTGCTTCAGTATTGTGCTCTAATCTGAAATGGCATAGAACATATGCAGAAATTTACAAAAGCCCACTCAATAAGAGTTCATGCACACAGCTTTGAGACTGTGATACCATAGACATACAGTGAACACATAGGCATACATCTGTTCATTAATTATTGATCTACACACATGTTTACGCTATTCATACTCTATTTATTAATTATCGATCTACACACATGTTTACGCTATTCATACTCGATTGCATTTTTACTGTGCAATTGTTTCCTCACGTTATGAAAGCCTTCAAGCTTTTGCTCAGCAAACTGTGTAGTCCAGAATTCTGCTAGGCAAGGGATTATAGTCAACTTCAGGAGACTGAATTTCTTGGTGGCAGTCTTTTAAGAAGGCCTGAACATTTCTCAAGAATACTCATGAGACATGCAACCTATCAAGGGTTGCTTCCAATTCATCAATGGCCCCTGCTTTGACGTCAATGACAAACCTCTCAACATGGGGTCCTTTGGGTCCTTTGGGAAGGTTTTCAACTCCAAAGGCCAATACATTTGCCTGTCAATTTAGCATCCTTCAATAGAGGATAATTTTAATACACATTTTACTAAATATACCTCAAGTATATGAAAAAAAATTATTGTAACCCCCGATGTAAAGCTGTGAACTGAAAAACATTTATTGTAACCCCCAATGTAAAGCTGTGAACTGAAAAAAATTTATTGTAACCCTCGATGTAAAGCTGTGAACTGGGCATATATTTTGAAATCAATACAAATATTCTCATTATTGTTAATAAAAAAAAAATTAATAATAATAATTTATTACAAACAAATTTTCCAAAAGAGTGCACAAGTATCCCCTTAGATGCTAGAAGATGCGTATCCCCTTCTAAAGAAAATGCGGACTAATTAGCATATTATTATTGCTACTTAATGGTTTCAGAAAAGAAATACCCCAATATTAATACATCCCTTTCAATGTCCATGACAAATGCACATCAAAACTTAGTTTAGATACCAGAATAAAATATTAATAGTGACTAGATCTTTATGTTGATGTTTGTAGCACGGGAAGGTACTTTCGTGCAGGCCCACTAGAACCTTAATTTTAGCAGTTGCTTTAGTTATTAAGTAATGAAATGCAAAGGTTAATTAAAATTTCAAATGAAGTGAAATCTAATTTGAACTTTCAATCACTTTGAAGATTAAGATTGTAGATTCAGTGAATAACTCAATATTTAAAAGGAAGGTTGGGCTAAGGCAGAAGATACCCAAGACATCTTAAGCACAAAACATTAAGAGAAAGACATCTCTGTGAATGGGTGGAGGATTTCCATTCAAGCGTGCAGTGTTCAAGAAACATATCTACAGTTTGATCAGCTGGGTCAGTTCCAAATTCTTGTTGTATGTATCTTCCTCAGTGAGCCATTATTTCAGGAAGGGAGCCATTGTAAGTTCTGAAGTTTTTAGAATGAAGAAATGATTTGAAGGGAAGAAATATTTGTGTGCATCTGACCGTGAGATTGGTGTATTGAATTTTGCTTCCACTGATTATTTTTATGTTAAAGTCCCATCCGTGCTTTTTATTCAGTAAATCTGCATAATATCTACCAGCTAATAAATTGACAAGTTGCTAGGGTTAGAAATTTAACATTTTATTTCTACATAACTGTCATAAGCAAACTAAACAAATTCAATGTCAATTGAAGGCAACAAAATTGAGTAACTTACAAAATACTACCTCAATGATAAACTTTGATTTTTGAAAATTGAGTATCTAAAATATATCTCACAGATGCTGGAAGATCTGACAAAATAGTATATATTATTGCTACTTACTGCTTTTATAAATCCGGTGCTCGAATATCTGTACATCCCTTGCAATGTCCATAACAAATTTGCACGCAAGATACCAGAGGTATGTTCCCTTAGTTAACAGAAAGAAGTTAAAAAAATAGTACAGGTCAAAACTTAGTTCAGATACCAGAATAAAATTTTAAAAGTATCTATATTTTTATTTCTACAGTCTTCATAGGCAAATTGAAAACTTCCAATATTCTCTGCAACCAAAAACTGACATATCTCAAATCCGTATCACTTCTAAGGCAACAAAATTGAGTACTCAACTAAATTCCATTGCTCAATATCCAGGCAAGGCCAGCAAAAAACCTGGTCCACGTAAGCCATAGTGCAGTAGGAAAGACAGCTGCATAACTTTCAAGCAGCCTGTTCCTCTACATGCCTAGGTGGCAACTAAATCTGTTCCTCCACATGCCTAACTGGCAACTTGAGGCTTCCTCCACTTATCAGCACCTACAGATCGGTCTTCATCACGTTGCCTTTCACGGTCAGGACCACCTCCCCAACGATCACGATCATCCCTATTACCAAATCCACCATACTTGGGTCGTTGCCCAATGGGAGGTTGGGCATCCCGCCCACGTGGTGGCTCATATTGATTTTCACGCCTTCCAGACAATGGAGGTTCATATTTACCCTGTGTTTGTCTTGTAGGTGGTTCATATTTACCAGGTGGAGCATACTTCTCCCTAGGAGGCATAACATCTGCTTCACGTTGTCTAGGCATGGGGTGCCCATCTCTGCTGGATAAACCATGAGCTGGACTAAAAGATTGTTTAACATCATCTGAAAAAAATGATCTCCTATCATTAATATGGGTTGGGCGATCTGGGCGTCGCCAACTATCATTATCTGCTTCAGTACCAACTGATTCTGCCACCTTGCGCATAGCTCGGGGTACAAATTTGGTTGAATTTAGCTCTGAGGGTTTTATAACTCTTGGTTCTTCGTTGATCAAAGCTTCTTTTCGTAGCCTCTCCTTCTCCTCCAGTTCTTTTTCACGCTGCTTCTGTTTTTCAGCAATCTCATCCAGCTTGGCTTTCTTTTCTGCATCTTGTTTGCGCTTTCTTTCTTCCTCTGTAACACATTCATCTCATAAGCAACTCTAATTATCTTATGATCCTCAAAAGAAAACAAATAAAAACATGATGCATACAATCAATAGATTGTACAAAGTATCGTTTGAAGTTTGAACCCCTTACCCTCACGCTTGCGAGCTTCTTCCTCTTCCTTGAGCTTGATCAACCTTGCCTCCTCCTGCCTTTTATAAAATTCCATCTTTCTTCGTAACTCTCTATCCTGTTTTCGAATTGCTCGGAGCTCTGCAAGTCTCTCTTCTCTTTCTCGCTTCAGTCTCTCAAACTCTCCTTGGCGACGGCCAACTACTTGATTCTGAAAGATATTCTGCATTAATCATAAAAAAACAAAATAAATCAGTTGCAGTTCCAGAAAGCAAAATAGATCCTGCCATAATAGCCATACATCAAACCAAAACCTCAACATAACAAAATATGCAAAACCTTACCTTATCATTTAGCATTCGGATAAGCCTATTCTTCTCCACAAGATCTGCAGCATGTTGTTGTCTGCTTTGTTCAATTGCTTGCTGCCATTACACGAGTATCATATTAGAGAGACCATTCAGACAATAAAACCAAAAGACATCAATTGCTTAATTGCAAGAAGTTGTATACACTAAAGCAAGCTATTCAATTCTAAATTAATCAATTGTTAAACAAATCTCATACACTCGTGAAATTGATTATCATCCAACTGGTATTATCATTATTAGATACAGAAAGTCACAATCAAGCTAACCTGTTGTTGCTGTTCAAAGAATATTTCATCATCTACCAAATGTTTTCGATAGGCTGCTTCAATAAGATGGGTTTCCTCTTCTCTTTTGGCCCTTTCCAAATAATCCATAGTTTTTGCTAGTTTCTGGAGTTTACGTTCCATTTCTTGTCTTTCCTTAAGCTGCTCATTCAGCGCCTGCTCAATGAGGGTCTGCTTTGTGACCTTTTCCTGCAAGGAGATAATAATCATAGAAAAAGAATATCACAGGTATAAGAATTCCTGTATAACCAAAACCAACTAACATTTGCAAATTTTATTTAACAGAACTATAGCATACAAGGCACATAAGTAATTGCTGCATACCCCTTCAATGGCAGTCTTTTTGCCCTTTTTCCCTTTCCTTCTCTCAGCTTCTTGAAGCAAAAGTACAGCTTCTTCCAGTTCCTTTTCTTCAATCTCCCTTCGAATTCTCTGCTCTTCTCTCTTTGTATATTCAGATGCAAGTCTTTTCTGTTCCGCTTCTTCTGTTATTCTTTGCTGCTTCAGTCTTTTGGACTCTTCCTCTCGTTCCTTCACAAGACCAGTGAAAGTAAACAAATTTAGCACAAAACATTACCATAGAGAAACTCCTATAAACTGTGATGTAAAAGGCTTGCACCACCAAAACAAACAAAAATGACACACCATTTCAAGCATCTGTCTCTCTTGCTCCTCCTTGCGCCTCTCAATCAAGACTTTGCGAGCAAGAAGCTTTCTATGCTCTTTCTCTATGACCTCAAGCAATACTGGGAAGTGTTGAGTTGCTTTTGGTACTTTCTCAACAGAAGGCAGTTGTATAAGACTTCTAGCCTTGTTTAACCGTTTCGCAAGAATAGCCAAATGATTACAAATCTTATCTGATTCAAGGTCCTGCATAAATAAATTCAATGACGAGCTTATTATGCTCACTCTAAAAAATACTCCATACACAAAATCTGAATCCTCAAAATTAGCAGAAGCTATATTTTTATACAAAATATTGAAAATCAAAAAATTATATTACTTCACCTGACTGCCAAACTGTACAATGCCTTTTAAATGGTCAATCTTCAACTGTACGAAATTGTACTTCACAGCATCCACACTAAGCCTCTCTATAACAGAAATATCAGAAAATGGTATCATCCTTGACAGGACCGTGATTTTCATTGTTTGATACACTTGTGATACCTGGAACATGCAAGGGTTAACTTCAGAAAACCTCAAGAATTCTTCTTTAGAAGACAGAAGAGAGTGTATATACTTTAAGTTTAACAACAAAGAGTAAGAAATATACCAAATCCAAGGACCAAGATAGCATAAAATAGTAGAGACAAATGAACTGAACAAAGTAATAATTAAATTCCCCATCACATGTTGTAAGTTGTGTAACTCTAAAAGTAGGCCACATTTACAAATCACAAGTAGTCACACCACAGAATCGTAGAAAGAATGAAACAAAAGTAGGAATTGAACCCATCACCTGCTGTAACACTCTCAAAGTAGTTAGCCTTTCTAAAGCAGGAATGTATTGCTCCAATTGCACTTCTGGGACCGGAGAAGCTGAAGACAGTTTGTCACTAAGCTTAGAGAGCCGGCCTAGCAGTGGTTGAACTTTATCAGCAAGATCTAAAGGGTGGAACTCATTTTCCAACAGATGATACAAATCTTTCACTTCTTGCGGAACATATGTCATGACACCTTTGGAAACCTAGAATATAATGAAGACACAAGTTACCCACATAAGTACATGTTGCCAGTTTCTTTTTGTGAAACCAAAGAGCCTTTAAAGTCAGTACGATTAAATTATATTCACATATCCTCAAATGTTAACTTATATTTGAAGGCAACAGTTAACATAAACCAGCTGTTTATAAGCAACAATGGAGATATGTAGAACCAAATAGTTTGAGGTGAACACGCTTTTGAATTATTAAAAAATGAAGCACGTTATGATTATATGGTACAGAACTTTAGTATAAGCTGTAACTATAAGTAGATATAGTAAAAACTGTCCTAATATTGCACCACATTCTATCCAGTTATAATTGAAACCATGTAGCTTGCTAAAACACAAAACTGTACAAGCAGAGGAAGTGCTTAGCAGAATACATGTGCGCTGACTTCTCAGCAACATCAAGGAAGGACTCTTAATTTCATAAATAAATGATTTAACGAGCTCTATACCTATTACTTACCAAATCAGATAGAAGTGCTGAGCGTGACAACTGCCAAAAAATATATATTATTAGTAGACATAATGGAAGAAAACTCCTTGTATACAAATGCAAACATCTCAAACAGTGACAGATGCACTTAAGCCGTTTCATTGAAATACCGTACCACTTCTCTGGTGTCCTTTTTAGAATCCAAACTAAATCCCAAAAGACTGGCCATTCTTGAACTCCTTTCCTTCTCATTCTCCAGTTCAAAATGGTGAGCCCCATGTTTGTGATCATAGGGCATAATAGAAATGGCAGCCAACAATACCGATGATGCCATCAGCTGCAAATCCTTCTGTGCTAAGTTTTTATTGTAGCTTTTCTGAAGGATATAGAGCTTGTACCATGCATAGGCATGATACAAATGACTTTCTGATATCCAAAATATCTTTGTTAACTTTGAATAGTAAATTGCCATCATTTGAGGTTTAGGAGTCTTCTTGACCATGCACATAAGGCCATGAATATCTTCTATAGAGCGAAAAGCTTCCTACACATCGTATGCCATTCATCATAAGAAATAGTATAAGGAAAAGGAAAATTACAAATAAAAAATTTAGCTCACCAACCTGCCAGAGCTCAAGCTCAGTTGCAGCCTTCAGTTGCTCAAACCTTGTATCAAGGTAAAGCTGCAAACTCTCGGGGAGATTCAGGTCAGGCCTGTCTCTTTGATCCCTGTACTTATTCAAATTCACAAGATGATTGCGTATTATTTCACAAAGCCGACGGAACTCTGTTGTCCGTTTATATTGCAAACAGAACTGAAAGGCTCGATGTGCAGTCATCTGTCAACCCAATTAGGATTGTAGTCAGCCATACTAAAATGAAGACCTTGTTCAAAACACTTTTTAACAGGCAACTAAAAGACAACACAATCCTTTTCGCTTCTATAAACATTAGCTGTTATATCCACTGCACATGCTAGGAGGAGTGCAGTATGTGTCTCTGTCATTGAAATAGAATATATAGAACAAACTCAGCCATGCCATCTAAAAACATTTAAAGCTCCTAAAACAAGACAGCTCAGGATCAATCAATGTCAGTGCATCCACTGCTGCTGGGATTGGGGCAGCCTATTTGGAGTTGTTAGTGAATGAATTAAGCGGGATACATGTTAACAACCATTACTATAAAATTGGCCAAATTAAGCGACTGTTCCATCTATTCCAACGCTATTTAATATGCACTCACCGCATATAGTGCTTCCAGCTTTGAATTGTTACGAAGTATTTCAAGTACGGTCCTATACGTTTCCCAAAGAAACTTAAACCATGGGGTAACCAGTTCCCGATCAGACCTGTCTTTCCCTTTCTCTCCACTGACAAAACTGAGCATCAAGTCCTCTGGCCTCTTCTCTGCCTCTAAGTCCTCAACATCAAGAGCAATCTCAGATGCCTGTGCTTGAGCTTGAGCCTGTTCAGCCTTCTCACTAGAGAGCTGGAGGAAATACTTGATAACTTCCTCCAAAGAACTGACATTCACTTGCTGGCATACAATGCGATACTGAATAAGTCCATCCTTTGCAAATCTGCCACGCCTCATATCAACACAAAGTTCCACATATTTGAACATTATCTTTTCCAGTGTCTTTTGCCATGCTCTGTACCGCTTTGATGTTATCAAGTCATGAAGTGCCTGTAATGCTGCCTGCTTCTGGCCAACATTCATCAACTCTGCATACAGATTACAAGTTACAACAAAGCTTATTAATCTTCTATACCATTACTGAAAGAGTTAGGCACATATTTCTACATCTGCAAACATATTACCGTGGTTTCATGTATTCACATCTAGCAACTGCCGCACTGATAACATGTCATTTATTTTTTATAATTATTTTTCTAAAATATTTCAACTCAGATCTGAAATAATGAAACAAGCTCTTCTTATGTATTCTTCCTTATGTCAATGCCCAAAAGAGTCGACATTGATAATTTATTATTATTCTCCATAAGCATTGTAATAATAGGAGATCAAAAAAAATTCAGGCACTCTCGTGAAATAAATAATCATGACAAATCACCTAATAATTTTTAATTTTCTATGTAAAATAAAAAAAGTTCAAAGACACTCTCATCAGTGACTCAGAGGAATCAGAAGAGTATATCCCTGCCAGGAAGTGTATCCTTGCCCTAAGTCACACACTTCAGGCTCGAGTTACAATGATTAGGTTCAATTTGAGTTAAATTATTTCGATGAGGTTCGCAATTAGGTTCATCTATATGGTATATATATTTTCTATATATATTATTATAGACTTGGAAACTGTAAAGATAGAATACAAGCTTGAGCCGAGCAGCGACATAATGTTATGAGCTTAAGCTATAGAATTGGTAAATAACCATGAAGTTTGTCAAACCTCACAAAAAAATTTAGATTCTCCAAATTTCAAACCTCAAAGTTAAAGTTCAGAAAACCTTGTAACATAGTCGTTGCCTAAGTGGTTTTAAAGTGAAAATTCAAAACAATTGTAAAGCAATAAAGAACAGATGTGCTAGACTTATAATAAATTTACTGTAACAATCGAAGCTATAACCAAACAGCGATGGCATATTCCTGTCCAATTTCTGTAATAAAAAATACCATGGATCAACACAGTCATATCAACCATTAAAAACAGCATAAATTAAAATTGCTTTTCCGCAATCCAGCATAAAAAGAGAAAAACATTTTAAACAAAGGGAACACTCGAGACACAAATCAGCAAGTGCACATTATCTGTAGAAACAAGTAAAACGGTACACTTTTATGCTAACAGCACTAAATTTGATTCAAACGCTCGATTTTTTAGTAGAAAAAAGGAAAATTAAACTAGATAGGTCCTTCACACACTAAATACACAGGATTTTAGTATGCCAAAATTGGCATGACCTAAAAAAGTGACCTCAAAGATATAGACAAGGCTACAGAAAACAAGCGTCTATACATACTACCCTGAAATGGTTCTTACAAAACTTCAAGGTCCAAAAACTCTGGCAACAAGGGCCTGCTACGAATCATAGTATTAAAAACCGGCTGGTTTGAACCGGAAACCAGTCAAACTGGCGGTTCATTAGCTGACCGGGTCAAACCAGTAGAAAACCAGGTTCAACCCTTTTTTTCGCCAAAAAAACCGGTGCAACCAGTGCTAACCGGCCGGTTTAGGATGGAACCAGCCGGTTTATGGTCAAACCGACCGGTTCCATCCTAAACCGGCCAGTTCATTGCCAAGCCAACTATGGACCACACATAATGCAATTTTTTGAGTTTTGGAGCTTTTTTGAAGGAAATTTAGGGTTGTTTTCCTCCAAAAATATCCCCTATAAGAAAAGCATGCCTACCCTCTCATTTTCCTAACACATCCTGTTGGCAATTAATGGTAATGTTAAATTCTTAAAGTCCTTCTACTTAAATTTTTAACATTACCATGAAATGACTCAGGATGTTTAAGAGTGGTTTCGACCTCATTGGATTTCATATGGAGAAACTAGAATTTTAGATTTCACTCAAAATTCAGCAGACTTAATGGTTTTCAGGATTTCATGGTTTGGGGATTTGCAATGTTTCCATTTGATTCTATCATGTGTAAGGGTATGAGATTGGCATTTGATCGAGAGCATGAAGTCCTTTAAGAACCTTGATGTTGGTGGCATTGATTGTTGAACTTTGTTGATGTTGGTGGTATTGATTGTTGAACTCCCCTACCGTGGCCTTAACAAGAATGTACCCTTCACTCAAAGGAAAACAACTGGTTAGGCATGCTAATCTTCTTCTACCGCATTTTAAGGTTGAGGAGATGAACTCTTCACTCAAACCAAAATCATTGGTTAGGCATGTTAAACTTTTTCAATATCTGTCATGTTATAAGGTTGAGCAATCCAAGTCTGAAGACTTTGAGCTAGATGATGTTTAAGTATCTCTTGTTGATGATCCCATTTCTAGTAGCAATGAATCAATGATGAGTTTCATGAAAGACCATGTTGCTCAGTGATTTGTAGTTTTGATGTCTATTTTTGCTATTACTACTACTACTACTAAAGTTGTAGAGGAGTTTTAGGAGACCTCAAACTTTGAGCCCTATTATTTATGTAGCTCATGTTGATGATCCCTTGTCTAGTCGTGGTGATGATTTTGATCATGATGAGGAGTGATCATGTTGTTGATCACTAATATGTAGTCTTGTACTAGGCCAATGGCCTCATAGTTTGTAGCATTGTTTTTGGACTTTATGGGCCATTTGGAGCTTCATTGCTTATGTATTTTTCGATGATATGTATTGCACTCGGTGCCATTTTGATATATTCACCTTTACATGGTATATCTCCGGATGCGGGTGATACGACGTCGTAACGGGTCACTTGGCCCGGGCCAGCTCCCAAGGCGCCTCACCTGGGGTGGCCACATGGCCCCCCATGGCGCCTTTAATAAGGCCATCAATGTGCTCCTGCACTGGGCATTAACTCCATCGCGCCGTCACCCTCTCCGCCTTGGTCTGTGCATTCGACATCAAATGGACGCCTGCTCGCGCTCTTCGGACCATTTCGACTCTGTTAACCGAGCTCTGCAGCCTTTGCGCTCTCTCTGCCCGGGTGGTTGTGCTACGCCCTGCGAACGCACAGCCACTAGTCGTCGATGTTCTTTGCATTGTTGCCTGGAAACCATTCCGGGCTTCCACTATACGCACAGTAACTTCTGCCCTTCCAATTTCAATTTTCAGGGTTCTCCCGTTATTGTTGGTCAATTTGCTCTTGTTCTTGCAGCTCCCTCCAGCGCTTCGTCGGCTCATTCTGAGAAGCTCACCATGCCTAGACTTAGGCAGCGGATGACCTACAGAGGTGGTGCCTTTAGGGGCAGGTCTATGAGCAAGCGGCCTCCCTACAGCTCCAGCGACGATTTCTCCTCTGAGCCATCTGAAAGACGCTCTGCTCCGGCTCGCTTTGACATTCCTGGTCATATCCATGGCAGTCACACCCCTGCTCCTCCTCTGTCCACGCCCCCGCTCCATGCTTCTGCCGTCCCTCCTCTCCCTGGCAGCCATATTCTGAGGCAATCCTCGCAACGTGCTGAGCTTCGCTTCGACTGTGCCTTTAACCGCCCAACTATCACTGCCTTCATAACTGTCACTCTGCGAGAAGAAGCCACCATCCATCCTCCTCCGACTTCTGGACCCGCGCCTGCTCCTTTCGTGCCCATTCCCAACCCGACTGCCTCTCCCTCTGCTGGTCCCAGCGTTCCCCTTGCTTTTGCTCCTTCCCCCACGGACCACATTCTTTTGCAGGTGGGAACGGAGCTGTCTGGCGGAGACGGAGCCAAGACTATTGAAGAAGAACCGGAGGATCCCTATGGCTGTCGAATTGAAGAGGAGCAGCCAGCTTCAAACTAATTGCTTTCTCTCCGCTATGTCCAGGACCAGTATGAATTCTGCTCTTGACTTTTTTGCAAAAATTTTGGTTTCACTGATGATATATAGCAGCAACAGCTGCATGCCTGTTATGTCTTTCTATAGTTTTATCATGTTGAATGTAGTTGACTCTTCACCGGTTTCCCAGCTCATGGGCGGTGTTATTACTTTTAAAGGAACTGGTTTCCCGCTATGGGCAGTTCCATATCTAGACAGAACTTGGATATCAAGCCCGGTTTCAGGCTCCCTCAGATGAACCGTGGCAGTTTTGTAACTTTATGTTCATAATAGAATTAGCGCAATTTAGCAAAAAAAATTATATCTTTTTTATATTTAAAGTTATTTTAATTTTAAAATTCTATGTATAACCATTAAAACTTGGAAATTTTCATCAAGCAAATTGTCTTTTTTTAGATAATTTGGAAATGTCTATATAAATTAAATTACATCTTTTCATATTTAAAGATTTTTTAAAAGAGTCTTATGTTGTCCTTCAAATCATGAATGTGTTTGAACTTTGCTTCAAAATGTTATCATGGTCTTTTGTATTAAAACTATTATTATTTTAGTTTCCTCTCTAATCTTAGTAGTTGTGAGAATCTTGTTAGGTTTTAGACTATAATTATATGTGAGGTGTGTTTGGTCACAGGTGGGATTGTATTCTTCTGTTCAATAAAAACAGGGATACAAAATTAAGAGTATGGAAAAACCAACAAAGAAAAACTATCTTTTAAAAGCTCAATCTATTTATATTTTGTCCAAATGCCAAATGTTGATTTCCAACTATGAAGATAGAACATTAGGTTTTGGCTTCAATGTCTAGAGACAGTTCCTCATATGCTAGTTCCTCATATGCTAGTGTTTCTGGCTTTTTAGTGTTTGTTATGTATAGAAAAATAATGAAGGCTCCATGGAGATGGGGTACTATATTGTTTATGTGTTACTCATACATGCATATGCAGAATGTTATGCACTATGAAAGAACTTGTGGCAGGTACATTAAGCAGAGATCTCTTTAAGCAAACAATGTCATCCAAAGTTTGTTGTTAAAGGAACTAGTATACAACAATAGTAGGATTACTAATGGGGAATTTCATGGAACTTGATTGACCAGACCAGGTAACCATTTTACGCATGAGTAAACATCGTTGAGCTATGTTCTTGGTTCAAGTTCACTCTAGTTTTCATGATTCCATTCAATTGGCATAGGTTCAATTCTGCCCAATAATGATCTTACTTGAAAGAAGAGGCAAAGAAATAAGCCTCTGGAGGAACACCTCCTAGAAGTAAAAAAGTGTGTTTTTTGAAAAACAACCCCATAAATCCCCTACACCTTAACCTTTTGCTTTGTTTTTTTTCATGAGCATGAAATTTTTCTTATCAAAGCTTTTCCAATGTGATGTGATGTCTCATTTCCAGTTGTGTGAATAACTTAATGTCCAATTAGATTTAATTGTATAAGAGAGGCATCATTGCTCTCTTCATAATTAATTGAAATTTGTTGTGTTGTCGAAAACAATGGACTCCAGTGTATTTGTGTCATTGAGTTGTAGAACCAAACTAAAGATAAGGTTATGTTTTGTTTCCCAAATTAAGCTAGCATGAAGAATTTTTGGTTTAAGCTTATAACATAAATGAAAGTTTGCACTAATTGCAAATGGTTGTTTGGAAAACATTGTTAAATTGGAATTGTTGAATTGGAAAAGTTGTACTTTGATTTGAAAAAATAATTGTTGTATTAGATTTAGATTATTTAGCATGTTTATATTAAGCTGGTAACATACAATTAAGATGATAATTGAAATATTCAGATATGAAAGTTGACTAAGATATAATCTACTACTTATTTACCAATAAAAAATTTAAAACCATTGTGAAGAAATATTGATTTTCGAGAATAGGCCATTTTTACAAAGATGAAACAACAGGTAATATCTTTGCCTGGTTTTAAGCGTAAATCATGTTTCATTTTTTTTGGAATCTTGTTACTTTTTTTTTTTCAATTGGTGTTTTACTTCTATATTAATTCTTTTTATCAATAGCAATTTTCATTTTTAGTTTAAATAAAAATAAAATTTAGTTAATTTATGATTTTTTAAATTTTAACAAATTGAGATATATGGTATTTTTTAAATGTTTATTATATATTATTAATATTTAATTTATATATTTACCTTAATTTTATATGGTAAAATTGATAATGTGTTAACAATATTTTAATATTACTAACAAAATTTAAAATTAATTTCAAATTGAGAAATAATATTAGTAACACTATTATTTATTTTTTAAAATTAAAAATAAAATTACTTATTATAACACAAATCTATTTTCAAAATTAAAATTACATATTAGCAATATAGTATTGAAAATCAATATCTATGTATCAAAATATAAAAATCACCCACAAATTTATTAATGTACATTCTAATGTCTTGATGATGGATCTTCGTTGGGATTCGAAACATCGACACATGTTCCTTAATAGTGTGGATAATCCGGAAAGCTCTTTAACAAATGATCACCACAGGAATTTAAAAACTTAAATTAAACAATTTTCAAACTCTTAACTTGATATTATTACCGAATTGTATGTGAAATTGTGTTGAGAAGAATGGCTCTTAGGGTTAGCACCGACCGGGCCTCTGTTTTTTCTGGTTTTATTGCAGAAGCCGCAAGTCTGTCTCCTTGGGCGACCGTGAATGGGCTCGACATCCCTGCTTTAGGGCTCCTTCGATGGCTTATCCGGCGCAATGCAGGTTGGGGCTGTGCTGGAGCCCCGTTTTTCCCATCTCTTAAGAGCCCGCAGCTGCCTCCTTGTATTTTCTCGACCCTCCTGGCCACGGCTACCATTACCTTCCGCCTTCACAAGGGGTGCAAGACAGTGATAGCTTTCGGCTTTGGGCAAGCAGACGGTGCAGAGCAAGCAGACGGCTCGAGGCTGACTACGGACACACAGATCTCCAACAGAGCGAGCGGTCTTTGGAATTTCACTCGGTTTGGGGCCATTTTCACACCTCTGCCTCCATCTCTGTTTTTAAACCCTGCTTTCCCGTTACTGGGCGACTGCTGGCCTGCTCATTTCACGGGCGAGAAGATCACCTTGCAGCAAGGCGAACCCTCTGCTCTTGCTCTGCCCCTCGGCTATAAAAATCTTTCTCCCTCGTCACGGACATTCCAGATTCAGATAGTTCTCCTCTCTGGAAAGACCCAACTCTTATGGGTCCATTCCGAGAACCTGGTGATTCATCTCGCTCAAGCCCTTGAACACAAACTATGATCCCTTCCCATTCTCTGTGTCTCTTATAGATATGAATGCTTCTGTTCATGTTTCCCTCCGGTTGAGGGGAGGAGCAGCAGGTCAAACATCTGCACCCAAGGGCTTCTCTTACAAAGAAGCAGTGAATGCCCAGACTTCCAAGCATTCGGCACCTCCGGAGGCTCCCAAGCCTTTCGTGGTTGACAAGATGGAAGAAGTGCCATCTGTGGTCATCTCCAACCCGGTTCTGGAAGAGAACATTCAATTCCTTTCAGAATATGGCCTCATCTGCAGGTTTAATGGGCTATGGCCCCGCACTTAAGATTTATACAGTTGGATTCATTCTTCCTGGACCAAAAAATGTAAAGTCTTTCTTTGCTCAAAGGGCCTTTTCATTGTGGTTTTTATTAACAGCAAGGATTACCAGACTGCCTTAACAGGTGGTCCCTGGTTCTGGGGAACAGCGGGGCTTTTCCTCACCCCCTGGTTTCCAAACTTTGATTTGGCCACAACTATCATCACCAAACTTCCAATATGGGTCAGGCTTCCTAATTTTCCTGCTCACCTTTGGCACTGTGCGGTCTTCGAAGCCATTGGAAACACGTTGGGTCGCTTTCTTGTTACTGACCCCTCGAGAGGCTTGAAGGGTCTATACACCTTTGGCAGACTCTGCGCAGAGATTGACATCAGCAAAGGCTTACCTGACCAAATCATTCTCAAGGTTGGGGACTTCTCATGGTCACAGACTTTAGACTATGAGAACACGGCATTCCGCTGCAGGCATTGTCATCAAATTGGTCATCTGCATAACTCCTGTGCTATTTTTCTAGCCCAAAAGATAAATAGCACTCGCAAATCAAAGGATAAGAGCTGGAAATCCATTGACCCACCTCCCATGAAGGTACTTGAGTCCTCCAGCTCTGATGAAGATGAGGATGAGGGCGACTCGGGGGAGGGGTTGGACACTTAGCAGCAACCGCCCTCCCCGAATGGCCCCGAGGGGCCCCCTGCCTCCTCGATTTCTCAGAAACGCTCGCATGAATCAAACACCTCTAACTGAGACAAGGATCCTCCTCCACTGACCAGCAACACTCTTCAAATAGTTTCAATCCACCCACCCTCGAGCGGCTGGGTTAAAGTCACAAAAAAAAGGGAAGAAACATCGATCATCGGACTCTTTACTCTCTGGATAGAGCTCTTGTATGTTTTTTATGTTTCCATTGTTCTTCTTCTGCTCTGCTTGTTAGCTTCGCGAAAACGAGGCGGTCAGCCATTTCTTTCAGACTCTCCCAGTTTCTGCTTCTCATGATTGTAACACCTTTATACTATTAGTTTATTAATAGAATGGTCCCGCCTAATTTAAAAAAAAAAAACTTGATATTATTACTAAAAAAAGAAATTCCAAATTAAAATAAATAATTCATATTTAAAATAAAATAAAACCATTTTCAAACTTTTAACTATATTATTACAATGAAATAAAGAAGAAAAAAAACCAATAATTTCAAATTAAAAATAAATAATTCATATTTAAAATAAAATAAAGAAATAAGGATAAAAATAAATATAAGCAATACTTTTTAATTAAAAATATATATTTAGTTTTAAATTTAAAAAATATGATTGAAGTTGCCAAAAATGGAGTCGCCCTTCCGAAAATGGAGCCAGCCTGGTGTAAGTGGTGTAAATGTGGCAAATGTAATTATGAAGTTATTACACAGATTTCATAGGCTCAACAAAGGGTGGATAAAGATGTCAGATTAAATAATTCAAAAGAAAAACTTATTCAATAGGAAAAGTATGTATACTATTAATTCCAATTACATGTGATAATGACATAGTCAGCTTAATATTATTTCGATTCATAAGAATATGTTGATATGAATTTGTTTAATGTTTAAAATACAATTATTTTTTCTTTGCAAGATTATTTAAAATATGCATTTAATACTTATCATCCTATATTTTATTTTTACATTTTCTCATTTAATATTATTAATAAGTTTCATATATTTTGTTTGTTATTATTTTTTTTGAGAAAAATTGATCATCTTAAAAGATGAGTTAATATAAAAAATTATGTTTGAATTTTAAAAAACTAAATTTTTAAACTTTTTTATATCAAATTAAAAATTTTAATTCAAATTTAATAATTAATAACTATAATTTTAAACAATTTATTTAATTTATATTATTGTTTCATTATTAAATTTTCATGATAAATAAATACAATCATCATATTATATAGTCTACATAAAAAATGTGGTGTATTCATGATTGGTTTCAATTTCAATAACAAGGAACTACATCACTCACGTTTTCTTTATAACATGGTTATCTCGTTCCTAAAATATTGAAAATAAGATATAATATTTAAAAAAATTGTGATTTAAAAAATTATATTTTATATTTGTAAAATTCTCTTATAAATATTATAAAACAAATCATTTATAAACAATTTTTATATTTTACATTTTACAAACAATTTGTATATATTGTGAGCTTTTTCATGTCTATTTTCCCATCGAGTTTGGGTGATGTTCAAAGTGTCATTTTCTTTTGCCCAAAATGAGTTTAACAATCTTATATTTGTGGAGAAAATGCAGTGATTTTATAGCATTCAACACAAGACAAATGTCTTTAGCACAACAAAAAGGTTGACAAGAGGTAAAGTGAGTTGATTCAAAAGGAAGGCCTATTGGCCTAATTACTTAGTTTTATTATTTTATTGGAAATTAAATTTTAGATTCGTAACGATGAATCACATTAGTTGGTTTGAAACTAGTCTATAAAATATATGTTTACTTGATTATAGTTTAAAACTAGTCAACAAAATTTATTATCACCAAACAAACTCTCTGCAAATTGATTATTATGTTGTTTTATTTTAATTTTTCATTGATCACACAAATTATACTACTATTAATAAAATTATAGCATGTTAATCTTTTTAAATGAATTTCTTATTTCAAATTATTAATTTATTTAGAAACTTTATTATGTATTAATATTATTCATATAGCTTATATGGAAATATTAATATTAGAATGGAAAGTTTACAAAGTTAGATTTAAAATTTAAGTTATGGAAATATAAATATTAGATTAGAGAGCTTACATAGTTAGATTTGTGATTTAAGTTTGATATTTTGTAGAATATTTTTTGAAAAAACTTCATAATATAGATTTATATGATATTGAATTTATTAAATTAAAAATTATTTAGAAGAACAAAAATGTGAGTGAAGAGAAAATAGCAAAAGGATTGGATAGATTTATAGTGTCAAAAGTTTGGCTTATGATCCTATTAAAATTAGACAATGGATAAGCAGTACAGGGGAATTCAAACACTTTCCAATTTTCAATGAAGTAGCTTCTACTCGGAGGAAAACTCCTAGTCCATATAAATTTAACTTGGGTGGATAGCACAGGAGGACTATGTCAGATTGATAAAGGTTTTAGGGTTCCCTTGGATGTGTCCTTAAGGGAATCAGTGGCAATCCAACTAGAGAACAAACTAGAAAAAGTAAAGCAAGCTTCTATTACTTCTATTAAAGATGAGAAATTCATATATGAGGTGGAATTAAATTAGAGGATTTGTATGATAAATTAGTGATTGGTTACCTTTCTAAAGAACTATAAGCTAAAGGCATATGTTTCAAAGAAAAGAGAAGAAAGTTGTTGTTGGAAAAGGAAGAACCTCATAGACTTGAGAGTAGGGTCATTTGACTATTGAGTGGGGATGAAAATACTAAATTTTTTGATCGTTATGCAAATCATGAGAGAAACATCAGTACTATTTGGAAGGTGGTGAGAAGAGATGGGTCAATGGCTTCTATTTTTGAGAACATTGCTTAGATGGGGATAGACCATTTTACAGACATCTATAATGTTAAAATAAGAGTTAATATAGCAAAGGTAATCAAGAAGACTTCATTTTCCCTAGCTTTATAAGTGGGGTAAAAAGGACCTATCTAATGGAAGAGGTGTCCAAGGAAAAATTGCATTTTTTGTTGCAGATTTCCCAAAAATACAAAGGTCTAAATCTAGATGGGTAGACAATGGATTTCTTGTCAGGTTTTTTAAACATTCTGGAAGAGGAAATGTCGACAGTGGTTGATGAATCAAGATCCTCTAAGAGGATTTTAGCACCATTTAATGTGAGTTTCATAGCCCTTATTATGGAATTTGATAACCTAGTTTCCTTTGAAGAATACAAAACTATACATCTATGTAGTTACAATTATAGGATTTTTATAAAGGTCATTAGAAGAAGGGTTAAATGTTTGCTTTCAAAATCAATTTCAAGTGAACGGTTTGAATTTCTAGAAAGGAGGAAGATTCAAGAGGTTATTGTGGTGGAAAAAGGATGACATTAATAAATCTCAACAAGTCAAACCTATGGTAGTAAAGGTTGACTTATCCAAGGATTGTGACATGTTAGTTGGCTTTAATTGAAGCTAATGCTTGGGATTTTGTGTCTCCTTTGTGAATTGGTCATGAATTGTGTTACTACGGTTTCTTTCTCAATGTTGATTAACGGATGCATTATTTCTTTGTTTCAGCCAAAGAGAGGATTAAGTCAAAGAAGTCCTCTTTCTCCCCTACCTTTTTTTTTAATGTGGTAGAAGATTTGATTGGGACCCTATTGGATGCCAAGAGATCTAGTGCATTTAAAGATATTAGAATTGGTAGCTCTTTCACTTATCCATTTGCTATTCATTGATGTTTTGTAATGGGACTAGAAGAGATGTTGTTAAGTTAAAAGGGATTTTAAAAATGCATTATTTAGCTATTGGTATGATGATTAATGTTAGGAAATCTACTATTTCTTTTATGGGGATTGTAAAATAGGATTTTACAATATTTTGAGGTTGAGTTGGATTTGGGCATGAAGTGTTTAGGCTTTATCTTAAAGCCAAATAATTATCAAAAAAGAGACTAGAGATGGTTAATCACAAAGGTTGAAAAAGAGAATAGATTTGTGTCATCATTGGTTATCAATCTTGCCCTAGTAAAGTTAGTTTTAGAGGAAAACCCTATGTATTGGATGTCATTAGCACATATTAAAAGAGGTGTTATATAGGTAATAAGAAGGGTCAATTTTAGGTTTATCTCTTTTTATTATAAGGATATTGTAACATCCCAGTTTGATCCATGAATTAGAAAATTTTATTTCCTCCTAATTCTCAAATATGCTATTTATAATTTTCAAAAGAATTCTGCCAATAGAGAGCTATTGAAGGTAGTATTTTAGATCCTTGATTGGAGTTTTCAATCCTCCATTTTTTCTTTGCTAGTCTCATTCTATTGCTGCAAATACTTTGGGCTTGATATCTTTGCAACAACTCTTCTTCCAAAACTAATCAAATTTCAACAAAACAAATTAATTTTGCACATTAAATCAAAATACCAAAATTTGGGAAAAAAAATATCAAACTATATTATAATAAAATAAATAAAAAATGGTACTTCCAAATGTTCTCTTTCAATACTTAATTACTCAATAAAGTGTTCTTGAAATCAATTTGCAACAACTTGAGTTTTTGGCAAATGAAAATTAAAAAACAAAACCCAAAAAAATGGTTTTGGTTGCAAATTCAGAGCCTCAAATTCTGCTAAACTTTAGGCATAGTAAATGTGAATATTTGGTTTAGTTAATACACCCAGATTATTCTACATTATCTTAGTTTTCTAACGAGCCATCCTAAGCCTCATTTGTTCAAGTAGAACTAAAGAGAGTCTTTCAAAGTTGAGGTGTCAAAACTGTCAAAGTGCTGGAAAATGCATGCTGAGAAATTTTTTTGGTATTTTTATTAATATACAAATTAAAATTAATATACACAAATTAAGATAAAATAAAATTATACAAATAATTAAAATTTATTAAAAATATTTAAAATAAAATAAAATTGTATATTAAAAAGTTTATTAAAAAACAATATTAATAAAATATTAAAACAAAATAGTGGCTTTTAGCTCATTAATGAGCCTGGGAGTTATAAGGAGGATGGCAGACGAGGGAGTTGTAAGGAAATGGAGAAGAGTGGATAGGAGGGGAGGGAGGATCTAGGCTCAAGTGGAGTGGGCCCTCCCTCCACCATATCTTTTCAATCTACCCAATTATGTTATAAACATGCCCTTTCGACTCCTCCCACTTATGTTTTGCTTGCATAATTCCCGAGATGAGCTCTTGATGATGTTAATACGTTCTCAAGCTTATTATGCTGGGGTGGCTCGAGCGGGATGAGATTAAAAATAATATTTTTTATGTTTTATTAAAATGTGTATTATTGGGGAGGCAAGAGGGGGAGGAATTCTAATTAACCCTGAAGGAATCATAGAAGATAAATACGCCAGAGGAATGGGAAAGAAGACAAATAATCAAGTTGAGGCTTATGTATTATTCCTCGATCTCACTTTGGCTCGGAAAAAATGAATCATGGATATGATTATTCTAGGGGACTCCCTTCTGATCATAAAGCATATGAGCCACAACTCGGTAACTCAGAACAATAAATTGAATCAAATATTTAAGAGAACCCAAAGAATGATACCTCACTTTGGACATCTAAAGTTTTTCCATAGCCTAAGAGGTCAAAATAAGGAAGCTGACAGGCAAGCCAACTTGGCCCGCAAGATGAAATAAGAAAGCAACGAGGTGAATGGTATAGCGAGAATTGTTCTTATCCCCTAATTTTTGATATGAAAATCCAAAAATTGATAGTTATTATTAAATCTTGCATGAAAATTTGAAATAATAAAATGGAAAGTAGGGAGATAATGGGGTTTGTTAGTCTCTTCATCCCCCTCATGGCTCCCACATGGCTCCCTAATGTAATCCCCCTTTTCCTATGCTTCTGCCTCATCACTCTCCCCCCCACCTCCCTCTCTTCCACCTCCCCCACCACATCACCCTCCTCTTCTGGCAGCCTCAAACACTTTGGCAGATCTCCCCTCTTCACCCCTCCTCCTGTCCTCCCTACCCCTGTCACATCTGCCATATCATCTCGCGCCCCCTCTCCCTGCCTCATGGTGGCTCTCCTCAGCGTGAGGTGCAGTATCATATGTCATGTGCCTACTGTCCTTAGTCAAATGTAACACTTGGAGTTATATTAAGTTTAATTGAGGGAGCTTAAGCGACCGCTCATTAGATCGATCTATGTAGTCGGCGCATTTAAGGTGAAAACATGTGAAATCACTATGAACGAGATTGTCATTTAATCCATCTGGGCTGGTGCAGATAATTCACGCAGGGGAAGGAGAATCTAGACAAGCCGGAGTTGGTTTCAATGATCAAGAGCATTATGGAAGAACATTGGGATGCAATAGGTAAGCGTACAATCCCACACTTCTACATTTGGCTCAGGCTCAAAACATTGTATATAAGGAGGAATAATGGTTTGGTCTTCTTCCAAAAGAGTGGGCCTGTCTTAGTTTTGGTGGTAATTATCTAAAGGACCCCGTGGCAGGGTCTAGGAAGTCAGGGTATCCAAGGGTTTTTCATGGTCGTGGGATCGGAGGGAAGTCACCCTCAGGAGAGTGAGTTGGTAGTTGTTGAGGGGGGTAATTTCGGTGAATTAGACAAGAGGGAGACAATTGAGGGGCTCTGTGATTATCTGTCCTATGTGGTATTTTCGGGGCTTTGCATTTATCCATTATGTTTTGGTAATCCATTATTTTCTAGTAATTCTTTCTATTATGGTAATCCATATGTTGTTGGCATGGAAGAAATGAGTCATACCAATGAGGGAAGCTTAGCTTTGGGTTCCTGGGGTTGTCATCACCCTCGTCGGGCATAATGTCGGGGCGCTTAGAGAAGGATCGAGGGAGTTTCCCCCAGAATGTGGTCTTTGTGTCAAATATCATGTTGAACTTAAGTAGGGGTTGGAGATTATGCAAAGGGGCCTTCATCAACAATAGAAGGAGGCTTACGAAATGCAGGAGAGGCATATTGAAAAGAACCTAACAGTTTTTCAACTTGAAGATGAAATTGATGCTTTGCAAATGCAAATTAAGGACCTCTAATTCAAATTGGAAGAAAATATCTCTTGGCTAGATGAAGAAAATACAGGAATTGAACTCTATTGTTTAGCTTCAATGGAGGAGTAGCCAACCCCTTGTGTTTTTGTTTTTTGATGAAGAAATATAAATGTAATTTTCTTTTGAACCAATTTTGTAGGGCATATAGTAGTAATCAAGTAGATATGCAGGTCTTTGTAATTTTAGGGAAAAAAATTGGGCCTGGATGAACAATATGCAAATTCAACTGCCCATAAATGGCATCGTACTTATTTTGTAATCCTCCCAGTTTTTGGCCGCTTACGGGCACAAATTAATATAATCCTCCTCTTTACTATTAAAAAAATGTATATTATTTATATATACAATAAAGTCTTAATATGTACATGTTTTGAATCCAGTGGTTTTAAAATTAATTATTAATTAAATAAATAAATACATTAAATATTGATAAAATAATAATATTTACAAATTAATTAAGCTAATTAATAAAAAAAAGCAAAATGATTAAGTAATTTTATTTACATTTTAAAATAAAATACATTTTGTACATATTTAAGTCAAGGTAGTGAAAATCACTCAAACTGTGAATAAAGCGTCATTTTCAAACCGTAATCCCAAACTCAACAAAATTAGAGTCGTTGGGAAGATGATAAGAAACTACACACAACGAATTGATGAAAGGGAAAAACCAAGAAAAATTAAAATCCAGCAAAATAAACCAAATAAAACATTTAAGAGGCGATATAAACAAAAATTTACATGGAGGGTCCCCATTATTATTATGAAGATAATAATGTAAAATGGGGGGTTGTTATTTTGCACAACAATGATGACACACGGGGAAGAAGCAGTTATCTCTGGTTAAAAATATAATGAGCTCAAATTTACCAAAAGGTTGAAATAATGAATCATAACAAAAATCCTTCAAACAATACAACATTTCCCATGGGTCCCTCATTAATAGATCAAACAATATAAGTTCTAAAAATATAAGTACTCGAAACACACTGAGTTTAAAACCATGAATCCATGTTTTTAGGGAAATATTTAATTTTAAATTTACCTCATGTGAGTGAGAGAAGATGTACAGATAGGAAGTTTTAAATAAAGTATACATCCATTGATATAAATAATCTCCTTTACCTGACATCGCTTTGATTCCAACAAGCATCCATATCCCCTTTGAATTTTTCTTACTACCAATAAAGCATAGTCCCACTCCCAACAAGCTTGTTTAGTACCCCGATGGGTTTACTTGTGCTTCCCACACCTATGTGCTTACAACCCTCTTTTATCACTGTTTTGATAAATTTTATTTAAAGAATTTCTTTTAGAAATTGAGTGAAGAGGGCAACGTGGTACAAAATATTTTAAAGAAAATGGATATAATACTTATAAAATTTTGACTCCCTCATCTTTCCCTACAACTATCAATCTAAAGGCTTTTATGTGAAGTGGGGGGATGGGTGGGATTCATTAAATTAGACTCAAGCCTAATCTTTCCTTGAAAAGATGAACTTTATCACTTGGAAAAGATGAATGTTCTTCCATTGGAAACGAATTAAGGTAAGAGAACTTAGAATTCAATAAATATGTCCCTTTAAGGTAATTGAAAACCCATGAAATTGACATATTAAAAATTCTCCATGTATGCTGACCAATGTTGGGTATGAAAAAAAGACTTCCATATAAATCTTGGTAACATCACCAAATCCATTCCAAAGCAAAAATGAAATAGACACACTCCAAAAATTGCAAAATAAGAAAGGAAATGCAAACTAAAATGAAAAGTCGAAATTGAAAGAAAACTTCAACAAGACAAATCATAAAAATGTCTCAACAAAAAAACAGATATGAGGGACAAGATGCAAGTTTTTCTTAAGTTGAGATCGTCTTAAATTGTCTTGCAAATTTGAAACTCATTAGACTTTTATTAACTTTAAATAACAATTATGAAGCTAAGCAAGAAGTTATTCCCTTGAAAACTTCTTGTTTCAAAATTAAGCCTGTTTGGAAAAAAAATCTCGATGATTCATAATAAAAATAAGGCGTATGACAATATTAAACGAAAGAAAAATTGAGGTTGAGAGACTCCCCTTTTAGCTTATTTTCAATTTAATAAACATCATAATTTCTTTGCCTAACGCGAAAACAAGCAAAACGAGGAGAGCGAATTTCAAATCTCAGTAAGTAAGGGTCCCTTCTTTTAAGGAAATATTCAATGACCTCCAAAAAGAGAGCTTTAGATCAACAAATCCTAAAATAAAAACTGAGTCTGCAATCAGAATTAAAACTAATAGAAGATGAGCATAAGCGTATGAATTTTTACCTTCGAAAAATCTGGTTACGATTTACCTTAAAGGTCGTGATCTTTACCAAATTTCAAGCTTTAAAGAAGTAACCTCCTTCGTGATAAAATTTAGAATGTGAAGAGATTGCAACTGTAAAATTAAATTTGCTCAAGATCATCAATTTTATTAAATGAAATCTAAGGCGAGCAGTAACTAGTCTATGGAAATAAATACTTACCAAAAAGACTGGTTACATGTTCAAGAAATAATGAATTTCAGACTTATAAAAATAATGAGACTTTGCCCAAAACGTGCCTTGTTTTGTATAACATCCATAATTATTTTCTTTTCCTTTTTTGATTTTATATAAGCTCCAAAGCTTTAATATAATCCCATGTAATGAATCCAAAATCCCAACTCAGGTGGCGATTTATATAAATATGAAGAGGACTTGGTTTAATTCATAGTGGGAATTAGAGTGGAGTAGAATAAATATAATCGAAACACATATAAATGAGTAAAATATCGAAATACATTTTCAAAAAGCATATATAAAAGCAAGCGTAAAATATCGAAACCAATAAAGTATCAGCTAAAGTAAAATGCAAAATGCTAAAAAGCGTAGAGGCAAGGTGCTGAGCTATCTTGTATAAATAAATCCCAGTTATTTCAAGTGAGTGAGCAAATATTTTAGAAAGTGGAAAAAAATTGGGGTAACAAAGTTTAATTCAACTCGACTTAAGCACATGAAATATTTTAGAAAGCACAAAGGTAAGGCTTTAAGGCCACTAATAGAAATAAGCAAAGGAAATGTTTGTTTGTTAATAGATTTATCAAAACCCTTCTTCCTTGTCCACTATTGTAGATCACAATTGCATATTTCCTTTCCCAAAAAGTTTTCTTAATTAAATTCAATAGCTTTTTGGAAATAAGAAAAGGATTTTTCAAAAAATTAGCTGCATCAAAACAAGCAAGACCTGCTTATGAAACCTTTTGTAAATGCGAAAAGTAAAGGAAACATAAATCAAGGCGCAACATAGAAAAATAATAAATTCTAATGAATAAGTGAATAATTCCCTCGAACATGTATCTGATAACATTATGCTGGAATAATGTTAAATCATTTTCCTTAGAAAATTAAAAAAAGGCTTGCTGCTCACTTATTTTTCTTCCCGCATTATTAGAAAAATAAGAACATGAAAACAATCTAAATTTAAATTATCCTACTCCTAATCTAATCTAACAGAGTAGATCAAAACTAAGTGAAATCATACTTCCAGTGTGACCATTCACTTAGCCTATTACCTGCACATATGTACATATAAAAAAGCAGTAACAAAATAAAAAATATGATTAAAATGAAAAAAAATAAACTTGAATGCAATATGTACATCTATTGCTAAAGTATCTAAAAAAATAAACTTATTTACAATCACTCTCTCTTGAAAAGTTTCCTCCAAATACGTTCCAATTGGATCATAGAAATCCAAATGAATATCTATTAATGATTGAAGTGAATTTGAAAGAAGAGAGGGCCACAAGGTAAGATTTAATGATGTATCTTTAAGTGATAAAGCCTGCATAAAACCATTAGTATTATGTAAATATGGTGAAATATCAACAATCTTTTGTGTAAGTGAACTTTCCAAATGACTTTCAAATGGATCAATGAAGTGCGAATGGAAGTTTAATGAATCTGTTAGAAGATATTTTGTTGGGTTAAATGGCTGGTTGCTTTGTATTGATGCACTCACAAGTGTTGATTCATGTAGAAAATGAATTCTAGAAGAAAGAGTAAGTTGATAAGAGATGAACATCAAATGGAACTGTAAGATTAATTGTTCTTGATGCTCATGATTAAGACCTCGAAATTCATTTTCACATTCTACCATTAATTCATTATATGAGTGTTGAATGCTTGATTGTTCAAAATGCCAGCATAGGATATCCAAAATTTGACAAATGAAAGAGGAAAACAAATATGAAAATTGCCATAATAAATGAAGGAAAACTAATAAAATTAAATCATTATTTACACTAATATTACAACTAGTGTTGCAACACAGTTGGGACTCGTTTGAAGTAATTTTATCTTCACAAGCATTAGCCATAATAATGTAATTGGAACAATTATCAACATAAAATTGTGAGTAAGAGAAAGGCTTAAGACTATGAGTATGAAAGGAAACTTAAAGCCCATCAGAATCATAAATAAGAATGGAAAATTAATTAATATTTGATGGGATTTCAAAATGAAACTCTTTATAAGAAATATCAGTAAAAGGAGAGTCACAATTTCGAAATGTACAAGAGTTAACAAGGGTGAGTGGAATTGATAAGAAATGATATGACTCACTGCACTCTAACTCTAAATAATAATCATAAATGACTTGAAAAAATTCATTAGTATTCCCTTCCTTTCCATAATAATCATAAAAAAAAAAAATGATTGAGAACATTTTTAACATTATTGAAAGGATGATCATTAAATGTCTCTTTGCCCTGATCAAAACTAATTGGCAATTCATCATTTGCATTATTTATATCAATTCCTTTGTTCTCTAGAATAACATTAATGTAAAGAGGAAGTGAATTTCTATCAACAAAAAGATTAGGATAAAGAGATAAATGAGAATTAGAAGAAATGAACTTGAAATTTCTTCGCTTTATATTTTTGTGGATTTTCTCCAATGCAAATTTTAGATTCTTAATCATTTATGTGGCTAATCATATTCTCACGAAGACTAATATTTGGATGCCTTAATTTTTGTTTCTATCACAAATTTTAGCATGAGAATCATTTACCACAAAAAGCTTGCTTTTGGGATTTTCAATTTACAATTTACTTGCTGCATATTATTTTATAAATTTGTTGCTTTCTGATTTTCAGATTTGTTAGCAACATTTTTCAAGTATGTTGTCGATATTTTCTTGAAGCTCATTGTCAAGTTCTTCCAAGATTTTTTATTGTGGAATAGTAGCATTAGAAAGAACATCACGATCTTCAAAAACTTGTTTGAAGGTTTCTTTAGGATCATCTTCAACATTGTAAGTAGTATTTACAAGTTGTAGGAATCCATCATACATAGCTGATGAAATTTCATCATGATTGGCATGTGCATCTTCCATATGTGAATTTCCAGTCACGTTAATAGAGGCAGAATGTGACTCATCAAAGTTTGAAATTACTTGATCATATGGATTTGGAATACAAGAAAGAGAAACTAAATTTCTAAACCATCATATTAATTGAAACTCAGGAAGCAAATCTTCATATTGAATTTGAAAATATAATAATTTAAATCTAATGAGAAAATCATCCAAAGACTCACGTTCGAATCGACAAAATATTTCAAGTTGATCACAAACCTTTTCCTAGTGGTAATCCTCAAAAACATGTAGGAAATTTTTTAAAAACTTGTCCCAAGTGCAAATAGAGGAAAATAGTGATGATTTACACTAGTCTTTGGCCAATCCTATCCAAGTGGAAGTAAATATCTTGCACAACACACCTTCCTCTATATCAAAATTATTAGAATTTAAAATGAATTGAAGAACATGATTAAGAGCAGAGAAATTATTCTTATTGTTAAAATTTGTCTTTGAAAAGATCTTTACTACCAGAATTGGAGTGGTGGCTAGTGGAAGTCTAGTGAAGCAAGTACAAATGGGTTGTTTAAAAGGAACCATTGTAAAAAGATAAAAAAAATTAAACACAAAACTTTTAAAGAAACAATTTACTGTTGGCCCTCCTTCTAGAGCCAAAAATGACCTCATCAACATTTGGGAAGGCCATCTAGTTAGAATCCCAAATCAGACTCTTATTCGTTTAAATGATGGCTCCGACTAGTTCTATTGGGTCCTGTTACTCCCTCTCTCTCCTCATTCACTTGTAATTTTCCTAATTAACTATCAACAAGAAGAGAGATATAATATCTACACTCTTGTAGAGCTCTAATAAGAAAGAAATCCTTAAATTGAATTGAGGGCTCAACCAAGCCACACTTAAGGTTACCCCTTATATAAGGGGACTCCTAAGGATGAAATTAATTTATCTAACTTTAAATCTAATCTAAATTCAATGCATAAATGTAAAAGAAACTAACCTAACTAAATACTTAGGAGATAACTACCAAATATTAAGTGCACTACTTTAACTAAATTTGGGATTTAAGACACTTTTGATGATTAACATCAGGCTTCCAAATCAGTTCTCACAGTTGATATTACTGCTAACATGAATGTTCTATTTTGGAGATTATAATAGTGAAAAATAGGCCATCAAAATGCAGAAAAATTTCTTACAATTCAATGACAATTAAATAAATTTTATATGACAGATTTATGAGTAAATAGTTACTTAGAAATATGATTTAGGCACATAAGCAAAGTGAAAATTGACAACGGATCCATGAGACTAATAGATTAGATAGTTGATTTACAAGACAACCATTTTCACATTAAACAAAATTGCACAATATGAAAAAATTACACAAATTTTCCATCAAAAGATAAAATTTGCATTTTAAATAAAAGTATTTAATACAAGTTGATGAAATTGAGTGTCTTTGTTCTGTTTCTCCAAATAATCTCGTCAACAATATTTCCCAAAATCCATGAGCTCCACTGATGAAGTAAAATACTGCAAAAGTGCAAGATTTGATCCAAGAACAAAGATGAGATCTTGAAAAAGAAAATCCACAACACTCATATCTCAGTATTTCCTCTATACCTACAACTATGGTTCTCCTTACAAAAATGCTTGGAGTTGCAAAATTGAAGTCAAGAGGAACCCCCTCCTAATCTCAAATCTGATATTTATAATCTACAAAATAATTCTGCTAATAGGGATCTGCTGAAGGTAGTTTTTTATATCCTTGATTGGAGTTGCCAATCCTACATTTTATTTGTTGCTGGTCTCATTATATTGCTGCAAATCCTTTGGGATTGTTCTCTTTGCAACAACTCTTCTGCCAACACCAATCAAATTTCAACAGAACAAATAAGTCTGGTACACTAAATCATAATACCAAAATTTGGGAAAACAAAGTCTCAAACTAGATTCTAATTAAATAAATTAAATAAATAAAAATTGGTGCTTCCAATGATCCCTGTCAGGACTACTTCGATTCAAGAAAACGGTCTTCAAATCAATTTGTAACAACATGATTTTTTGGCAAATGAAAATTCAAAAAAACAACCTAGAAAATTAGTTTTGGTTGCAAATTCGAAGCCTCAAATTATGCTAATTTTTATGCTTAATAAATGAGAATATTTGGTTGACTTAATGCTCCCAGATTATTCTCTATTAGGGTCCTATAATTTTTTATAGGGTCACTTGATTATAGTTCATGATTACTATATTTAAGATGTTGTAAATAATATTCCATATTGTAAATTATTTCCAAAAAATATCAAAACCTTAAGAAAAAAAAAATGCTTGCAATTCGAAATGCATAATTAGAGGACAATTAAGTATGTTTAGTTTAAATTAATCACATCATTTAAATGTGATTAAATAAATTGTAATAATTCCTTGGTACTATAGTTTTTATTTTATTATAAAGTGGGAAAGATGACAAAAGGTTTTTGTCGTTTTCTGGTTAAGTTAGATGCTCCAATCAACGGCTTGATTATCACTCCACCAAATCTGTGTCCCAAGATTCTTTTTCACCCCCCCCCGCCATCCTACTACCTTTACCTCCGGGGGGGGGGTCCGAAAAGTGGTTTTACTCCCGAAGGTCCCACACAATGTGTCACTCCCTTCGCATTTCGTGCCCTCCCTCAAAATACCGCAAAACACTTCGAACCCCCTCTGAAATCTGCCTAACCACACTCCTTTCCCACTCTCTTCCCTGCGCACTGACCTCACTCTCCCTACGGCCACATATCTCCTCCCGCCTGATCGCGCTCCCGCTTACTGTTCCATTCTCATGCCTTCCTTCCGCGCTCACACATCAACTATTTTTTCCAACCATGTGTCTCTACATCATTCCCCACCTCCATGTCACGTCCCACCTCCATGTCACCTCCCACCTCCACGTCATATTCTCATTTCATGGTCAGTTAAAGCTATGTTTTTTCCCTATACAACACAATAATTTCAATACTTGGTTTACAAAAAACTGAGAACCCATTTTTAAAAAATGAAAGAGGTTTTTGTTGATGACATCCTCATATACAAAAACGTCTCTCAGGTTTCTAATAGCTGTTATGGTTTGGGAGCTTTGGAGAAATATTTGCAGGCATATTTTCCAAATTTTTCCTGTTTTTAGTCATTTTTTTCAAATACGATTTCCGCGCAGGAGGAAATTAAATTTAAAAAACTAAAATAACCTTTTGTTGCTAACATCCATATGTACAAAAACCTCTCTTTTTTTTTTCACAAACAATATGGTTTTGCAAATTTGAAAGAATATTTGGAGGTAGAGTTTACGGAAATGTCGTGTGTAGCCATGTTTTTTCAGAGCAGATTGTGGCCAATCAGAGATGAATCTTGAGAAACTGGAGGAGGTTTATGTTCCTAAAATTCCAAAATAAAAAAATAAATCTCACTTTTGACACAGGTATTACACAATGAGAGATACATTCACATATTCACAAGCTATTTTTCCGACTGTGCAAAATCCTGTTTTAGACATATTTTTGCAGAGCATATTGTGAAAAATTGGAGCATAATTTTGGGAAACTGATAGGGGTTTATATCAAAAACATATTCATATACAATAACCTCTTTCATGTTTTACATAGCTATCTCAAATTGAGATGTTGAAAGGGATAAATGGACCCTAGTTTTCAGAAATTCGGGAGGAAAAAAACTCAAAGACAGTTAGTGACTTGGAGGCCACCTCATCAAATAAGAGTTGCTATAAAATTCAAATTGCTCTTCTTTGTCACCAAAAATCGAAAAATATATTGCCAAGTATATTCATTAGTTTTGAATTTCCTATATTTTAGTTCTATTTGTGTAATACAATTAGAGATATTTGTAATAATTCTTGATATTTTTAAAAAATATTTTACTTTAGAAATTGTATAAATACTTCATCATTTGAAGTAATATATGTTGGGATTTGTAATGAGAAAGACTACCCTCCATTGTAAAGTTGTTCACTGAGTTCAAGTGACGTCATCAATAATACAAGGACATTCTTCACAGGATTCACGTGGTGTACGAATTGGTGATGTTTTTCTCTCATTCATGTGTTGTTCATTGTTTTATTTCTCTGTCATTTCTTAAAATCTTAATTACATTACAAAAACGGTGACGAATAGGTTTTTTTGTAAGGAACACCCTATTATGGCTGTAGGTAATTTCTATTTTTTCTACTGAATTCAAATTAAGGAATTCTTAATTGCTCTTTAGTTTCTATTGAAACTTTTGTTTCTTCTGTTTCATATCACCTTAAATTCTGAAAGATCCAACTAGTGAAACCTAGCTAGACTTGTGAAACAACTTTAAAGTTTGATGCAGATCTAATTAGATCTTCTGAAACCATTGCCAAATGGCCTTCCCTTTCTGTTCCAACCAAAAAAATTCAAAACCAAACTCTGAGCCCATTAACTAGCCTAAAATTCACATAAAACATAACTAAATTTTACAGAGAGATCCCTCTCTGAAGCTGGTAGGTCTAGATCCAAACTTTCAAAGTAGTTTTGATGTTACCTCTGAGATTTTTCTCCAGCCTTAAAATTATGGAGTGCTAACATAGTGGCGACCATACTGGGGAATGACATTTTATCTTCCTTAGAGAAGTGTATCAAGTTCTAGATCTGATTACTGATGGTGGACAATGATCGGACACAAGAGGGCTGAATTATTCACTTGACGATTCCATATTCAAAGTATCTAGAGCTACAAAGTTTTTAGGGTGACTCCAGTGTAAGAGAATCCAGGTTTTAGAGAATTCATGGCGACTCCACTACATGCTGATCATATTTCTTGCTTAATGAGATGACAGGCTATGTGGAAAATATTTTATCTTCTGAATTTTTGAAAGAATTCGAGAATAATTTAGCAGAGTTTCAAATTGATGAATATTTTTTAAAGGTCGTGTTTCATTGTTTGAAATCGAGAAAATTTTCTCCTGAAGGTAAAATTTGTTTTCAAGAGTTAATTGTTGAATTATTTGAGAAGGATATTGAACTTTTGTATTTTCAGATTCATTCATATAATTTCCAAGATCCTAAAAAGTTCTTGGAAAATCTTCCTTCTCAAAATCAAGAGGATATTGTACTGCCTTTTGATTTTCAGATTTACGAGAATTATGTTTTCAAGTACAAAACTAAAATTGTAGAGTTAGAATAAGGGTTTAACCTTGAGGATACAACTGATGAAATCATCCATGATCGACTGGTCATTGAAGACTTGAAAGCTAACATAATAAATCATGGTTGTATTGATCCTATAGCAGATTACATGGAGGTTCTTTTCAGTTTAAGTGTTCAACCATGTTTTCAGTATAAGGACAAGATCCATCAACAGTTACCATTACATGTTACAACTTTGATTTTGTGGAAAAATAGTCAAGTTGTCCTTTTGATTATGCTAACAAGCAATCAAGTAGTCCACTTGTTTCAACAACTACTTGACTGACTTCATTGGCATTTTTGTATTACTTTATTCAACATGATTTTCAGTAGTATAGGGTAGGTAGCAATGTGCGAATAAGATCAGTTCTTTGAGAAAATTTCCAAGCAGTATTTTGAGTTTTAGTTCAGTGTGTTTCAGATTTAAGTTTGCAAAAATGTTTTGATTTTAGTTTGATATTTTCAGTCACAAAGATTTTATGCCAGAGAAATTTGTAGCCTTGGGATCATGCTACTAGTCTACGGTGTTCTTGGCACCTCACAGGGGGAGTGCCATCCCCAACTGGAGCCTATGTTAGGGTCCTATAATTTTTTATAGGGTCACTTGATTATAGATCATGATTATTATATTTCAAATGTTTTAAATAATATTCCATATTGTAAATTATTTCCAAAAAAGGTCAAAAACTTAAGAAAAATAAAAAAAATATGCTTGCAAGTCGAAATGCAGCATTAGAGGATAATCAAGTATGTTTAGCTTAAATTAATAAAATTATTTAAATTTGATTAAATAAACTGTAATAAGGCCTTGGTACTATAGTTTTGATTTTATTATAAAGTGGGCAAGACAAAAAAAGGTGTTTGTCTTTTTTGGTTAAGTCATGCGCTCCAATCAATGATTCGATTATCACTCCACCAGATCTACAACCCAAGATGCTTTTTTGGCCCCCCCTCGCCATCCTACCTTTACTGCCATGCGGGGGGGGGTCCAAAAAGTAGTTTTACTCCCATAGGTCCCACGCAACGTGTCACTTTCTTCACATTTCGCATCCCCCCTCACAATACTGTAAACCACTTCAGCCCCTCTCTGAAATCTGCCTAACCACCCTCCTTTCCCTCTCTCCTCCCTGAATGCTCACCTCCACTCCCTTACTTCAACGTATCTCCTCCTGCCCAATCCCGCTTCCGCTTACCGTTCCATTCCCACACCTTCCTTATGTGCTCACATGTAACCTATTTCTGCCAACCATGTGCCTCCACGTCATCCCCCACCTCCATGTCACCTCCCGCCTCCACGTCATATGCTCGTTTCATGGTTAGTTAAAGCTATGTTTTTTCCCGATACAACACAGTAATTTAAAACATGGTTTACAAAAAGCTGAGAACGAATTTTTAAAAACAGAAAGAATTTTTTGTTGATAACATCCTCATATACAAAAACCTCTCTTAGGTTTCTAACAATTGTTATGGTTTGGGAGCTTCGGACAAATCTTTGCAGGCGTATTTTCCCAAATTTTCCTATTTTTAGTCAGTATTTTCAAATACAGTTTCCGCATAGGAGGAAATGAATTTTAAAAAAATGAAAGAGGTTTTTGTTGCTAACATATGTATGTTCAAAAAACCCTCTCTGTTTTTTCACAAAAATTATGATTTGGGAAATTTGAAAGAATATTCGAAGGCACATTTTCCGGAAATGTCCTGTTTAGCCATCGTTTTTTAGAGCAGATTGTGTCCAATCAGAGATGAATCTTGAGAAACTGGAGGAGATTTATGTTCCAAAGATTCCAAAATACAAAAACCTATCTCACTTTTCACACAGGTATTACAGAATGAGAGATACATTCACATCCTCACAACCTATTTTTGTGACTGTGCAAAATCATGTTTTAGACATATTTTTGTAGAGCATATTGTGAACAATGGCGAGCCCTGATATTGCACCAAGAGTGTTGCAACTCCCAGGGGTTGCCCTACTTTACTTTATCAACCTGGGTGATCAGATAGAGATCAAGGAAATATGTGATAGATCAAATTTCAAAGTGTTTGGAAGTGTACCAAACCTAAGCGATCGGATAGATCTTGTCTTCCTGATTCTGGTGCTGCGAATGGTTCGAAAAACTGACACCGTATGAAGAAGTTATCGCGATTTGAAAAGTCCAGTAAACTGCAATTTTTGGCTTTTGACCAAGTTTGACTAGATTTTGGGAAATTCAAAAAGAGAATATTCCAGGTAATATTCTTGGAATAATCCTCAGAAAATTCCCCAAAATATTCCATTTGGACTAGTCATATGTTGACATGTGGCATCATTTCATTGGGCAGTTGGTTGACGTGTTTTAATTTCAGCTAATGGGAGGTTGCCACGTGGCAGACCCAAAGTCTGCCACGCGGTTTAGGAATGGTCAAACAAAATTTTGGGGAGCTAACCGGACTCAACCCTGTGACCTTCATGGTAGCACGCCCACGCCTTTACCGTCTGCTCTGTCATATGGTTCTTACCTTGTATGAAGGCCCAATTATATTTAATGTGTTATGGTTTTATGATTGGTGGTTTGGAGGGGCCAACCCCTCCCATATGGCCATGACCCCATGGCCTAGGGTTTAAGCCCCAACCGCTATCCGCAACTGTTTTGGGATATAATACCCTAAAGGTTTTTGGGTTGGAAACCTTCATAGATCAGGGGCATACCACTCAAGAAGGACTCACCTAACCTATCTTTTATACTGAAAACTAGATATAACAAGTTGCAGAACTTACCCAAAAGTCCTACGTTTGATGTATATCCCGCAGGGTGCAAACCCCCAACAACCCTTCGTGCTTCGCAACCTGAAAATCAAGAAAGAACCCTTAATGATTAAAAAGGTATACGCAGATAAGTATGAATGGACTCGCGTATATATGCGGAAAAGTCTGGGCAGAGTCGCATATGGGTTTTAAGATAATATTTTTTGTGAAGATAATAAATTATGAGGGGAAATGGTGCCCAAGGCCAAAGTGTCAATCATCAAGCATATGAAGGTGGAAAATGATTCTATAACAGATGCCCCCTAATATATGAGGTCAAAAGGGGTATATAATGGCCGAAATATATTATGTGCGTAGAAAGAACCTTGCAAGGAAAAGAGAGGACTTCACCAGATTTCAGCCTGCCAAAAAACCAATGGAAGAGATCAGAGAGATAGCTCATGTCTGAGGTGGGCATACCCATGCTCAGTGAAAGAAAAGCATGTCCGCATATGAAGTGCAGAGCGGATCCAAAAATGTATACAAGTATAGCTGAACTGTAAAGTACATAGTGAATCATCTGATCACTGCTCGGAAGTACAAGTCAAAATCATGTCCAAGTATCACATATAGAAGATTGATCAATGATGCTGCAATAGATATCTAATCACACAAGTAAGAATTGAATCTTTAGGTACCAAATCATAAGGGGTGGAGCATATGGTACAATCATGCAACTCGGGAGCCAACATATAAAATGCTGCTGTACTGAAACTGCAACATATAAAGGTGAATGGTGTCACCGGCGTAAAACTGCATGAACTGTCAAAGTGAACCGAATCATGCTGATGCAAACCCGAGGTCTTCACCGATCACCATGGCACAATTCTACACAATGGGAATAAATGAGCTGAAGCCAACCATGTGAGAAATCATTTGATTACCAGTCATTAATGTATACTGTTAAAAAATGCGAGACAACCCACCGATAATGATAATGAGTGTTAAGGTGCCCCCGTACAATCTAGTAGGTGTGAATGAATGAGTTGAAGTTGAACAACTGTAAGAATCTATCAATCAGGAGGAAATAATGTATCCTCACTGTCGACAATGAAGAGTCTGCCACTGATGACTGCAAACCCTAAGGTACTGACAAAAAGACTCTAGACCTTATTCCCAGAGCAATGAGCCTGAGTTGATGGGAAAAGATCTGCTGGAAGGAAGGAATTAAGAGATCCCACATCAGTCCAGCACGAGTGTAACCCGCAAGCCAATATTTGGAAGGAATCGGACGAAGTATAATGAATGAACCAACTCGAAGTACGTTTATGACATGCACAAGATGAAGCTAGCGCACTGTAGAAACCCTCTGAATCAACCAGTAATGAGAGATAACAAAGAGGCGAGATATCCACCGATAGGGTCAAATGGAAATCAAGGTACTGCATGAATCCTAAGTGTGATAATGTAAGTTGACGTCGAACACAAGGGAAACCACTCAATCAAAGACCCATAATGATGATCAAATGCTGAGCACAAGGTCACCTATCAGTGATGTAAATAGGGCCAGGGTGCGGCTCTAGGTTTTCTCTCAGAGCAATATGTCATAGTCTATAAGAGACAAAACCCGCTGGCAAGAAGTCAAATGGGGACCTTCTCAATCCAGCACGAGCATAGGATCAAACATCTGATGTGATAGAACAAGATACTGACAAGACCGGGAAGGCCAATTGAAAAATAAGTCAAGAGCCATCGCAGAAAGGCTAACTCAGGTTTAACTTCCCTTAAACAAAAACATGACTCATGTTGACTATGGCAGCAAATGATAACTCTGTATAATTTTTTTATGCAGGATGCAAAAACAAACTCTTCATATGATTGGAAGAGATAACCAATTGGGGGAGAACTGACTTATGAAACAAGGTTATGGCTTCTCCTATGTCAAAACTAAAACCATCCCAAAATAAAGGAAAGACATAGCTCTGTGTGTTTTGTTCAAGGGCGACAAAAACTTACACTATAACTGCCATCAAATATGAATTAATATCCCATTCCCGCTCTTTTTGATATATTTGATTTTTTTTGTCTTTTTCATATAGTAAGCCTGAAAAAGAATAAAATAATGCTATAGTACAATGGATAGAATGAATATAAGGAAATAGATGTACTAGTTCCTGAAATAGGAATAATCCTATGCTCAATGCAAGGTGGCAGAAACTGGTAAGTGATACTCAAAGGAATGTTCCATCCATGGGTAAGAAGGTGTCAAGTCGTGATAGCTAAGTGCGGCTTTCATGATCAACTTGTACAGAGATTCATGGTCAAAATATGGCTTAAACATCGAGTCCAAATGAAGCCGGCTGAAGGCCAAGATAAACAAGTAGCCAACATGCAATGCAGTGATATAACTTGACAACAAAAGGAAGCCTCTAGGGTAATAGCCAAAAAAATCATAGTGAAGAAGAAGAAGAATGAAGCTTCAACGCATAAGTCATGGCGGGACTAAAGAGGATTCCCGAGCCTATGTAACGTGTAGCATGGGTGGTAAGTGCTAGCGAGGAACTAACTAGGAAGCCCATGTAAAGGAAGGCTCTACCATCAAGTCATGATTAAAGATCGGTGAGTGAAATAGGTTAAGTACTCATAACATGATGGGATCGACCTTATGGAAAGTGATAAAAAATGGAGGCTAGAATGCAGAATGAAATGGAAAGTGGATTCTCTAACCTATATTCCAGTTTGAAATCATATACCTGCCATGACAGGTTAGCGGTCATGGATTCGAAAAACTAGAAAAAATCTCAACTTCAGTAAATGTACCTGAAAACATACCTTTCCCAACATTTACAAGCAATACTGTTATACAGCTTGAGACAGATTTGAAAAATGAGCATAACAGAAATTTGCAAAAAAATTTCAATTTCTGGGCATAAATAGCCATTTTACCTCATATTTGGTTCATTGTAACATTGCAAAAGTGGTAGAAGGAGCTCTAGAGAAAAAACCCCTTTTCTCAAAATAGGAGCAATCAGCCGTCAAAATGCGCCAAATCATCCAGGTAGGCTCTAAATCCATCTTTGCCATCAATTTCATTCATATTTAGGATAAAAATTTTGATTTTTGACCGTAGGAATGATTAGTTTTGATTAAACCTTCTACGCATATGCAGGTTTTTGTGGACGAACCTGCGTATGATACGTGACTGTACACAAAGGAAGTCACGTATGCGCAGTCCGTGAATGCAAAATATGAACCTACTGAAGAATTTAATGGATTTTTTTAGGATGTCAATCTCTTGGAGGGAGCGTGAACATATTGCTATCGATAATGAAGTGATAGAGGATCAAAATTCGCTTGATATCCTTCAAAATTGTGCTTTTCTCAAGTTTTTTAAAATTCCAAATATGAAAAGTAATGTCTGGTTGCTTCAAATGTTGGTGGATCACTAGGAACTAGAAGAAGACTGCTTCATGATTGATCAAATGCCCATACGTATAAATTTATTTCATTACTGGACTCTATCGAAGAGGAGATCTGGTAGATTTACACGGAAAGCCTTTGGGAGGGCTTACAATGGAAGACTATGTCCATGTCTATTGCGTAGAGGGGTCTCATAAAGTAGGAACTCAGATTGTAATCAAAGATATGAAAGAACAACATATGAAAATTCTCCTCTTCACCATTGGCAGGGTAACAGGGTCTTCTTCCTTACACCAGGCTTCGAGGACACAGATGAGCATCGCGGTCAAATGTTTGATTCACCTCTTTGACTGGTGTACAACACTACTGACTAATATGAAGAAACAATTAACTTCTATCTGGAAAGAAAAAACAAAGCATTTTGGGTATGGAACCATTTTACTAACATTATTCTTTGAGAGGATTCCAGGGCTTTGAACCCAAGTGATCTCGTCCATCAACAACCCTAGGGATCCAAGAATAGCCCGGTGGGTTGACTTGATGAAGAGATTGGGGGGAAGTGAAGTTCCCCAAACCACTTGGGATGACTAGTTCTTCCAATGGTGGGAGGAACAAGTTATCGACATGGAGGATTATCCCTATGATGGGATGGATTTTCATGGTGATCTAGACTTAGTCCTTCCACCCGGTGCAGCATGGGGTGCAATCGGTGAGACTATAATTTATGATTATATGATTTTTTTGTTAGTTTTTTCAATATATGCAACAATGAAAAAAAATGTTTTTGATTGGATTCAAATGACTTACAAAATTATGTGATGACCATGATACAGATATGGGACCAATCTGTCCTGAGGGATACCCAAAGCATAAGTTCCGCAAAGGTGAAGTGGATGCTGAAGACCCTGGCAGAAGCCTCCATTCCATTCAAAGAAACTTGGAGAGTTTAACTCGCCAAGTGCCTATGTTTACAGTAGAGGACCTACCAGAGGCTATCCAGAGACGGGTAGTCAGAGTACCACGGGACTGGGTGCGGTTATTCCGCCGTGTAGCTACTACTATTGTGTTCTATAGGAACACAAATGTTGGGCAGGGACCACAAGATTAGATATATAGATTTTACTGGATGAATTTATTATATTTTTGATACTGAACATGATCGGGCATAAGCCCTAATTTTGTAGGACATATGGGTCCAGATTTTTGTATATATATATATATATATATATTTGGAACATTATGACTATGTATATATATACAACAACTTATATGATGTGATGAATCAAATGTATGAAAATGTATGATGAATTTGATAACTTGATTAAATGTAATATCCCAAAATCGGGACTGCTCAGCAAGCATGCACTAAAAACGCATTCCCAACAATATATGCTATAAAATAGTGAAATGAATTCTTTTATCTTGTATATCAGTCAATATACAACCTAAATCCAAGAATAGAGTTGAGACAAATCAAACTAGGTGGGTTAAACAAGTCTCCCACACCTAGGATTGCTAAAAGAGGCTAAAACCCCAAATACTACAACACATGAATTTCTGCATAAAAGTGACTGCGCAGTATAAAAGAGGGTTTGTGAACATAAATGGTAGAGACAAATATATCTAATATTTTGTTAAACAATATGCTCAGAAATATGAGATCTAGTGTCCTTTATACAAAAAGCTAGAGAACCCGGGAAGGGTTTCTAGGAATTCAACTTGAATACAAATGGTGATCTTCAGCAATATGGCTGAATAATAACTGAAACTGAAGCACATGAGTGTACAAGGCTGTAATAATTTAGGTCTAATTCAGATCTGAACAAAGTTCTTCCCCCATGGAAGAATCCATCCTCCAATCACAGGAAAACTCCCTGAAAGAGCCACAAGAGTCACTACTAAAACTGCCTTGCAGAAATAATGCAATTCCTGAGTGGAATAAAACTTTAAGTGATGGTAATGTGTTGGCCTGCTTCCAAATATCTGATATCAGCCCAGGAATTCTCCAAACTGATTCTCCAATGGAAGGAAACTTCCCTCCTGTGCAAAACCAACTCAGAAAATGGGTTTCTCAACCCTCCCCTGCAACACCCTGCAACTCAGCTCAACCTCCAGTAGAAACTGCGCTGAAACTGAAGATAGAAGCTTGGCCCCATTGCTGGATATGAGGAATGAAATATCAGATCTCTCCCAAGAGCTCCTCAAAGGGAAGAGAAGGTATTCCTGAATAGGAATACCTTTGTGCTGAACAACACCGACAATCTTAGCTAAACAGCTAGGAGAGCAAAAGTCTAAGCAGACATGAAAATTTAATACCTAAGCTAACCCCCAAATGGCTGCCATCCTCTTCCTTATAAACTAAGTGAGCCTTCTCACCTTGGGTCCCATTCAATAGATTTTCCACCATCACACAAACAATCTCCCTCCAAAACTGCGTTGTGTCTTCATTAGAGCCACTCCTCTAAACTGCGTTGTTTGATTTGGTCAAGGTTGACCTCTTCAACTTGCTTTCGCCCTTTTCACACGTAAGTCTTCAATCTAGCTCACATATAGCTATCTAGGCTGAACCACATTCATATTGAGCTCTTTTATTTGCCGATCCACTCCTCCTACATTTATGTTGTTGACTTGGACAAACTTGGCCTTGTCCACATGCAAAATGTCCCTGTTCACACATAAGAGTGTAAAATCCAGCTGGAATTATGATCCCTTTACACACTATGAGGGATTTTATCCTTATTTCTGAAATGCATGGGCCTCCTTACCATTTTATTCATCTCCTAAGTGACATTAGCAAAATTTAATATTCCAATTTGCTACATGCAAATTTTGGAATATTACAGTCCTCCCCTCCCAAATTTTGCTTGTCCTTAATAAACTGCAAGGATAGAGCTAAGGAGTTGCCTCCCAAGGCCTGGATACTGAAATTTATTGGGAAAATTCCTTTCCCCAAGTTTATCCTCCATCCCCAAGTAATAATCCATAAAAAATGAGTCACCTCCCACCATGGCAACTCCAGAAAATTTTCCTCCACCTCGAGCTCTTGCAAAGTAGGTGGGCTGAAAATATACACATGGTAGACATGATAGCCTACCCCACACTGTCCTCCTCTCCATTTAAGGTAAGTGTAGAGAATTTTTTGATCTTGGGCTGCAATAATGTTGCCATCAAGTGGCAAGAAGGAAACTAGATCTCCAAAGATCCTCTTCCCAACGTTGTGAATCAAGCTGGCCCAAACCATCTCATACATGATGGATAAGAAATCACCACCATAAGGCATCCCATCCATATCATGGCTCTCCTCATAAAGAAACAAAGATTTTGTTGTAGTGGCCATATCTCCTCCCATGCTCCCCTTAGAACATGTAATGTAGAAAATGTGGGGGTCCTCCTCCCCAAGGAAAACATCCACCCAATGTGTATCTCCCCCAATCATGCTCCCCATAAAGGAAAGAAAAACATCAGAAAATGGGCTCATGATTAGCATCAAAATGAAAGAAATAATGAAGGTTTCATGTGGTGCTGGAAGGTACCAACAGTCTCCCAAGTGGTCACAGTGCATTCTTCCCCACTGCAGCTTCCGAAAATAGCATGGCAAGTTGTTTCTTGACAAATGGCTAGTTGTGTAAGTCACCACATCTACTAGCAAATAGTAAATGGCTGAATGTATCAACTGAGCATACAAGGAGAAACCAAACACTTTCCCAAGGTCATATAATAGATGGCTGTCTCCATCATAATAGCTGGCAAAAAATGGTCCATGGAGCCCAAAGAAAAACTTGTCCCTTTATGGAGCAATGCACTGCAAAGAAATGGTAAGAGCATGCAAATATTGTGTTGAACAATCAATAAATGCAAAAACAGAATTCTTACCATGTAATGAAAGTAAGATGATGATAGGATCCATAAATGAGTCCTCCATAGTGGTATGACATACTCTTATGAAGAGGAATGAACCATATGCCGCATGAAGATCCTCCTTCTCATGCTTGGAAGTCCAAGTCAAGAAGAACATACCACCGTAATAGATGAATCCATCCGCTACTCTATCATTATCACCTCCTCCTTGTCCACCAAGTGCATCAAATGTGAAGTGATCCTGGGGACACTCCATCACTAAGTCCCTGCTCCAAAGTGACAACGTTGTTGGCCTATGCAAATAGGCTCCTTCCAACTCATAAATCCATTCTTTGACATGCTCCATGTCAAAGACTCCTTCCATAATGCTGCTACATACAAGAAGTTCCTTCCAAGGTGGAAGTAATTCCAGATCATCTAGGGCTAAGGAGTAGTCTCCTTGCACCATGATAGTGCCAACTCCTACTTCTGCAGCATCATGTCAAGTGTGAGAGCAAATCTGCCCTTGCTCTCTCCCAATCCTCCAAAGCAACACAAGTCTTTGCTGCCTCCTCATACCTCCATCATACAACCCATGTGGTGAAAACACAATGATCGTATCATCATAATGCATCCACACTCCTTGCTGCCCCATGATGCAAGTACCCTGCCAAGTCTCTTCCATCCACATACCCTTGGAAAAAGGATATGTCCCATGATGGAAAAGCTCTTTCAAGAGTAGCCAACGCAGCCAAGCCTCCTGCTGCCCGGTGTCATATATTTGCAAGTAGTTTACCAGCTTCTTGCTCTCCATCCACTCCCATTCCTCCCAATGTGAGTGCCTCCCATCATGATCCACCTTAGTACCCTTCCAAAGAAGACTACCCTTCCCCCAAATCACATTTTTCTTCTTGCATTCCATGGGATGCTGAAATGAAACTCCTTGGAGATATCCTAGAAAAGATCTCACATCAATGATCATCTTGAATCCATAAGTACCAGGGTGGGCTGAAGGCAAAGCCTCCTCACTGCTACCTCTTGACAGCGTTGTAATTCTCCTCCATGGTGTTTTGGCTGCCTCATGTCTCAACTCAAATATGAACATATGGTTTTGCATAAATTTGTTTAGGACAAAGTTCATCCCATCCTCCAAGAATTCACACCCCAACCTCATATGTGGTGTGCATCCCATCAGTGGTCCATTAGGGTGATGTTTCATCCCTTCCTTGATCAAATCAAGGTTGCACAGTGCAGTGCAATCCTATTGTTCCAAATGAGAAGTATGCAATGGTATACAATCCTCCATATGATTTGCTGAAACAATAGGAGATGAAAATTTAGGCATACCTTGATGAAATTTTGAAGTATCTTGTATGGCTGTAAGGGCTTCTCCCTCCAATAGTTTGGCTCCTCCAACTGAAGATGTTGAGGACTGCTCCCCCGCAGTTGTGACAACGTTGGTACAAGTCTCCTCCACCAGTGGTGAGGGCTTCTTCTCCTCTGATATGCCTTCACCAAATTTCCCAATCAACCTTTGAGTAAATTCAGCAAAAGTAACCACTCTTGCATGGCTCAAATGGCTGAACCACCAAAAATTTGCTTCAACCTCAAGGTGCAGTGCTGCAATTTCTACAGCCTCTTCCTCTACCACTGGATGCAGTAGGAAAAATGCATCAAGTTTCTTTTCCCAAATCCTTGCTGCAGATGACCCATCAAAAGTGGACAATAGAAACCTATTGCCCTTGATCCTCCCTTGGCCACAAGGTCTTCTTTCTTCCTCCAAATGAATGAATTGAGGGAAAGCTAGAGTCTCCTTGAAGGCTCTAGGTTGAGATTTGTACTCAACAAGGTATTCACTTAGAATCATATGATCCAAGTGTCCTCCATCTTTCGGAAATTTGTACTCCCTCTCAAAAGGAAAGGATATGTTCCAATGCTTTGGATCTATCTGCAACACTGGTCTCATCTTCTAATCATAGGAAGTGCATGGCTCTTCCTCCTCTTTAAACTCTCTAGAAGTTTCACTGCTCCATTTCTCTTCTTCTTATTCAACCTCCTCGGAGAGGTTCTTACGGGATCTGAAAAGTGATGAGAGCAAGCTCATACTCTCCATCATTCTGGCGTTTCTCTTTCTTTTATAGAACTTTGTCTTGAATTCCACAGGCTGAGCCAAAGATCTTTCTTTGATACCACTGTAATATCCCAAAATCGGGACTGCTCAGCAAGCATGCACTAAAAACGCATTCCCAGAAATATATGCTATAAAATAGTGAAATTAACTCTTGGATCCTGTATATCAGTCAATATACAACCTAAATCCAAGAATAGAGCTGAAACAAATCAAACTAGGTGGGTTAAACATGTCTCCCACACCTAGGATTGCTAAAAGAGGCTAAAACCCCAAATACTGCAACACATGAATTTCTGCATAAAAGTGACTGCGCAGTATAAAAGAGGGTTTGTGAACATAAATGGCAGAGACAAATAGATCTGATATTTTATCAAACAATATGCTCAGAAAGATGAGTTCTAGTCTCCTTTATACAAAAATCTAGAGAACCCGGGAAGGGTTTCTAGGAATTCACCCTGAATACAAATAGTGATCTTCAACAATATGCTAAATAATCACTAAAACTGAAGCACATGAGTGTAAAATGCTGTAAGAATGTATATCTAATGAAGATCTGAACAAATTTCTTCCCCCATGGAAGAATCCATCCTCCAATCACAGGAAAACTCCCCAAAAGAGCCACAAGAGTGACTACTAAAACTGCCTTGCAGAAATAACGCAATTCCTGAGTGGAATAACATTGTAAGTGATGTTAATGTGTTGGCCTACTGCAAAATATCTGATATCAGCCCAATAATTCTCCAAACTGATTCTCCAATGGAAGAAAACTTCCCTCCTGTGCAAAACCAACTCAGAAAATGGGTTTCTCAACCCTCCCATGCAACACCCTGCAACTCAGCTCAACCTCCTGCAGAAAATGAGCTAAAAATGAAGACTAAAGCTTGGCCCCAATGTCGGATATGAGGAATGAAAGATCAGATATCTCCCAAGAGCTCCTCAAAGGGAAGAGAAGGGATTCCTGAACAGGAATACCTTAGTGCTGAACAACACCGGAAATCTTAGCTAAACAACTAGGAGAGAAAAAGTCTAAGCAGACATGGAAATGTAATACCTAAGCTAACCCCAAAATGGATGCCATCCTCTTCCTTATAAACTAAGTGAGCCTTCTCACCTTGGGTCCCACTCAATAGAGTTTCCACCATCACACAAACAATATCCCTCCAAAACTGCGTTGTGTCTTCATTAGAGCCACTCCTCTAAACTGTGTTGTTTGATTTGGTCAAGGTTGACCTCTTCAACTTGCTTCCTCCCTTTTCACACCTAAGGGTCTTCAATCTAGCTCACATATAGCTATCTAGGCTGAAACACATTCATATTGAGCTCTTTTATTTGTTGATACACTCCTCCTACATTTATGCTGTTGACTTGGTCAAACCTGGCCTTGTCCACATGTAAAATGTCCCTGTTCACACGTGAGAGTGTAAAATCCAGCTGGCATTATGATCCCTTTACACACTATCAGGGATTTTATCCTTATTTCTGAAATGCATGGGCCTCCTTACCCTTTTATTCATCTCCTAAGTGACATTAGCGAAATTTAATATTCCAATTTGCTACATGCAAATTTTGGAATATTACATTAAATTATTGAGTGGTGAATATGCCAATGAATTGCTTGATTAGCCAATAAGTCTGCCATCCAATTATCAGCTCGAGGAATATGAATAAATGTTGTAAATTGAAATTATCTTTGTAACAAACGTACCCTCAAAAACAATCGGAGCAAAAATAGATCTCGAACCCGATATGTGTTGTTCAAATGTGACACCACCAGCTGGGAGTCCAAGAAAACTAGCAACGAATCAAAACCAAAATATATTACCTCTGAGAGTAGATAAATTATTTCAGTGTATTCTGCTACATTTTTTGAAGCAGGACCAATGCAAACACCTCTTGAAACTAACAACTGACCAGATGGATAATGAAGTACCCAAGCCGCGGAAGCCAAGTTCCAGGTGTGTCTACTAGCACCATCGGCGAAACCAAAATGACTCATGACATCCAACACAACTTGCCAAAGCAGATAAAAAACATCACCATCACATCAAAGACTGAAAACTCAGATATGTACAAAAACAAACAAAAATATATACAAAAATCAAGATGCCAGGCTGAGGCCATAATATTTTTCAGATAGAGCCCATTTCTGGGCTCTGCCAACACATTTCCCTCAAAATAAACCAAGGCATAAGCTCCTTTCTTGAGTACCTTTTTAACGATCAAGGGGCCATACCACATAGACTTAAATTTACCTGCCCCCAGGGCATCTTTCTCCTGGGCATAAACCAAGACAAGGTCTCCTTCAGAGAAAACCCTAAGTTTGACCACTTTATCGTACTGAACTTTTACCCGCTTCTTATGTGTGTTGTTCATCATGGAGGCATCTCGACGCTACTCATCAAGATGTTCCAAATGAAGGAGACGTTCTTCGAGACTAGAGGTTTTAGGAAGAAGCTCTACAACTAACTTAAGAGAAGGAATTTCACACTCAATAGGAAAGATGGATTCCAACCCATAAGTTAGTTGAAACAAAGTAAAACCAGTTGCAGTTTTCACTGACATTCGGTATGCCCAAAGTGTAGGATACAACATAATGTGCCAATTGGATCGAGCTTTGTCAATTGTCCGTTGAAGAATTGTCTTCAAGGATTTTTTCACGGCTTCCACTTTCCCATTGGCCTGAGGATAATATGGAGATGAATGCTCCTGCCGGAAACCTAATTTTAGAGCCAATTCATCCATCATGCTATTCTGAAAGTGACTGGCATGATAAGTGAAAATCTCTTTGGGAATACAAAAATGAGAAATGGCTTGATTGAAAAGAAAAAGAGTTGCTGTCTCACCGTCATTCCTAAAAGTGGGCATAGCGTCGACCCACTTCGTGAAGTAGTCTACTGCTACAATAATGTACTTATGACCTTTAGCCGAAGGCGGGTTACAAGTAGTATAATCAATACCCCACTTTTCAAAGAGACTAATAGTGATGACAGGGAAGAGCGGAGTTGGATGAGCGCGCATATTTCTAGTATACACTTGACACAGATGACATTGTTTGACCAACTCCATGCAGTATTTGAAAATTGAAGGCAAAATTATCCTGCATGCAAGATTTTTTGGGCTGTAGCAAGCCCAAATAAATGACCACCACAAGCTCCACTGTGGTAATCATTCAACACAACCTCAGCTTCTTTGAGAGTTAAGCATCTTCTAAGGATCGAATCAACCCCACGACGGTATAAAGTGTCACCAATGATTAAGTAATTTTTAGCTAGGTGACGTAAATTACAGCGTTCATCTTTCGAAAAAGTCGAGGGAAACTTCGCAGTTTGAAGATATACTATGAGATCCCCGTACCAAGGATCCTGTGAAGAAATGAGAAAAAGATGTTCATCCGGAAAGGATTCATCATAAACTATTTCTTCTCCATAGGGTAATTCAGAAATTAATTCTACAAAAACTGATGATTTCTTGGATTTGGCAGACATAAAATCAAGGTCAAATTCCTACAAGATCATAATCCATCTATTGTATTTGCCCCCAATCACTCGCCTACTAAGAACAAATTGAAATGGATTGACTGCTGCCAAGACATAAGTTTTTCGAAGAAGAATATAATGTTTGAGCCGCTGTACAGCATGAAAGGCTGCTAAAGCAAGCTTCTCTATCGGATAATACTAGAGTTCAGGTCCTACCAAGCCTTGACTAAGGTAGCATATAACATGCTCTGAAAGAGCATCATCCTCCTAAACCAGAACCATACCTATGGTAGATTCTGCTGCTGCGAGATACAAGAGGAAATCCCTTCTATAATCAGGTGGACTCAGTATAGGAGCAGAGGTCAATGCTTTTTACAAAGCATCGAATGAGTGTTGAGCAAATTCATCCCATAAAAATGGTACTCCCTTCTTCAATAATCTCATAAATCCTTTTGTAATCTCGACATAATTTACAATAAATCTCCGCAGAAAATTAGCTTTTCATTGTAGACTTTGAAGTTGATGAATAGAAGACGGGGGAGGCAACAGAAATATCGCCTCAACCTTGAACGGATCTACTCGAATCCATTTCGTAGACACAATAAATCCCAACAACCGACCGTATGTGATTGAAAAATCACACTTGTTCGAATTCAACCGGATCTTGTAATATCGACATCTTTCAAATACTTGACGGAGGTGAGAAGGATGATCGATTCTCTTGTGAGAACAAGCAGCGAAATCATCCAAGTATGCCTCGATAATATGTTTGATGTCGTGGAAGGCATATGACATGGCTCGCTAAAAAGTAGCTCCAAAATTTTTAAGGCCAAAAGGCATCTTCTTGTAAGAAAATGTACCCCAGGGACAAATAAACACAGTCTTATGCTGATCTTCAGGACATATAGTAATTTGATTATATCCAGAAAAACAAAGAAAATCTCATTGCCCGTGCACTCATCGATAATCTGATCTATGAATGGTGTGGGGTAATTATCCTTAGGAAATGCTTTATTTAGGTCTCTGAAATAAATGCAAACTCGAATTGTTCCTTGTTTCTTGTCCATCGGGACTGGATTCGAAACCCACTCTGTCAAAGGAACAGGGAAAATGAATCCCACCTTGAGCAGCTTCTCCACCTCAGCTTTGATAGTTTTCGCCTTTCTAGGGTTGACCGGACGAAGCTTTTGCCTAACAGGCTTAGCATTTTCATATAACTTAACCTCATGCTGGACAATAGATGGATCTATACCAGGCATTTTATCACAAGACCAAGTGAACACATCCCTAAACTCTCGAAAAATATTGGTGTAAATTTGAATCTCTTCAAGGGAAAATTAAGCTCCGATGAAAACATTCTCGATAGCGTTCAGATTTCTGGAAATGCTCACTGGGATAATAGGACAAATCACAACCATGTTCCCTTCAGAAAATACCTGTGCTAGTGCTAAAGGGTTTAGGACCGGGTGAACAGGACTAGAAGACTAAGGACTAGGAAAACTTGATTCAACTTTGCTCAAATCTGGTAAAAAGTAAGACCGATGATGCAAATCATCCCACAGTTTATCTATACCAGTCATAGCTTCCAGGATAGCCTCTTCAGATGGAAGAGTGGCATCAAGGCAATCCTGGGCGGAAGAAGAACTAAGAGTCTAAGCCTGGGCCACATCTCCATACAATTCCTCTGATGAAAGAGAAACTTGAGTGGATTCTGCAGATTCAACAATAGAGCTATAAGCAATCTCAACTGTAGACATAGGAAATGCCATTCCACCTACTTGACCTTCCGCTAATGTGGAGGTAGGGGAAGGTAAGGTCCAAGGGTCCGAAAAATAATGAGTTCTAAAGAACTCTCTTCGAATAGGAGCCTTGGAGGATGAAATCACATTTATATGAACGGAAGAAGGCGGAAAATCAAAAGTACCCATCAAAGAAGAATACATTCCAACCCCTAGATTCTCAACAGGCAGTTTGGTATTATCCACCAAAGGAATAGTTGAGTCAGTAGACGCATTCGGGTCTATAGGAGAACAATCCAGTTGGTCAACTGTGACAATCCCCCCTTTGTGAGGGAAACAAATAATGCGAAATAATGAGGATGCAATAGCATCCATCTCATAAATCTAGTTTCACCCCAAAAGAAGGTTATAGTCTAAGCTTGAATCAACTATCTCAACCTCAATGTTAACAGTTTTGCCCCCAACACAGATGGGCAAAGCCAGGACAATACCATGTGGCCTATGAGAATGACCATCAAACACAGTCAGAAGAGTAGCTGAAGGAATAGCTGTGGGAGGTCCGATCCCTTTCCAGCATGCGAGAGACATCACACATGTTGAAGCACCCTCATCTACGACCATTCGAAATATATTGAATTTTCGATAAAGAGATCTAATATGGAAAGCCATATGATGAGGGAGTCTCTTTTTAAAATTAGACATGTCAAATGTAATCATAAGAGAATTCTTTGGATCAATAGCCCCAATAGCAGTGAGGAGAGCACTTCGCTGAGCTGGACAAGACTGGAGCACCTCGAGAGAAGACATGGAAAAAGGACTCTGTGCCAAATCTTCTACGACAGAGTAGTTCTGGGCGGCCTTGGAATTTGGATTAATCATTTTACGCTTTGTAGATGCATTTGGAATCTGAGGTATAGGCTCAACAGTAGGCCTCGTAATGTGAAGCAGCTCAGAACTATCAGGGACACCCTTGTCTTTCAAAGACTCAGCTTCGCCATAATCACGAGATCTCGTAGCGATATCTGCGTGAGCACTCATCATATATATGTTTGATTTGTTTTCCCCTTCCTGGGTGCCCCCAGAGGGAGCCCCAGTATTTTGATTCACACCAACAACTAATTGCTACCCTTGGGGAAAAGGGTTTATTAACACAGCTTGAGAACTGGAAGAACCTTGTTGAGCTAACAATCGTCGTGCATCCTGAATTTTAGGGCAAAGGTGAGTAAGATGGTCTCCAGTACATAACTTGCACGGAAACTTCACTTTCTTTTTATCCTTTTAACCCTCACTAACATGCTCATTGGATTTATTTGCATTCCCTTTTCCATCTTTGCCCTTCTTTTTATTATTCCGTCCCTTATTTTTCCCCTCGGATTGTTGATTTCCTTTGGGGTTAGAAGTCCAAACAACATTTATTGACAAAGACGGGGAAGGAGTTTACGCTGAAGGCACAACCTGACTAGAAGAAGCAGATTGTATAGACAACTGCTATAATTGACTAAGCAAGTTAGCTGCACCACTATTGACCAAACCAATAAGTCCATCACCATGAGGACCAGGTTTAGTTTTTGACAAGTCCAATTTGGAGTGAGGAGCATCAAGCAAAATTTTATTGGGGACTTCATACTGAGAATAAATCAGTTCTAATTGCTGAGCCCTAAAAATAGCCTGCTCTTTGGAAAATACCCCTAATAGGGATATGTCCTTAGAAATATCTGGCTGCAAGGATTTCAAAAACCATTCCAGAAGGAATTCATTAGGAATATAGGCTTTAATGAGCCTCTTCCTTCTTCGCCAATCCTTAATATGATCAGAAATGTGAGTTTCCTTGTCTTGCTTAAAGTTAGCCAAGAGTTCAGTCCCAACATCATAACGAACAAGCAACTGAAAATGACTTAGAAACATACTAGCCATATCTCCAAAAGTGGCGAAACTGCCCCCAGTTAACTCAATATACCACTTGGCTGCATTTCCAGTAAAGGTGCATTGAAACAATCTCAACCTAATCGAATCATCAATCAGGGATTTTGATGAACACCATAAATGGAAAGTGGTGACATCATCTGTCGGATCCTCTCCATTCTTCCCTTCAAACTTTGGGATGTCTAAGGGTAGTTTGTTGGGGACCGGAGGCCACCCCGGACTATATTGGATAGGGTCGTTAGTCAATTTCGAAAAATCTGGCAAGTTTAATGTTGCCAGAAACGGTAATCAAGGAGGAGCTTGGGAATTCCATCCCCCATGGGGTGGATTCCCCACATTCTGAAAATAATAACCTAGATTTGATGAGGCACTAGGTTGCTAGAAATTGTTCGTAGAAAATTTTGGGCCATAGGAAAATCCTTGTGACCTAGCATTCGGAGAAGGATCCCCTCCCAACATGGAGTTACTATAAACTGAACCAATTCCCCCCACTGAGGTAGTGAATGAAGGAGAAACACCCTAGTAGGGGTTCCAAGCATTTGAAAAAGGAGAAAAAGCCTAATAAGCACTCGACGAACGGAAAGGAAAATTCCCTTAGTGACCAACGAGAAACTAATTCCTTGCTCCTGATGCTGTAAAAATAGGGTTCCAACCTGTAAAGGTAGTAGAACTTTGACTTCCAGACCATGGATTTAAACTTTGAGTCTAGGAAGTGAAAGGAAAAGATCCTAAGGAAGGGGTTGAATTAGGGATGTGCCCACTTCCAAATGGGAACCCTTGAAAAGAAGCTGATCTAATAGACATAGAGGATATGGGTGCAGAAACAGCTGCATCAGTAGAAAAGGAAAAAGAAGGAATCCCACTAGTGGGCATTCCGAAACAAAAGGGACCAGATTGAGAAGCCTGTGCTTGGGTGTGACCAGAGCCAAACACAGTAGTACTAGAAGCAATCGTAGATATAGCAATAGTGCCTCCCCCTTCAACTGAAGAAGGAGTCTAGATACTTGCAACACTCACAGCCGAAGCTGCATTCCCAGTCGTGGCCATTGAAAGTTGAGAATATGATGGATAAGGACTTTCTGGTCTCTGAGACTCAGGTCCGATGTACTCAATGATAAATGGATAACTAGCAGGAACAGGAGATGGAAGAGACTCAGGAGGCTGAGGGACTTCCTCTACTTCTACTTCTTCTACTAGAAATAAAACTCTCGAGATGAGTGAAGCACTCCTCTCGGCACTGACACCAATACTAGAACTAGCTACAAAAACAACTAGCCCTAAGGGAGGATCTCTCTCCGTTGCGTCTGAAAACACTGGGTGAAAGTCACCCTCCAAATTACTCCTACACCTTCTTGAAGAAGGCTCGACACTCGTAGGAGACAACCCACGGAGCCTCCTCGATTGACGAGGCGATCGGTCAGCCACTTTAAGAGATTTATTAGACTCAAAAAATATATGAAGCTAAGCAATCTAGGAGCAAAGTGCACACTCTACAAAGTCCCTAAGATACAGCCAGACAAGCAGCTCTCAAGTATTTCCGCTCCAGGTGATGAGGACTAGACACCAAAATACAAGAAAGAAAAAAATAGGACCTCTCGAATGCAGTCTGGGGTAATTACGACCCAGGCCTACTAGCGAAGGTAACAAAAACAGTTATGCTGAACTCCTAAAAACAACCTTTTCCAGTGCAAATCCCCAAGCTTCGCAAGGGCACACTCTAGAAGCACTGATGGAAGTGATGCAACGTATGCCTTAGGTACCACGGGTATTCTCCCCCGCAGTCACCTATGTGGTCCCTAGGATAGGAAACTATGGGCACCAATCCGTATCAATAGTTGGGCAGAACAGTCTTAGGTCAAGATTCAGCAAATATGAGAGGGGGTATCTCTCTTCTATGCCTGCACTTTCCCTCGCACTTGACTCTCTGGAGGAGAGCTTTCCCGGTCCACTTAACCATGTTGCATTTCACTCATTAATAAACTTCTATGTTTCAAAATTTGAGAGGCCTTGGAGATTTAACTCTCCACTCGCCTAATCCAAGGCCCTATAACCTAGTTAGTTGGTGTATGACAATAATACCAAAAATTTCTAGTTGTTTTTATTTATAGCGCTTATTTTAATTGGCTATTATTTTATGTCAAGGGCGTGTGGAATTGAAACTGATGGTGTTTGTATGACACAAAAGAAACCAATGAAAACCAAACTACATGCAAATGCACTGATTTCCTTTCGATGAAGAGTAATTTCTACACAGGTTCTACGAGACCACACTTTATTTTCTTTTCGGATGCTCACACTTCACACAACTCAAAAAGTTACGAAAAAGACTAAAAATGCTTATGTGCACCTAATGAAAACTACCAATGACATGCAAATCTTAAGATGCTGAATCTGAAAAAGCAAAGAGAAGTCTCTAAAATCAGCAAGGTTCAATCACTTTTTGGCAGTCAACAGAGCTAGCTCCAAATCAAAACTCCTATGTATAAAAACGCCAAAACATACTTGATATAAGAGAAAGAAATCAAAAGAATACTCCCTTCTTAATCAAGTCAAGAACCGAAGACTAGACACTCAACAAAGTTTTCAAAACATGAAAATAAACCGTCAAACAAAATGAAAACAAAAGCAACGGAAACAAAAGGAACTATCCAGTAACTAAGTCAAGCAACTTGAATTTCGCGAAAACCTCAACAAAATGCCCAAAGCCAACCATGCTACTCTCGAAGCGGGACTTATATGAGCAAAAGGAAGACAAGAAACTCAACAAGTCAACTCAGCACAATAGCATAATCTTGCAACAAACTAAAACTACAAAGAATCAATAAGAGACCCTTCGAAAATTGCAATGAAACCAGTCTATGAAATCAAGAAAACCAAACACACCAAAGGCGAAAATCCAAAATGAAAAGAAAATCCTAAGGTTAGGAAAGAGTAAATGAGCAGAAGCTCTCTATCTTGAATACTCAGAACAACCAAGAATCTTCCGAAAAAGACCTTGGTGCTCAAGCCAGAATTGAAAACGCAACAAACAAATATTTCACCAAATGAGTGAGTCTTCACACAAATAAGAGAGAAAAATACATAAAACCACTTTAGACACAGTCTAGAAACCTCAAAGACACTGCAAGAATAGGTCACCATAGGCAGACAAGACCATAAAGGCTTAAAACCAAAAATCTCAAATTTTACCTAGGCATACACGCTTTTGGAGTTTAGCAACAAGTGTGTATACGCGACTTTGTCAAAGGAAACTCGCGTATACGCAGGTCCCTTTGAAAAAAAAAGCGTGTATACGTGACTGTGCAGAAGAAAAACTGAATATGGAAAGGTAAATAAATAAAAACAAAAAATATCAAGCCTGATCAAGAGACCAGGTCTTCAGTCTGACTGGAAAAATATTTATTGAACTGGAAAAAGTGATAAAAATTGTTGGGAACCTATAAGACAGATAAAAAAACGCAAACGGGAAATCACAAAAATGTGATCCCCAGTGGAGGCGCCATTTCCATTTCAGGATATAATATCCTAAAGGTTTTTGGGTTGGCAACCTTCACAAATCAGGGGCATACCATTCAAGAAGGACTCACCTAACCTATCTTTTATACTGAAAACTAGATATAACAAGTTGCAAAACTTAACCGAAATTCCTACGTTTGATGTAGATCCCGTGGGGTGCAAACCCCCAGCAACCCTTCATGCTTCGCAACCTAAAAATCAAGGAAGAACAAACGCGAAACTCTAGTTGTACAACATATATAGTTCCTAAATGTTAGTGTAACTTATGCATAATATCATAAGAATAATATTCAATATTCAATTAACGATCACTACACATATATAAAGAGATATAAACACATTAATATCAGGAAAAAGATGGTTCTTTTTATTATAAATGGCACGTATAGTAATAGAAATGTGGAGAGATCACCTAAATCCTTCCACGGCCTTCGAGCATACCGTCCTCTGGATCTGTCCAGCCCTAGCCTCGCGAGAATTATTCCAAGTTGTGTGCACAACAGATGTCATATAGAATGATGAGCATATCAAGGAAACAAGGGTTTCCTGAATATACTTGGGAAGTGTAGGAGGCACGGGAATATCAGACTTGAAATAGGGCTGCAACAGAGTATAGTATCTATATTTTTCTCCCTCCCTTAGGCCATGCACATGAGGGGCTTTTATACTCCCTCAAATTAGTTTCTGTAGTTGGAAACAATTAGGCCACGGGATGGGGTGGTTGAATTACGGGAATAACCATCAACCTTGCCTTGAAAATAGGGAATAATATATATATTTTAATGATTAAAAAGGTATATGTGGATAAGTATGAATGGACTCGCGTATATACGCGGAAAAGTATGGGCAGAGTCGCGTATGGGTTTTAAGATACTGTTTTTTGTGAAGATAATCAAGTCTGAGGGGAAAGGGTGCCCAAGGCCAAAGTGTCAATCATCAAGCCTATGAAGGTGGAAAATGATGCTATAACAACAACCATCGGTGTTAAGGATGTAGAAACATGGCGCGGTTAAATTTTTTGGATAACATTAAACCTCCATCCCGCAAACCTGCCGAAACCTTCAAAGCCTGTGTAATGAAAATGGTTAGCCTTTAATGTTATGGTTAGAATTGGTGGATAATCTGATGGGCATGCCATATTTTGCACGATTTCCTATTTTAACCGGAGTTAAGTCCAGTTCCTCCAAGTTTAGTGGAGGATTTTAGAGGTCACTGGACAAATTGAGTTTAGGCTCTATCTTGAGGGAGATTCAACCAATTTTGGAGTGTGAATAGTCAATTTAGACTATATCAGACATTCCAGACTCATTGGTGAGGGTTTCAGAGCCATCATAGGAATTTTGAGTAGGTTTTTTCTTCATAGAAATTCTAGGGGCCACAAGGGCTGCCATGGGCCAACAACAGTTTGAGGCCTAGCTAGTGCAGCTAGAGGCCTTTCTCAACAATCCAATAGTCAATTTTGGATGTTTCAGACATTATGGAACTAATGGCATGGTTTTAAGAGCATGTAGAGGACTTTTTGAGGCTGATATGCTTCAATGAAATTCTAGGGGCCACTAGGGCCAGCAAGTGCCAACAACAATTTGAGTCCTAGCCAGGGCAGCTAGAGGCCTTATTCAACAAACCAATAGTCTATTTTGACTATTTTTGGAATTATGAATCTATTGAAGGGATTTTCAGAGCCATTTGAATAATTCTGAAGGTCGAAGAGCCACAGAGAAGTTTTGGGCAGCCCAGGGTCAACCGTTGAGGGAGGCCTAGATTGGGGATGCAGTGCTCATTTTGAGAAAATGATCAGTCCATTTTGGAGGTCTGATATGTGATGGAGATAGTAGGTGAGGTTTCAGGGATAGAAAAATAATTCTGAAGGATTTAGTTCCATAAAGAAGCTCAGAGAAGCTCAAGAGCACCGACAGAAGGAATCAAGTCTAAGGAAGCCTAGATATGTTTTCAGAGTGATGAAAACCATGACAAGGGTATGATGGTATTCTAAAGCCATTGGTTCAGTTCAATTAACCATTGGAGTTGAGTTTTTTTAACTTGTAAAATAAATTTGCCATAATCACAAAGAGCCAAGTCAAGATGACAAGAGCTCAAGGAGACGTAGCCCATGATATTTGGGTGAACTCCTAGATTAAATTTATTGTTATGTGTTGATTTTTATTTGCTGCAATATATGGCTGTTTCACATGTTTAATATTAGCAAAAAAAAAAGGACTTAAAACACTTAAACATTTAAAAAACATACACCCGTTTCAAGTATAAAATTCCGCAAAAGTCAAGTATAAGCTAGATCTTTTATTTGTTTAACTCAGTGGGAGGTTCTTGAAAAGCATAACAAGTTATCCAACCCATTTTCAGATGCATTATGTTCATGTCATCCTCTTTTGCTTTACGAAAGGGTGCTATTTCTAAGGGTTTTCAGTGAAGTCTGTCACACTTCAATGAAACTAAACTAAATTGCAGAAAGGAAATGACAGAAGGAAACTAAATTAAATTGCAGAAAGAAATGACAGGAATGAAACTAATTTAATTTTAAGAAAAGGAAATGACTAAAAAGAAACTAAGCTATATTGCTGAAAAGGAATGACAGGAATGAAACTAGTTCTAAACCATACTTAGCTTGGCCAAATGGCTAAATGCATTCTACTTATCCTATGATATATCTACCATGCTCTTATCCATGCAACTAAAATATCTATGACTTAATTTTAACTAAAAAGAGTTAATTTGTAGCTTGGAGGAAGAAAAAGGGCAAAAGTGGTTAATGGAGGGCTTAGCACATGAAACAGGGTTTGGAAGCCGAATGAGAGGGTTAAAACCTTAGAAAAATTGATTATAATGTGAGAAATGACTTTGGAGTGGAGATAATTGAAAAAGGCTTAGAAGCAGGAAGAGAGGGTTTAAAACCTTATAAAACCTTATTATAGTGCAAGAAATGGATTTGGAGTGAAAAACTCAAGAGCGACGTGGCAGAATGCGATGGAGATAAAAGTTACGATGTGTGATGTCACAATCGCAACTCCGCAAGTTTAAATGGATAGCGGTAAGTACTTAACAGAATGAACTAAGATGTGCGATGTGTGATTTGTGTTGCGGTAAAGGTTGCGGGCTGCGATTTTCAATGTGGTAAGAACCACGGGATGCGATTTATGATACCGTAATCGCAAGAATGAGTGGTAAGCATTAAGGGTAAGATCTAAAGGATTCGAAGTGCGATTGACATGGTAGTGGGACCGACAGTGTGGTAAGATCGCACCATCGCAATCGACCAGAAAAAAAGTAAGTGTTTAAGGGTGAAAGGTAAATGTTACGAAGTGCAATTTTCAATTTCGGAAGATTGCAATCGCAAAGAGCGAGCAGTGAGCGTTGAAGGTAAAAGGTAAATGTTATGATTTGCACAGAGTGATGTATAGTGGTGGGAATTTCGAGGAGGAAGGCGGAGGTTAGGTTTCAATGGTTTTTCAAGTGTTTAACGTTAAAATGAGTTTGGCGATGGTGATCGATGGAACAAAGGAATAAGGCAGGCAATCGACAAAGGAGAGCGGTAAGTCTGTAAGAAAAAAGGTAAGAGTTGTGAAGTGCGATTTCGCGAATAGGTGAAGTATGGTAGCGGGAGAACTGAGGAGGAAGGCAGAGGTCATGTTTAAATGGGTTTTGAATGGTTTTTTTTACGTGTTTTGCGTTAAGAAGGTAAGGTAACCGTGAATGGAAAAACCAAAGGAATAAGGTGGAGTTGAAGGGCTTCAGTGCATATAGGGACAAAGGTAAGTGCAGTAGTAAAAAGAAGCGGAAAATAGGAAGGAATGGAGGCATAACAGAATCAGTTTTTGGGTCTGTGGGAAGATTCGCCCTCCTCGAGCTCTATTGACAGAGATGGGGGGGGGTGGTGCTTGACCACAAATTTTGGAGTTTTTCTCCTCTACTCTATTATTCATAAGAACATAAAACTACAAAAATGAACTGAAAGAAAAGACTAAGCAGCCATGAAACTAATAGAATAAAAACTAATTTGAAGGACAACAATAAAACTAGTTTAATGGCAGAATGGAAAGAATAAAAACAACAGAGAAGCTAAGGCACATGGGTTGGGCCCTAACCCACGAGCCCATCTCTCTGGAATTAAATTAGTAAAATGGATTCTGTCCACTTATTGCATTAAAAATGAAATCTTATTAAATCCCAAAGGTCTTAAACAACAAAACCCTAATAGCTTGCAAAAAAAGTTATGAATGGAATCAAATCACTGACTAATTAAAAAAAACTCCTTCCTAACTCTAGCTCTGCTCTATTTATTCTACAAGGAAACTACCAAAAACTCCCTTAAAAATGGTGATTGAGTCAACTTTGACTCCAAGTAAACATAGATTGAGTGCCCTTCCTCTTCATTTTCTTGGCTGCCTCTTGGAATTCGAATTGCTGGAGACTCCAAGTGAAGTATGGCTCGAGTGCACTTGGTCTTGAGTTGCTTGGTTGCCTATGAAATTTGAATTGATGGAGGGGGATCTCATGAGGATCCCTTGGCTACCTTTGAGAGTTAAGGAGGGTGGAAAATCCCCTTGAATCTCTCCAATTTTTCTCCCTAATTTCCTAATTATATGCTCATTTATTCTCCAATCCTGATCTTCCAGTGGAACGGAGCAAGTCCCTAAATCATCTCCTTCTCCAAATCTGTATAATATGCCAAATATTCTCACAATATTCTACAAAAATAACCAATATTAGGAAAAAATATGCAACTACCTTTAATCCTTCCTAAGAACATATTAAAGCATAATAAAAAATTATTAAGTGAAGAAGAAGAGATTTAATATATCCTTTTATGTGCATAAGGAAGGTAGATGGTGTAATGTTCCTTTTTTAGGATTTGCTAGAATAGGGTCCTCAAGGACAATGTATAAGGAAACCAATGTAAAAATAAGCTGAACCGGGACTTGGATCCCTTTTTTTACCCTTCATACATTACTCTTTCAGAAGATTAGCTCAAATAAATAACCTTAGGATGGGTTATTCAGATCCTCCAATTCTGTATATCTCTAACAATGCTCAAAATGGAGAGCTACAACAATACATGAACTTCAACAAGTAGCAGCAGTGAAGTATCAATACATATGGTGCAATAAGAGAGAATAGCCATTATATTATGTGTAGCTGCAAATGTATATACAATAACTTGAGGAAAGTCTTCTCAAGCTAAGCTAAATCAGCCCCAAGACAATTGTACATGCAAAAGAGAAAATTCCCAGCTACACAACCCAACAACAAGCTATGATTGCGCAATCCATAGGGGAAAATGATTGAAACTAATATAGATATAATGATATAGAAATAACAAGTTCAAATAAAGTGGGGGAGCAATATCTAAACCCCAGAAAAAAATACTACAACAATCCTCCAAGGGATTGGCCAAAATACACTAAATGGAAAAATGCCAAAGTTGCTGGGTAGCAACAACAACTCAATAACAATAAAAAAATGGAGAAGGATGGAAATGTTGCAAATGATGTAGAAACCTCCTCCACTAATATTCAAAGTGAAAGGCTTCTCCCTTCACTGAATATTACACCCTCCAATCCACAGTGTAAACCCCTCCTGCAAGTGCCCACTGAAAATAACGCAATATAGGGAAGAGACAACGTTGGGAATGAGATGAAACATATGGCCCAATGCCAAAATATGCAATGAAGCTCCAGGATATTCCTCATTGATCTCCCAGAGAAATAATGAGCTCCTCCTCTGCAAAACTAGCTCTGGAAGTGGGTGATAATGAATCCTCACTGCAACCCCTAGCAACTCAACATTTCTGCCAAGATGGAAAACGATGTAGGTGAAGATGGTCACCTTGGCCTCAAGCCTGGATGTGAGGAGAATGAAGAACAGGTCCTACAAAGCTTCCCAATTAAGGAGAGAAAACTTCTAAACAGAAATCTCCCTTGTGCTAAGCAACACAAGCTATCCCAGTTGAACAACTGGAGAGAGCAGAGCAAATTCGAAATCTTCAACATAATGAGAAATGGCTCTCCTTCCATTTTTTATGCCAAGAGGAGGCTTCCTTGCCATGGACCCCACCCATTAGGGTTTCTCTCATCCAATAATATTCCTCCTATGAAAACCGTGTTGTCCCACTTGGTGACTCTCTCCCTCCATGCAACGTTGTTTGACTTGGTCAAACTGGACCTAGTCTTCTTGTATTTTCCCTTTTTCACACTAGGATATGACAAATAAGCCACTTACGTGACCTCTTTTCACATTTGGAGTGTTTATTATGCTTCTTCATGGGCCCTCTTACCCAATTTATTCTTTTTATTAATAGGAAAGCAAAATTAATGTTCCAATTAACTTAATGAAAATTTTGGAACATTACAGTCCTCCCCTCCCAAAGATTGCTTGTCCTCAAGCAAGTGCAAGGGTAGAATGATCCTTCTTCTCCTCTCCTGTAGCTCCCATGTATGATGATATTCTCCAAGAAATAGGATGCTATCTCATCAATGAAGCTCCCACAATGCCTCTCCTTAGCATGTAAATTAGCTACCAAGCTATCATTATGAAAAAGTGAGGTGCGCAAGAGAGTGGAAAAGTGTTGCCTAGAGGTCCTCCCAAGGTATGGAGTCTGAAAGGTATTGGGAGACATTATCCCCATGTGTATCCTCCATCCACAAGCAATCAACCATGCAAAATGAGTCACCTTCCAACTAGGCAACTCCGGGAAATCATCCTCCACCTTGGGCTCATGTAGAATAGGTGGGCTGGAAATCTGAACATGGTAGGCTTCATAGCCTACCCCACGCTGTCCTCTTCTCCACTTATGATAAGTGTGGAGTGAAATCTGAATTTGGGCTGTAATAGTGTTGCCCTCAAGTGGCAAGATGAAGTTTAGATCTCCAAGGGTCTCTCCTTCAGCGCTATAAATCAATCTGGCCCAAATCATCTCATATGTGATGAGTTGGAAGTCATCATCATATGGTATCCAACCAATCATATGGTTCACCTCATGGAGAAACAAATATTTTGTCATGGTGACCATATCCTCTTCCATACTCCCCTTAGAGCATGTACTGCGAAAAGTATGGAGGCCTTCTCCCCCAAAGAACACATCCTCCCAATGTGTTTCTCCTCCCTTATGATACATGTGGGGCTGCTGTTGATATATGGCTGAAACACAATGATCTTCAAAAGAGACCCAAGCCATCCCATCAAATCCAACACCCATGGGGTGCCTCCCCAAAAAGCTCAAGCTCTCCAAATGGCTCCTCCCATTTGAAAGCATGAGATGCAACATGGCAACCAAGGCTGGCCTACTTGTCTTTCTGAAACATGCAGCGTGAGAAATATGGAGAACCATATTCCCTATGGGCATCCTCAACTCTTGTGCCACTCCTCCAATGGTGCTTCCCATGTCCAACGTTCTACTAGCAGAATATGGAAGCACAAATCTGTGAGAGCAAGGAGGTGAAACATAGCTCCACACATGGAACCAATGCAGGGCATCATTGGCCTGCCTCAATATATAGTGCAACAAGTGCCCTTTCAGCCACTTGTTTTCTTCCACATTCATCCTGCAAGATGAGATCATGAAAACATAATTTGGTGCCAATGGTGCACACCGGAAATCCTGTGGCTTTCCCCCACAATCCACCAATAAGATGGCCATCATAATTGCTGCAATTGACCATAAGTAAAAAAAAAAATAATGTGCAAGAAGGAAAGATCCTCCTTGATATGATATGCTACTCAACAAGATAAGAGAGTGCAAAACATAAAGCAAATAGTTACCTCCCTCATCATGTACTTAGGTCTTTGAGCTGAAATGGCTCAAGTGAAAATTCTCCCTTATTGAAACAGCGTTGGGAAGTGGTTGTGCCAACCATATCATCATATCTCGGGCTATGCATCTGACCATATGCTGATATACATCCATTAGGATGCCTTCCCAAGTGGACTCCTCCATCAACCAATAGTATGCATATGAATGCATGAAAGGAGAATCCATAAATGCTACATGTAGGTGTCTCCCCTTGTGCTTGTGGACCCAAGCCAAAAAGATCAAGATATAGTAAGGGATGCTGCCATCCATTACTCCCTCATCCTCATCTCATACATGCCTCCAAGGTGCATCACTTGTGAAGTGGTTTTGGAAACATTTCAACAAGTAATCCCAACTTTGAAGTGACAACGTTGCTGGCCTGTGGAGTAGGGCCACTGTCATCTTAAAGCTCAATTATTTGACATGGATCTTGTCAAAGACTCTACTCATCATGTTGCTGCACATATAGAGTCCCTCCCATAAAGAAGTTACTACTTGGGCATCTAAGGCCAAGGAGAAATCCCTTTGCACTATGCTAGTGCCTCCTCCTACTCTTGCAACATATGAATATAATCTGAGCAACAAGAATGTTTGTTGCTCCTCCATACTTCCACCATAACCAATATGTTAAGGTGGCATAATGAGTGGTAAGAAGAATGCCATCTCATCATACTGTACCCATGATCCTCTCTGCCCCATGGTGTAAGTATCCTTCCAATCCTCCTCCTTCTCCATACCCCATGAAAAAGGATAAGTCTTATGCCGGCCAAACTCTCTCAAGAGTAGCCAACACAGCATTGCATCTTGCTGCCCTGTATCATAAACTTGCTAAAGGCTCACCATCCTCTTTCCTTTCATCCACATCCACTCAACTCCTTGTGGATGTATTCCTCCATCCTGCATCTTGGTTTCCTCCCAACAAGGGCTACCATCCTCCCAAAACAGATTTTGGCCTTTGCATTTCATGGGACATTGAAATGCAATCTCTTCCATGAAAATGTTTCCAAAACCCAACCACAATGGTGGTGCACAACACAAAAATGGTGTATTAAGATGATGGCACAGTGCAGTGAAGGTTTCCTACTCTAGACAATCAACATGCAAAGATATACAATCCTCTATGAGAGATAAAAACTTAGGCATACCTTGGAGAGTTTTGGAAGAATATTGTGTTGCTGCAAGAGTCTCTTTTTCAATAGTGCTGGATGCCTCAATAGCTGGAGATGAAGGTTGCTTCTCCATCACTAGGACAGCGCTGGTATGTGCCTCTACAACTGGTGGTGAGGGCTCCTCCCTCTTTTGACCAAATCTTTTGATCAATCTTTGAGAAAAAGCAACAAGAGTAGAAACCCATGCATGGTCCCAATGGCCGAACCACCAAGTCTTTGCCTCACCCTCAAGGTGCAGCGATGCAACTTCTATAACCTCTCTGTCTACTACAGGTTGTAGTAGGAACAAAGCCTCTAGTTTCTTTACCCAGACCTCTGCTACACATGTGAGTGATCCATCAAATGTGGACAATAGAAATCTATTGCCTCTCATCATCCCATAGATGTGGGGTCTTCTCTCTCCTTTCTGTTGAATACATTGTGGGAAAGATAGAGTCCCTTGGAAGGCTCTACGGTTTTCTCGGTACTCAGCAAGATGCTCACTTAGAATTTCAAATTCCAAGTGTTTCTCATGCTATATTCCTCCTCCTTGGTGAGAGTAGGAAGTGCATGGTCCTTCCTCTTCTATTTCTTAAGTCTTCTCAATCTCCTTGGAGAGGATTTTGCTGGATCTTAAAACTGATGAGAGTAATCTCATCCGCTGCATCATCTTGATCTCATCTATCTCTGCAATTCTAACTTCCACGGGTTGGGCCAAGTTCGAAGCTTTGATACCACTGTAATGTTCCTTTTCTAGGATTTTCTAGAATAGGGTCCTCAAGGACGCTGTATAAGGAATCCAATGTAAAAATAAGTTGAAACAAGACTTGGATCCCTTTTTTTACCCTTCATACATTACTCTTCCAGAATATTAGCTCAAAGAAATAACCTTAGGAGGGTTATTCAGATCCTCCAATCCTGTATATCTCTAACAATGCTCAAAAGGGAGAGCTACAACAATACATGAACTTCAACAAGTAGTAGCAGTGAAATATCAATACATATGGTGCAAGAAGAGAGCATAGCCATTATATAATGTGCAGCTGCAAATTTATATACAAGAACTTGAGGAAAGTCCTCTCAAGCTAAGCTAAATCAGCCCCAAGACAATTGCACATGAAAAAGAGAAAATGCCCAGTTACACAACCCAACAACAAGCTATGACTGCGCAATCCATAGGGGAAAATTATTGCAACTAATATAGATACAATGATATAGCAATAACAAGCTCAAATAAAGTGGGGGAGAAATATCTCAACCCCGGAAAACAATACTACAACAATCCTCCAAGGGATTGGCCAAAATACACTAAATGGAAAAATGCCGGAGTTGCTGGGTAGCAGCAGGAACTCAATAACAATACAAAAATGGAGAAGAATGGAAATGATGCAAATGGTGTAGAAACCTCCTCCACTGATCTTCAAAGTGAAAGGCTGCTCCCTTCACTGAAGATTACACCCTCCAATCCACAGTGTGAACCCCTCCTGCAAGTGCCCATTGAAAATAACGCAATATAGGGAAGAGAAAACGCTGGGAATGAGATGAAACATATGGCCCAATGCCAAAATCTGCAATGAAGCTTCAGGATATTCCTCACTGATCTCCCAGGGAAAGAATGAGCTCCTCCTCTACAAAAATAGCTCCGAAAGTGGGTGATAATGAATCCTCACCGCAACCCCCAAAAACTCAACATTTCTGCCAAGCTGGAAAACACTGTAGCTGAAGATGGTCACCTTGGCCTCAAGCTTGGATGTGAGGAGAATGAAGAACAGATCCTCCAAAGCTTCCCAATGAAGGAGAGGAAACTTCTAAACATAAATCTCCCTTGTGATAAGCAGCACAAGCTATCCCAGTTGAACAACTGGAGAGAGCAGAGCAAATTTGAAATCTTCAACATAATAAGCAATGGCTCTCCTTCCCTCTTTTATGCCAAGAGGAGGCTTCCTTGCCATGGACCCCACCCATTAGGGTTTATCTCATCCAATAATATTCCTCCTATGAAAACTGCATTATCCCACTTGGTGACTCACTCCCTCCATGCAGCGCTATTTGACTTGGTCAAACTGGACCTAGTCTTCTTGTATTTTCCCCTTTTTACACTAGGAGATGAAAAATAAGCCACTTAAGTGACCCCTTTGCACATTTGGAGTGTTTATTATGCTTTTTCATGGGCCCCCTTACCCATTTTATTCTTTTTATTAATAGGAAAGAAAAATTAATGTTCCAATTAACTTAATGAAAATTTTGGAACATTACAGATGGGCTTAAGAAAGGTCAGATGGGCCTTATTTTATGTCTAATTTAGAGACCCATCATCACCCCCTACTGAAACTGTTGCTCATCCTTTGAGCAACCTATTCATCCTCCCTGCCTTATGGTTCTTCCTGCATGCTGGCTTATTTGATTTTCTGTTTATTTTCCCATGTGCTACTCCTCATGCTGATCTTCCTACTATTATTATTGCATTTCTTCTCGTAGGTGCTTCATGGAGGTCCTCAGGTGCCTTAAGCAATTCTGTTTTGCATGCCAAGGGGTGGTTGATCCACCTTTTATTTGATTTTTTTTATTTTTATTTATTTTTTTCCTTTTTTATTACATGCAAAGTAAAGTCACAATTCTTTTTTCTGTGAGCTGAGTTCACCCTTGGTTACCCCTTGGCACTCCTTGTCTTCTATTACAATGAACTACTTACTGCTCAGTTTCTCAAGTCCTTTTATTTTTATTGTTCCTTTTCTTGGTGGAAAAAGTGAGGCTAGTTGCTAGATAAGGCTGAGGTTTCTCTGCTACTGATTTTGGCTATATAAAAAAACTTTCATTCTCACACTTTTTAATGTTTTATTAAGCTAAAATAGATTTGAATAAAGGGTTAGATGATTTAATACCTGAGCCTTACCATTGATTTTTTTTTGCATGTGATATTGAAGCTACTGATATGACTATTGAAGCTGTTCTGGAGCTGCATATGATAATCTGCTTGAGTTCCTTTTGGAGCTTCTGAGCACAGGAGGAGAAGTCCAAGTTTGACTACCTTTGACTAAAGTGTTGACCAACTTTTCCTTTTGTGTCAACTTGCTATTTTCTGCTTGCAAAGGTTGGAGAGAATCTGCATTCATTAGAGAGAGATACATGCAGAAATACATTTTTTTTTAAGGCCTATTAGCTGCCTCAATGAGGTTTTCCACTAGTAGGTCTGCCTAGGCGTCCCAATGGAGGTTTTCACCTAGGATATTTTATTTTCATCTTTTTTTTTTCAACCCAATGACCAACTCATGGAGGTTTTCAATCAGTGAGCCAATATCAGATGCCTCAAAAGAGGTTTTCCCCTGAGATTTTATTCTTTTTCCCTTTTTTTCTCATTTTTTTTTCTTTTTTTAGTTTCCTATTCTACTTGGAAAAAAAAAAAAACCTTTTTCAAGTATAGGTATACTTCCAATGGAGCCATGTACACATCAAGATGAGAGATAAAATTAGGTGCACACTTGGAATACATCTTTTGACATGTACCTAAATATAAGAGATGAATTTCTTTGATTGGGATTGTATCAAGTACTGTTGGAGAAGGGTGTGTTGCTGCAACTTAATGACTGTTTGGAACCATATGTCAATATAGTTGTGATGCCCCTGGTTCACTTGCTGAGTTGGATCACCTTGGATTTTCTCTTCTATTATGACAATCAAATCTTCCTCCTTTTGTTTATTGTTCTCTTGAACACACGGAGGAAATGTTGGTAAACATGAGATAACTCTCTCAACATCTAATTCTAATATCTGCTCTTCATCAAGTTCACCACTTGATTCTTTGATCTCCTCATTTGAATCTCTTTCTTCTTGAGGTTGTCCTACAATGACATTGAGAATATCTCTTATTTTCAATACCTTTCTTGAACTAAGATGCAAACCATTTAGATCAAGAGAATATGTTTGGTAGTGTTGTACCTCAACATTGTAAGTGGGCCGAGATACTTCATGGTATGGGTTTGGAAATGGCGGTATAGGTAGTTGAGTGGGGGTGGATATATGATATGGATCTGGTTGAGGCTGTGGTTGTGGTGGAGGTGGATGGTAGGGATAGCATGGAGTTGGGTATGGAGGATATGGAGGGAAATATTGAGGATATTGTGGATTTTCTCAATAAGGACCTTACCAACCATATTGCCAAGATTGGTTTTGGGGTTGATTTGGCCAAGGTTTCCAAGGAGGGAGTGTGTCCCAATTAGTTTGAGATGGATGTGAATAAGCTTGAAATTGTGAAGTGGGTCATTGCATCATATCAAGTTGACTAGGATGCCAGGGTATCCTTGGAGCTACATAACATAGCTTCTTTGGTGATTGCCTTGCTCCATCGTCCTCCTGGTAAACTTATTTAAACCTGGGGAATGGTGAACAACAATTAGTAGCATATGATTCTGCATGGATAAAAAAAATATCAACATCTTATTTTTGCTCATTTTGCATTCTTAACATTTCTACTTGTTCACTTAGATTGCTAAGAATTTTTGTTTTAATGTTATCAAGCAAATTTCCAAGTTTATCTTGCCTTACCAATGTTGATGTTGATTTACTTACTCATTCCCTTCCTATTGATATGCACTTGCATGTTCCACAAATTTATTAAAATTAAAATTTGTATACATCTCCTCTACTCATGAGATTAAGGAAACCAATCTACTCATCCCTAATTGTTCTAAGCAAGAGGGTTTTTAGTGTGTCAAATCCTAGATGATGCATTTTTTGCCTCTTAACATTATACATGAACCTCTCTATTAGATCCTTAAGGCTCTCATTCTTCTTGGTTCATTCTAAAAAATTCTTCTCTAAGATCAGGGTCTTTATATTTTTCTAGAAATATCTTTTTCATATCATTCCATGATCTTATTGAATTAGTACCTAGACTCATGAACCATTTAAGAGCTCTATCTTTCAATTTTGCATGAAACAATCTCAGTTTTTTAGTGTGTGATAAGTAGCCATAAGACCTACAAAGTATCTCAAATTGAAGGAGAAATGTTTCCGGATTCTCTGTCCTCATACCATGGAAGTTGGGAAGGAAATATGGAGGGATATTCTTCATAGGTACAGTGATGTCCATATCTTGAATGGGAAACCCAATAATATCTTCTTCATTTTCATCATATACATCCATCTCTTCTTCCTTCAAAAGTGTATGGTGATGTGGTTCTTACTACACCACGTGGTCAAGTGGGGTTTGGTATTAGAAAAGTATTTTTTTTTTAATATTCTGAGTATCCCTACTCCTATGAGGCATGAAAATAAGATTTTTTTTTTGTATTTTTCAATATTTCGGAAATAACATGAAAAGGAAAGTAGAAAATAAGATAAAACAAAGTCAAAACATCTACTAGACACCTCCCCGGCAACGATGCCAAAAAATGGTGAGCCTTGGTATTGCACCAAGAGTGCTGCAACTCCCAGGGCTGCCCTACTTTACTTTATCAACCCGGGGTTCATAAAAACTTGGAGGTGATAGTGCTATATACACAGCAGATGCATTCTGTTCATGTCATCCTCTTCCGCTTTACAAAAGGGTGCTATTTCTAAGGGTTCTCAGTGAATTCTGTCACACTTCAATGAAACAAAACTAAATTTCAGAAAGGAAATGACTGAAGGAAACTAAATTAAATTGCAGAAAAGAAATGACATGAATGAAATTAATTTAAGTTGTAGAAAAGGAAATGACTGAAAAGAAACTAAGCTATCTTGCTGAAAAGGAATGGCAGGAATGAAACTAATTCTAAACCATACTTAGTGTTATCACAAAATCAGACCTGATAGGCTGCCAATCAAATCAATCTCATGTAACTGTTTCAAACCAATCTTTTGATTGAGGCTTATCCTCCTCAACCTAAGAGGGTTCTCTCAAGGATTAATGATTTTTGATAGAAATATAGATGGCTAACTCTCTGTGGGGTAATAAGTAGATAAATTATAGATATTGGTTGTAAATCACATTAGCAAGTGCACATTGGGCTTATGGAGTCAAAATAGCTTCAGTAAAACCAAAAAATATGCTTAGCATGGAAGTCAAGGCATATCAGAGTTCTAGTCAAGAGATATACATGTGAAACTGTAAAACACACAGTCAGTTTGTCTATGAAGGAAGTCAGAGCACCAATGATGAATTCTGAGTAACATAAGCAAACACCACTACAATAGGGTAGTAAAAAGATGCAATTAGAACAAGAACACACTAGAACTCTTTATGAATCTCAAGTTGGCTAAGTAGAAAACTCTGTATTAAGCTGAAAACCAGTCACTTACAATAAACACAGTCTTTTGCTAAAAATCTCTAACCCATGCATATTCAACTTCTTCATCTTTTATAGATAATTTGCAACATAGAATAACCTTATCCTGAGCTAGATACATCGAATTCCTACTTTTCGACACCTTGCCTAACCATATGACATGGTCTTTATTACAAAATGACAGCTGCAAATCTAATAAATAGTCCTATTACAAATAGGATTCAAACTCCTTAACTTTACTCATAAAAAACTTATCTAAACTGGACTACATCATTTGCCATATTAACATAAGGTCGAATCCAGATGATAAGCTCCAACTCTTTATGACCTCAATACTGATCTCCATTAAACTAGGAAACTGTCCCCTGTTTCTAGGCATAGGATTATTTGCATTCTTGAGACACTTTGACCATCATGAAACCATCACTTTGAGGTTATTTACTGTTAGAAACTGAAGTAATACCTGCCCAAAATCATTCTTAAGTCCCAGCTTTCCGAAACCACCATCAAACTATTCAAAATAGCTAAAATAGACCTGTGCGACGAAAACAACATAGTTTCGTAGCGTAGCCTTTTTACCCTTTTACCTTCAAAATTTTGGTTTCTTTCCTCTAGGATTATCTTCATTATCATTTAACTCAACTCCTCTAGAAATTTCAAGTCATAATCCATATATTTTCCCTTAAAAAATTTATGAGAAAGAGTGAAAAAAGCTGCTATAGCAGTTTCGTAGCGCTTTTAACTCTTTTTGCATTGTTTGCGCTACGAAACTGCTGAGTGAGCATTTTTGCCTAGATTTTTTCAAAATGAAAACCAAAAATGTGCCAAAATTCATAATACCACTGGTTTCATCAAAACAAAAAAGTCATATGAACTAAAAAACACATTTTTCATGAGGCTCCTCCTTAATTTTTTCACTTGATTTAGCTTTTGACCTTTTTAATGATTATCATTCTGTACCTTTGTTTTTTAGCTCATCCCGAGTTAGTTTAAGCTACTGCTCCAAGTCCTCCACTTGATCTCTAAGTCTTCCATTACTGGCTCTCAAGTGAGTATTGATTACTCTGACAAATTTAGCTTCCTTGATGGCTGGAACTGTCCATGTGAAAAACTGTTTTGCACTACTTGGAATTTCAGACCTAGAACCAGTTTGACCTTCCCAAACTGCCTTAATTCTTTTGAAATCTGTTTTCTCAATACTATGCTTTCTGGCCCTCTTTATCATCATAGAAATCTCTTTATTTTCTAACCTCAATTCTCCTCAAGATGTTGACACTCTGTCATTTCTTCTTTTTCCTTCATTGTTTCGTTGGCTGCATGTTCTACTGTTGGTGATGAGAGATCAACCACTTCTTTAGGGAATTTAACTGTTTCAATAGTTTCTTGGACCTCCTTGCTACCTTCCTTGAGCTTCTTATCATGCTTAGTTAAAGGTTTCCTTGCTTGAAAGATAAAGGCTACATTTTCACCCTCAAATTCAAGTTTCTTTGCTAACTTAACCTTTTTCTGTTTGTGTACATCTACTCCAATGAAATCAGCTTGCACAATGGGTGACTACTCTATATAAATTTCATGAAGGATGTCATCTAAATTTCCCTTTATCACTGGGATGTCCTCTATATTTGTAGCAACTGTTTTTCCCTTAAATGCCACTGCTTGGCTTCTTGTCACTCTCTTGATTTCCTGCTTGCTGGAAACTTGTTTTTGTTTTGCCTCTTTGACACTTTTTGACCTCTGTTTTGCAGGTGATGGAGTTGGTGCAACAAGAAATTGTGTCTTCTCTGTCCTTTTGTCAACTTGTTTCCTTGGTTTCAACTTTACAAACCTCTTTGATTTTGCAACCACAGGCTGACTAGACTCTGCTACTGGTGGTGAAGGAGTTCCTTTAATTTTAGGGTTTCTAACTGGGGTTAGGGTTTCCAGTTCAAAACCATTCATAAAAGGAAGACCAATCCCTGCTTATTTTCTGAAGCTCATTCAAAACCAATAACTTTATCAAATCATGGTGAAACAAAGATGTTTCACAACAATCATATTTGGCTTGTACTTTATCAGCCATTTTGGCAAGGCTCCTATGCAAATAAAAGGGAAAATCTAGTGATATCGTACCTATGAAATGTAGAAGCAGCGTGAAATGATAAGTATAAACTTTATGGTATCTGCCTTCACATGTAAAGTATCTTTGAATGTTGAACAAGAACTTTGCATAGGTGTATTTGATACAGCTCCTAGGTATTGCATTGTTTAGGTCCATATTTGCATACTCAGGTTTCATGAATTCCTTGCATGGTTCCATGTCAAATTTAAAACCTTTAAACCAAGTTTCCTGCCCCCTTGGAATTTCTGTCACAGAAGCAATAATCTCAGGTGTAATTGGCACATTTAACATCCCAAATTTGGTAGTTGTTCCATTGAAGTTGAAGGCAAATTCTTTAGACACCTGTGTATGGCAACCTTGCAGCTTTTCACAAAACCGAAGACAACATGCTTTACTAAAAGCCTCCATCACTGTTTGATCTTCAATTATAGCCTTCATATTTTCAAGCTCATATCTTAAGCAATTTCCCCGTCTACGGACTTTCTTTTCCTCTGCCATGCTTCTTAGAAAAACATGTCAGCTTCTTTTTAATCTATAAAATAGCCTCGCTTGATTAGGATATGAACAACCTTTCTTGAGTATATGGAACAACCTTGCTTGATTAGGATGAAGATAGCCTTTGTATAAAACAACCACAGGCTTAGCTTGACTGCTTCAGAGCTTAGACACTTGTATGGAGGCAAATGAAAACGAGAACGACCAAATTAGGCAAGATTTTCAATTTGAATTTTCATCTCATAACTGAACAATGCCTCATTCATGCCCTACCATGATGATGATGACTATGATATAGGTAAGTACATTGAATCTGATCACTAAGTGACTCACCATACCACTATCCTATCATTTCCTAACAGATTCTGACAAATTTCAACTCAATTGACAAGACAGTTAAGAAACCGCGCTTTCATAGCGCCCACAATGTATTTTTCCCAGTTTGCGGTACGAAAGTATTAGCGCTTTCGTAGCGCAAATCCACTTTTTTGAACTAGCGGCACTACGAAAAGGAGGATTCTTAGCTAATTGCAGAAATTTAACCCGAAACCTTATGAAATGACTCCTAAATGGAAAATGTGAGTATTTGATCATGGAATGGACCTTTAAAAAACTTTATTTGAATTCAATGATGACCTTAAAACTTATAAAAACTCTAAACTACCCTTAACCAAATCCTAAAATGACTTTCAAACCCATTTTGAGACCATGATAAAAGCAGAGTTGACATAATGATGTTTTGAAAATTTTTGGGTGATAACACTTAGCTTGGCCAAATGGCTAAATGCATTCTACTTATCCTATGATCTATCTACCATGATATTATCCATGCAACTAAACTATCCATGACTTAATTATAACTAAAAAGAGTTAATTTGCAGTTTGGAGGAAGAAATAGGGCAACAGTGGTTAATGGAGGGCTCAGCACAAGAAACAGGGTTTGGAAGCGGAGTGAGAGGGTTAAAACCTTAGAAAACTTGATTATAACGTGAGAAATGACTTTGGAGCAGAGATAATTACAGATGGCTTAGAATTGGGAAGAGAGGGTTTAAAACCTTATAAAACCTTATTATAGCACAAGAAATGGATTTGGAGCGAAAAACTCAAGAGCGACGTGGCAGAATGCAATGGAGATAAAAGTTGCGATGTGCGCTGTCGCAATCAAAATTTCACAAGTTTAAATGGATAGAGGTAATGACTTAACGAAATGAACTAAGATGTGTGACGTGTGATTTGAGCTGTGGTAAAGGTTGCGGGTTGCGATTTGCAATGTGGTAAGATCTACGGGATGCAATTTGCGATACCACAATCATGAGAACGAGCGGTAATTGTTAAGGGTAAGATCTAAAGGATGCTAAGTGTGATTGACTTGGAAATAGGACCGACAGCGGGGCAAGATCGCGCTATCGCAATCGGCCATAATAGTGGTGAGTGTTTAAGGGTGAAAGGTAAATGTTACGAAGTACAATTTGTGATTTTGCAAGATCACAATCGCAAAGAGCGAGTGGTGAGCGTTGAAGGTAAAAGGTAAATGTTGTGATCTGCGTATTGTGATGTACGGTGGTGATAATTTCGAGGAGGAAGGCGAAGGTCAGGTTTCAATGGTTTTTCAAGTGTTTAGCATTAAAACGAGTTTGGCGATGGTGATCGATGGAACAAAGGAATAAGGCGAGAAATTCACAAAGGAGAGCAGTAAGTCTATAAGACAAAAGGTAAGAGTTGTGAAGTACAATTTCATGAACATGTGCAGTACGGTAGCGGGAGAACCAAGGAGGGAGGCAAAGGTCGCATTTAAATGGGTTTTGAATGTTTTTTTTACGTGTTTTACATAGGAAGGTAAGGTATCCATGAATTTAAAAACCAAAGGAATAAGGTAGAGTTGGAGGGCTTCAGTGCGTTTAGGGAAAAAGGTAAGTGCAGCAGTAAAAAGAAGCGGAAAATAAGAAGTAATGGAGGCGTAACAGAATCAGTTTTTGGGTCTGTGGGAATATTCTCCCTCCTCGAGCTCTATTGACAGAGATGAGAGGGGGGGGGGGATTGACCACAACTTTTGGATTTTTTGTCCACTACTCTATTACTCATTAGAAAATAAAACTACAACAATGAATTGAAAGGAAAGACTAAGAGGCCATGAAACTAATAGAAGAAAAACTAATTTGAAGGAAAGAAAGAAAACTAGCTTAATGGAAGAAAGGAAAGCATAAAAACAACAAAGAAGCTTAGGCACATGGGTTGGGACCTAACAAACGAGCCCAAATCTCTGGAATTAAATCAGTAAAATGGAGCCTATCCACTTATTGCATTAAAAATGCAATCTTATTACATTAAAAATGCAATCTTATTACATCTCGAAGGTCTTAAACAACAAAATCCTAATAGATTGAACCATAAGTTCTGAATGGAATCGAATCACTGACTAACTAAAAAAAAAACTCCTTCCTAACTCTAGCTCTACTCTATTTATTCTACAGGGCAGCTACCAACAACTCCCTTCAAAATGGTATTTGAGTCTACTTTGACTCTAAGTAAACATAGATTGAGTGCCCTTCGTCTTCAATTTCTTGGCTTCTTCTTGGAATTAAAATTGCTGGAGACTCCAAGTGAAGTATGGCTTGAGTGCACTTGGTATTAAGTTGCTTGGATACCTCTGAAATTCAAATTTATAGAGGGGGATCCCATGGGGATCCTTTGGCTGCCTTTGAGAGTTAAGGAGGGTGGAAAATTCCCTTAAATATCTCCAAGGTTTCTCCCTAATTTCCTGATGTTGTGCTCATTTATTCTCTAATCCTGATCTTCCAGTGGAAGGGAGCAAGTCCCTAAATCATCTCCTTCTCCAAATCTATATAATCTGTCAAATATTCTCACAATATTCTACAAAAATAACCAATATTAGGAAAAAATATGCAACTACCTTTAATCCTTCCTAAGAACATATTAAAGCATAAGAAAACATTATTAAGTGCAGAAGGAGAGATTTAATATATCATTTTATGTTCATAAGGAAGGTAGATGGGCTTAAGAAAGGTTATATGGGTCTTATTTTATGTCCAATTTAGAGGCCCATCAAACAACTTGAGCATAATTTTGGGAAACTAAGAGAGGTTTATCTCAAAAACATCTTCATCTACAATAAAATCTTTCACGTTTTACATAGCTATCTTGGATTGAGATATTCAAAGGGATAACTGGACCCTATTTTTCAAAAATTTAGGAGGAAAAAATTCAAAGACAGTTAATGCCTTGGAGGCCACCTCATCAAATAAGAGTTGCTATCAAATTTGAATTTCTCTTCTTTGTCACTAGAAATCCACAAAGATAGTGCCAAGTAGATTCGTTAGCTTTGAATGTCCTATATTTCAATTCTATTTGTGTAACATAGTTATAAATATTTGTAATAAATCTTGATATTTTTTCAAGATATTTTAGTTTAGAAATTGTATAAATACTTCATCATTTGAAGTAATAGATGTTGGGATTTGTAATGAGAAAGAATACCATTCATTGTAAATTTGTTCACTGAGTTCAAGTGACCTCATCAATAATACAAGGACATTCTTTACAAGATTCATGTGGTGTACAAATTGGTGATGTTTTTCTCTCATTCATGTGTTGTTCTTTGTTTTCTTTCTCTGTAATTTCTTAAAAGCTTACATTACAAAAATGACGATGAATACGATTTGTTGTAAAGAACACCCTAATCTGGTTGTAGGTAATTTCTATGTTTCTTGTTGAAGTAAAATTAAGGAATTCTTAATTTCACCTTAGTTTCTACTAAACCTTTCATTTCTTCTGTTTCATATCACCTTAAATTCTGAAAGATCCAACTAGTGCAACCTAGCTTGCTCTATGTAACTCCTTGAAAGTTTGATGTAGATCTTGTTAGCTCTTTTGACTCCATTTCCTAATGGCATTCCCTTGCTGTTCCAATCAAAACAATTCAAAAACCAAACACTGAGCCCATTAACTAGCCTAAAATTCACATAAAATATAGCTAAATTTTATAGAGAGATCCCTCTCTGAAGCTGGCAGGGCTAGATCCTAGCTTCCAAAGTGGTTTTGATGTTACCTCCGATGTTTTTCTATAGCCTTGAAATTACAGAGTGCTAACATTCTCCATGATCTTATATTTCCAACGAGCCATCTTGGGCCTTATTTATCCAAGTAGAACTCAAGATAGAGCATTTCAAAAGGTGTCCAAACTGTCAAAGTGCTGGAAAATGCATGCGTGGGAATGTTTTTTGGTATTTTTATTAATATACAAATTAAATTTAATATATACAATTTAATTAAAAAAAATTTATACAAATAATTAAAATCTTTTTTTTTTTGTAAGCTTGGCAGGACTACATCTTCATCATTACCAATATATCACCCTGATCGAGCAGGGAATTGAACTGATGACTTCACATCGAGGAGTGCCTTAACAGAGCACCCGATCACTGTTTATCCAAGGCCACGTGGAAAAATAATTAAAATCTATTAAAAATATTAAGTAATAAAATAAAATAAAATACAATTTATATTAAAAAAGTTCATTAAAAAATAATATTAATAAAATATTAAAACAAAATAGTGGCTTTTGGCTCATTAATGAGCCCAATGGTTATAAGGAGGATGGGAGATGAGGGAGTTGTAAGGAAATGAAACATAGTGGATAAGAGGGGAGGGAGGAGCACTTGACCGCGACCTTATCTTTTCAATCTACCCATTTATGTTATAAATAAGCTCTTTCGGCTCCTCTCACTTACGTTTTTCTTGCATCATCCTGGGGATGAGCCCCCGACAATGTTAATATGTGCTCAAGTTTATTTCATTGGGGTGGCTCGAGCGGGATGAGCTCATAAATAATATTTTTTATGTTTTATTAAAATATATATACACAATAAAGTCTTAATATATACAAGTTTTGAATCTAGTGGTTTTAAAATTAATTATTAATTTATTAAATAAATAAATATTAATAAAATAATATTATTTACAAATTGGTTAAATAAATAATAATAAATTTAATTAATGTAAATTAATTAAGCTAATTAATCAAATAGTAATATTTACAAATCAATGAAGCTAATTAATCAAAATTAAATAAATAGAGTGATTAAGTAATTTTATTAACAATTTAAAATAAAATACATTTTGTACATAATTAAGCCTAGATGGTGAAAATCATTCAAAACTTGAATCAAGTGCCATTTTAAAATCGTAAGCCCAAACTCAACAAAATAAGAGTCATTGGGAAGTTGGTGAGAAATTGCACACGATGAAGTGATCAAAGAGAAAAACCAAGAAAAATGATTATCGCACAAAATAAACCAAATAAAAGCATTGAAGAGGCGATATGACGAAAAATTTACATGGAGGGTCTCCACTATTATTATGAAAATAATAAAGTAAAATGGGGTTTTTTTTTTTCCAAAACAATGCCTAAGCACAATTCTACTAGAAAATAAATAGCGGGTGAAAGAAGAGAACTACTTCTTGCATGGAGAGGTGAAGCAAGTAACTTCGTCAGGGTACTAAACAGGCTCGCTGGCAATGAAATACTGCTTGTGCCCCTATAGTGATTTCGTCGGGATGTTGACCAAGCCTGCTGGTAGCAGAGCAACACCAAAGATGAAACTCATACTTTGAATATATTAAACTCACAATTATATATTACACTTTCCTAGATTGAAATAATTGTGATACATCATAATATTTTGTGTGTTAAACCAAGGTAAGGAATGGTGGATACTATGTCTATAACCGGGTTGAGTGGGAAAGCCAAGGCAATCCGATTGATGAATCAATACTTCTTGAAGGGCTAAACCTTTACTGAAATCTATTCCTACTCAGAGAAGCTGAAGTTCACCCTTTGTGTTGCCAAGTCACTGTCGCTGTTATGGCACCCTCCAAAAATTTTGCTACATTCAAATTTTGGAGCCTACCTACTGTTATATAAAGTATCTCCTTCAGTCACCTAGTGTCGTTTCATATTATTTTATATGTTTCAAGTGTCCTTGTTATTTCCTAAGTGTCGTTGCATCATTACGAACATCCATAGTGCACTTCATAGTCTTATTACACTTCCTAGTCATTAAATGACACTTTTGGCCGCAATTGCACACACTTTGTCTGTTATACTTGGAGAGTATTTGTAAATTGGTGTTTTTATGTATATTGATTAGTATTGGGTATTTTTCTAAGTTTTACTAATAATTTGGTATGTGTCACACTTTTTTTTACACCAAACTCATTATGTTTTCTCACGCATTACCTTCTAGACTTAGAAAAATTTTAGTTTTCACAAGCCTACTCACTAGGTTAGGGAGAGTGCAATGCACACTCATAAGGCTTAGTATGACTCTCCTTGTTTTTTTTCAACTATGCCATGCACCCAAAATTAACTCTACCTCCCTTCCAACCACACAACACACTCTCGAGCATCAAGACCTCCTTGTTCTTCTGAATTGTGCCCTTCTTGTGCCCTCTCTCCCAGTTGAGTGCATAGCACATCAAAAGTCCATAGTGGGCTCCCTTGCCTCTTATGACCATTCCATACACCCTCCATCAGGCCTCCTCTTCTCAACAAAGCACATAGTTCATCCTTAGTGGCCAACATACAAACCCTTGTCCCTTGTTAGTGTGCCCTACACCCAAAAACTTCCTTTTCCATTTCTAATCACATTATTGATTCACAGTCAGAAAGTTTTGCATGAAAAATAATAGAATAAGAGATTTTTGGGCTGGTGTTTGATTTCCGTGAGTGATCCTAATTGCAGGTGTTATTAGAAAAAACATGGAAAGGATGCATGAAGATATATGTCAAAGGAAGCAACCCAATGAAGCATTCAAAGAAAAAAGAACACATGATTGTGACAAGTGAAAGAACATCAAATTCCAATGATCAAAGTGATCCATAAAGATTCCATATTATCTCAAAACCCTTTGGAGAGAACATGAAAACAAAAATGAAAAATATGCATCAAGTATTGTAGACATAGGTAGCAACATTGTCACATCTTAAAGAATTCCATGTCAAAAGTCACTATGGGACCAAGTCATCAATGCTACTGGCTTGTCCTATTGTCGCCATATGATGATGTGGAAATAATTATGTAATTACGTAATTATTGTAAATACAAATATGTGGAAGTCCAAGAGTCATATATGGATAAAATAGCCACATGGAGAAGTCTAAAGGTCACGTATAGAACTTCAAAAGACATGTAGAAGTCAAAAATTCATATTGAAGTTCAAAAGTCATTTGGAAGTCCAAAGTTTGTGTAGAAGTATAAAGGTCATTAGAAGTTGAAAAGTCATATGGGAAGTTCAAGAGTCATGGGGATATGAAGATTCATGTATCTAGTTATAAAATAAGCCTCATTACTCAGAGAAATGAATTTTCACCTTGGTTTCTCCCACAAAGCATTAGAGAGATAGAGATAGTTATTTTGGAGAGAAAGTAGTGGCTCTAATGCTTCACTATTGGAGCCAGTGGCATTCATTGTTTCAATGTATCTTGAAACTTTTTCTTAACATTTGAAGCTCATTGAGACAACACATTTTCATGCATATATCGTGGATTTTTCAAGACTGTTATGTGGATATTTGTAGTATATGTTGGCATTCATATGTAGTAAGGAAATTGAACTATTTCAGTGACTTTAGTGCTTATGTTATTGAAAGTGTGTTGTGACTGTTATAATTATCATTACATCTATGTGAACTACTTTGCTTGATGACTAATGATTCTTTCTCATCCATGTGTGTGTGTATTTACTAGAATAGTACTATTAATTTTATTTTAGAGGCTCACTTTTGTTTCCTTGTAGTGAAATAAAATTGATACATTTGCAATTGCACATTCCACAAGGCATACTTTCTTGCTCATTCAAAAGTACATGCGTGCTACTTGCTTATGCTAATTGCTCAAGCCAAGGAAAATCTTTAAGTAAATGGAGGTCAAGCCATATTTCTGGATGGGATTCCTATACGAAATGGTGTGAGGTCTAATCGGGACTTCATATCAGGGAGATCCCCTTTATGTTGGTGGGTATAACACTGTCAACACAAGGATCAATGATATTTTTGATAAACTGAAAAGAGCAAGGATATTTTCTAAGATTGACATGAGGCTAGGTAACCATCAGGTGATAATCAAAGAAGACGATACTAATGAGATAACCTTTTGAACAAGGCATGATCATTATGAGTTTGCGGTGGTGCCATTTTGATTGAAAAATGTACCAACTAACTTTATGTGTCTGATGAATGGAATGTTCATAGATTACATGGAAAAAATTGTTATTGTATTATTATATTATATTATTATGTACTCCAATATAGAGGAGGAGTAGGAGCATCATTTTAATTTGGTGTTACAAGTGTTGAAGAGCATCAATTGTATGCCAAGTTGAGTAAATTAAATTTCTACTAGAAACAATTACACTATTTGGGCCACATTGCATCAGAGGAGGGCAAAAGTGGATCCTAGAAAAATCCTAGACCTCATCCATTCACAAAAATTACTTAAGCACCAAGCCTCATTGGACCTTTGACCTCCAATATAAATTTTTACAAGAATTAAATTACTCGAATATCTCTTCGTCACATACCATATTTTTCAAGACATGGGAAAATCACGTTGAGCCTCCAGTTTGTCATAATTTTGTTGATGAAACCATCCATTTTCACATCATTACATTCACCCATTGTCATCATTTTTAACCATATTTCTTCATAGACACACCAAATTACCACATACATGTTTTCATGGTTTATTATTATTATTTCTATTATTTTAATGAATTAAAGAGAATTATGCATGGTTTTACTAATGATAGTTTGACAATTCAAGTTTCTACAGTTTCCACAACTATCTCCATGGTTGAGGTAGTAGCACCACTCTAGAATGAAATAAAACACATGGAAATTGTTTCTAGAAGCTCCAATATGGATTGTTGTTGGTCAAATTCCACCCATCTCACACATGTGGACCTCCAAGAAAAGATCAAGGGAAAATCGCAGCAGTTTTGAACAAACAAATTCAAACACATTTTATGAGAAAAATAAAGAAAATATCGCAAAAAAAAACATATTTTTGTTCAACATGGTCCCAATTAAGTTCTCTATGAACATTTTTCCCAAATTCATTACCATTTGGGAGATATTTCAAGTTCTTTGAAGCCTTATTTTGTAGTTGTGTGAGCAAACATTGCGCCCGTGTGTCAATAAACACCCAATCAAGAAAACAGAGGTTGGAATGGACTGTGATTCATCAAATTCGTGGAAAATAGGTGTCCATTCAGTTCTGATATTTAGCCATATGAATCTCCATGAAGTTACATTGCAACCCCTATATAAACACTCCATTGAAACATAGAGGGGAGGTTAATTTTCTGAAGCATACTGTGAACTTTTACAACTCTATTTTTCATTCATTTTTAATGAAGAAGTACCTTGAAGACTTGATGTGCAACTAAATATTGGAGTAAAGCTTTGAGACCACCTATATGTGGAGGGCCCCTACAAATAGTGAAGGTTCTACATTTTATGTTTTTAATGTAGTTGTTTTCATGTTTTCAATTTATCCTTTGATGTAGTTATTTTCAGAATTCCAATTTGTCATTTTCCGTAGTTGTTTCCAGAATTCAAATTTTTCATTTGTTGTAGTTACTTCCAAAATTTAATTTTTTATTTGGTTTAGATGCTTTCATAAGTCTTATTTTATCATTTGATGTAGATTCACCAATCTTTCCTTTTGAATTGTCAAACTGCAGATGATTCAATGTTTTACTTCTAGAGCAACAATGATTTATTTTAGAGAAGTTTTACAAGTTCATGAGTGGTTTATTTCAAGAGAATGAGTGATTTATTTTCAAAACATTAGTGATTGAGTGATTTCCTTTCAACATATGAGTGCATTCTTTTCAGTTCATGAGTGATTTCTTTTCACGAGCTATAGTGATTTCTTTACAAGTTTCATTGCCATAACATTTCATTTCAAAATATAAAAAATGTATAAATTCCCTTTTCTAGAATTTGATTTTATCTTCATGCAAAAGACTGTTAGAGAATAATATTTTTTAGAGACTAACAAATAAATTATTTAAAATTTATTCATAAGATAGAGAACGATTTCGTTTCAGTTTTTACATAATAGAAAGCATTTTGATTTTTAGAACATAGTTGTAATTTAAATCTATCAATTTCATTAGGAACATAAGAATAAAAACATACTTAGAAGTAATCTCTACAAATCCAATCATCACACCAATAAACTAAATGAATAAAAGAGACTTCTAGCATATATTGTGCACTTGCACTTCACAAGTTTACCAACTTCGGTCGATAATTTATGTAATCAATTTAAGACAATTAAATTGAAAAACATTGTCACCTACGTTGCCAGGGAAGTGTAAATATGAGCCTCTTTCTTTTCATTAGGAAAAATAAAAACTTCAATAACCTACCACACCCAGTATATCACATGGTGCAGTAAGAGCCACACATCCACAACATGAATTATTATTTTTGCAAGTAGAAGAATATGTGACAAAGGAGGTTGAAGAATGGACGAAGATGATGAAAATGAGGAAGATCCTTTTGGATTTACCATTCAAGAAAATGATGTCAATGGTTATATGAATAGCATACCTTGATCAGTACTTCCTAATTTCAAAGGTATGAGATTAGAAGCCCCGAAAACCTTTCTTTTTGAATTTTAAATAGATTTTAGATCTTATGGATACTCATTACAAATTCAAAAATTGAATTTGTTTCCGATAACATTGAAGGATAGAGCTCTTAGATGGTTCATGACTTCAGGAACAAATTCTATAAGGACATGGGATGATATGAAAAAAGTATTTTTGGAAATATATAAAGATTATTGCATACACCATGAACGTAGAAATGAAGTCTTTAATATGAACCAAAAAGAGGATAAAAGCCTAGAAGATTTAGTGGATAGATTTACTTATAATATCAAAAGACCTAAATTGCATAATTTAGGATTAGACACATTAAAAACTCTCCTACTAAATGCCATAAAGGATGAATGGATTGATCTTCTTAATCTGGTGGGAAAAGGAGATGTCTATCAATTGTCATTTCAAGAGATTTGTGAACTGTGCAAGAACATATCAAGAGGAAAAGAAAAGTATGTAAGATCCTCTCAAGATCCATTTATGGCAAGAGTAAGTAATTCGACATCAGGATTCGTAAGTCAAACTGAACTTAAAAATTTGCTAAACATTCTTGGTAATTTAAATGAAAAAATTGACATGCTAAGAATGCAAAACAAGCAAAAATTTGAAAATATTTCTTTATTTTTCCCTAAATGTACAGAGAAACATTTTTTGCATGAATGTCCACTTTATAATGTTAAAATTTGTAAAATTTTTGCAGGATAACATACTACTGAAGATTTCCCATCATTACCAGGGTTGAAGGAAGTTTACCATAAGGATAATGGAGCGAATCAAGCAAAAGAGAAACTCTATTATGTAGCTCCAAGAGGACTATGACAACCTCATAAACCCAATATGATCCAATATCCTTATGCACAATTTCAAGGTTATGCACAACAATATAAAAGTAATTGGAAAACACCCTTGCCTTGGCAACCTTGGACATCTCAATCCCAACCTCAAAACCAACCTTGGAAACCTTGGGCATCTCAATCCCAACCTAAAAACCAATCTTGGCAAAGGCCCTACAAAGGAAATCCACCATATCCTCAATCTTTCCCTCTCTATCCTCAATACCAATAGAAATGTTATCAATACCATTCACCTCCACCACAGCAACAAGTTCACCATCAATCAACGTCAATTCAACCTTTCATATTACCAATCACACAAGCACCCCAAAGATCCATTCCCACTCCACTACCTGCACAACCATTTCGAATCCCCAACAATAAAACACCTTAATCCACTTACAATTTTGAGGTATTGCAAAATGATTCACCAACTGCCATTGAAGAACAACAACCAGAAGAAGAAGATTCAAATAAGGTCCAAGAATCATGGATGCATGTTAATAAAGAGCAATTGTTGGAACCTGAGACTGAAAAGTTTCTTGCATGCCTATCACCAGATTCTATGAATGAAGATCACATCTCTGAAGTCTTGCATGACTTGATAGGAGGAATCTAAGGAATACATGATTACATTGAATTTTGGTTTAGGGCAGTCATCGGATCCCAATGCTCAATTCTTCAGTATCTTCTAACACCATCTCAATCAAGGCAATTGGTCTCTCATATACTGGTACATATCAAAGAGTATATTTCAAACATGCATATGAGTCTATCTATAATCTTGTTACAAACATGGTTCCATGCTAAGTATTCATATACTTGAACAAGATTTATTTTTCAAGTAGAGTAGGAGATATAAAAAATAAAAATAAAAAGTAAGGAGAAAAATAAGTCCTATTGTGAAAACTAGCTTGCTGGCGCAATTGGACATGAGCTTTGCTTGAAAACCAGGAAACTTGCGAGCAAAGTTCACAATAAGAGCTGCAATTTCATGACGGTTTCAATCTTTTATTACAGTTCTTCAAATCATTTTTGGTTCTATGCTCAAGTTGGATGATGTGGAATTCCTTAAGGTCCACCTTCCAATAGATCTTGTCCAATCGACCTCAACACATTATCTGGGATCAAGATCAGAGATTATTTGGAGTGCCTTGGAACTTGCATACATCAATGGCAAGCCTCCTCGTTGACAACAATGGGAATGCAAAAATGTCTCTTGATTGTCATATCTTGCAGGTGACTCAACTTCAACACACTCATTCATCCCTATCAAGATTCGCTATGGTACCGTGACACTTAAATACATTATCGACGAGTTGTCTCGCATTGGTTAACGTTTTTCATCATTGATTGGTAATCCAATGATTTCTTCCCATGCTCGACTTTGACACATTCATTCACATGGTAAGAATTGTACCATGAATTTTGGCTTTGATGAAGACTAATGGTTTTATGGAATCAACAACAACTTGTAGCAGTACATTTTATTGGTTTCTTGTAGCATCATGTTCATCCTTTTTTTCATTCAACAACAACATGATGACACCATTACAACACTTTTTCATTCATTTTCATTTTCAAGCAAAACAATAAATTTGGGCCTATTTCAGTCAATATGCAATATGTTTCATGGTTTCTACTTCAGCATGTAGTACACAATTCAAATCAGCAGTTCAAAATCAGAGAAAATAATTTTTTGCAACAGCTGCGAAAGTTACAGTTTTTGCAGCTATTGCTGTAGCAGTCTGTTTTTGTTGTAGCAGTTTTTTTTCCAGAGGTAGTTTTGGCACAAATATTGCAAGAGATTGAAGCATAAATAAAAAATTATAAGCTTCTAGGTTTTTTCAGAATATGATAATTTGAGTAAGACGTGGATAGAATTAAAAAAAGTGCAATTTTCCAGGACTTCTCAACGAATTTTAAGGCAGATTTTCATTTTTCACCATTTTAGACAGATTAGGGCAGATTTCGGTATTTTTTCACATCATCGCCTTTTCTTCCTCAAAATGGGATTCTGAAGGCATGTGGCAGTATAAAAGGTAAAAATACATGGTTTCCCTTTTGAATAACTCAATTTGGACTTAAAATGAGTTTGTGGCATATTTTTTTGTTGCAGCATTGGGTAGTGTGAAGGGTGAAACATGGAAACAATTGATTTGATCATAACTTGCAAACCCGTTGGGCTTGAAATTTTTATGGTAAATGCATTGAGGTAGGGTAAATGAACAAAGAAAATTTCAGAAAATTTTACTGTGTATTTTTCAAGAAATTGGCCACTCTCACCTACATCCATTTCTCATTTTTCTCAAGATCCGTGCACCCATTGGATGAGATTTTTTTGTGGGAAGATGCATAATATTAATAGTAACAACCTCAAAAAATTTCGGGAGAATTTGATTTACCATTTGAGAGAAATTGGAAAAATAAAACTGCTACATGAAAAAGATACATTTTGTGGAGCAAGGTCAAAGTGGAGGTCAACGCATCATGGAGCAGAGTACTTGAGACAAATCAACACCAAATAAGCCACCATATCGTGTTCTCTTCTCCAATTCCAAAAGGTAAACTTGAGGTAAAACAAGCCTTAAACTTTTTAATTTGTTAAAAGTTCTATAAATTTTGATGAAAATCTATTGTAAACATGTAGTTCCAATTTTTCTCCCATTATGTTTTGTCATACCTTTTAACAACCAATCCCACAAGTTATGATTGATTCTTTATAAAAAAAAGTCTTGCCAAACATGCAATCATCTCATTGTTTTCCATGGTCATAATGATGTTCTTCTATGCTTTCACCACTCTATTGTTTAAACTTTCTCTTCTTGTTAATCCATGCTTTCCTTAATGGTCCATCAACATGATGTTCTCGAGAAAAAGAATTATTTTACAAATAGAAAAAATTGACTTCATGGTACATGTTTGTAGCACATGATTAAAAAGTACATGGAGCACTTAAATTATGTGTCATATTGCTCATCTTTGGATTTTTAATGGAAGCCAAGAAATGATGAATACAAAGCCACAAGAAGAAGAAGATTGCAACAAGCATTTGTTCACACACTCTTGAAGTCACTTGGAAGCATATTTTAGGCTTTGATAAGTTGCATAACCCTCAACAACAACAAATCTTCTTTTGTGTTATGTGTAGTTCATCTTGTAAAAAACTTCACATTAGGAAGTATTCTCCATTCATTAGTTTGTGAGTTCTCGAAGAAACTATTTGATAACATAGTTGAAATGTGATTGGTTGCTATGCTTGGATGATAAGAAGACATCATTATGGGTTGCAATCTATGATCATTTCTAGGCATACTAATGGGATGAACTTCACAAGGATGGAAAACACATTCTATAGATGGAGTAAAAGTCTTGATGTGTTCTTCACAATATGGTATTCTACCAAGGCATAAACAATTTGAGCACAACTAAAATAGTGACAAGGACTTGGATATGCTACTATGTGGGCATCCTTTCTTTTCACACAAGTTGCATATAATAAATAATGAAGGGTTGGAGAAAATTGCATCTCATTAAGATAAAGGGGCAATATTTCTCTCTTGGAGATTTGGTTAAGGATTTAGTTGAAATGATAGAATAAAGGAACAAAAGGAACTGATTAGATTATGAAACTTTGCAGTGCTTTGTTTGCATGAGGACATGCAAAATCTCCGGTGTGGGGGAATGTTGAGCCTCTAGTTTGTCATAAATTTGTTGATGAAACCATCCATTTTCACATCATTCCATTCACCCATTGTCATCATTTTTAACCATATTTCTTCATAAACACACCAAATTCCCGCATACATGTTTACATAGTTTATTATTATTATTTCTATTATTTTTAATGAATTAAAGAGAATTATGCATGGTTTTACTAATGCTAGTTTGACAGTTCAATTTTACAGTTTCCGCAACTATCTCCATGGTTGAGGTAGAATATGGATTATTGTTGGTCAAATTCCACCCAACTCACACATGTGGACCTCTAGACAAAGATCAAGGGAAAATCGCAGTAGTTTTTATCAGTAAAATTTAAACACATTTTCTGAGCAAACTAAAGCAAATCTCACAAAAAAAAGACACATGGGTTTTGTTCATCACAGGCCTAATTAATTTCTCAATGAACACTTTTCCCAAATTCGTTACCATTTGGGAGATATTTTAGGTTCTTTGAATCCATATTTTGTAGTTGCGTGAGAAAACATTGTGCCAATGTGTCAATAAATGCCCAAGCAAGCAAGCAGAGGTTGGAATGGACTGTGCTTCATGAAATTCATGGAGAAAATATCATTAAACCAAAGGTTTAATAATACAACCCATGAATTTACATTGCAACCCCTATATAAACACTCCATTGAAACAAAGAGGGGAGGTTAATTTTTTGAAGCATATTTTGAAGTTTTACAACATTGTTTTTCATTCATTTTTAATGAAGAAGTACCTTGAAGATTTGATGCGCAACTAACTGTTGGAGTAAAGCTTTGAGACCACCTGTTTTTGGAGGGCCCCTGCAAATAGTGAAGGTTCTGAATTTTATGTTTTTAATGTAGTTGTTTTCATGTTTTCATTTTATCGTTTGGTGTAGTTATTTTCAGAATTCCAATTTGTCATTTTTCGTAGTTGTTTCCATAATTCCAATTTCTCATTTGTTGTAGTTATTTGATGTAGATTCTTTCATAAGTCTTCTTTTATCATTTGATGTAGATTCATCAATCTTTCCTTTCGAATTGTCAAGTTGTAGATGATTCATAGTTTTACTTCTAGACCAGCAATGATTTATTTTAGAGAAGCTTTACAAGTTCATGAGTGGTTTATTTCAAGAGCATGGGTGATTTCTTTTCAAAACATTAGTGATTGAGTGATTTCCTTTCAGCATATGAGTGTGTTCTTTTCAGTTCATGAGTGATTTATTTTCAAGAGTTGTAGTGTTTTCTTTACAAGTTTCATTGCCATAACATTTCATTTCAAAAATATAAAAATGTATGAATTCTCTTTTCTAGAATTCAATTTTATCTTCATGCACAAGACTGTTAGAGAATGCGATTTTTTAGAGACTAAAACATAAATTATGTTGTGAAACTAGCTCCAAAAATAGAAGAAAAGAGATATCAACGCCTTAGAAATAAGTCGCTTCGAGGGGGCAACCTCCAATACATTACATGAATGAACAATTCTTGGATGATACAAATTACAAAACCTCCTTTCTATATATAGGAGTCTATGGGGCCACAGTGTAATCCTAGTGGGGCCACAATGTAATCCTAGCCGACCTAACAATAATAATTTAAGGGCACAATAATAACAATATGGGGGTTACAAGGGTACAATAATAACAATAAGGGGGTTACACTAACAACAATAAGGGACTATACTAGTAATATAGGGACCTAACATGCCCCTCTCCTTAAAAAAAGTGTTGTCTGAGTAGCTCTAGGTGCTTCTGTATAAAATTCTCATCCTCCCATGTAGAATCTTCAGTGGGTAAGTTCTTCCACTTGATGAGATACTCTGAAATTGATCGATTCCGTAGTTGTCGAGTTCTTGTTTCCATGACTGCTTCAGGTTCCAATATGATTTTTCCTTCCTCATCAAGTTCTGGCAATATTGTTTGAACCGGAAGATTTTCACCTATAACCTTCTTTAAGCATGAAACATGGAAAACTGGATGTACTCGCGAAGAAGCAGGAAGCTCCAATTTGTATGCCATAGTACCAATATTTTGCAACACCTTGTAAGGACCATAGTACTTTGGCGATAATTTATTATCCTTCTTTGCTTGCTTGAGGGACATTTGTTTGTATGGTTGTAGCCATAAAAATACCCAATCTCCTACATCAAAACTTCTCTCGCTGCGATGTTGATATGCTTGTTGTTTCATTCGATTTTGTGCCAAATTCAGGTTATCCTTTAAGAGTTGGAGAACTTCTTGTTGATGCTCGATGTGATCTTCCACTGCTTGAACCTTCGAATTTTCCGTTAAAGATGATGTGATGGATGGTGGATGATATCCATAAAGTGCCATAAATGGGGTCATTTTTGCTGCAGTATGGAAGGAAGTGTTATACCACCATTCAGCGAGAGGTAACCACTTGACCCATTGTGTTTGTTTATCAAATACAAAACAACGAAGATATCCTTCAAACATTTATTTACTATCTCAGTTTGACCATCAGATTGAGGATGATAAGATGAGCTATGAGCTAATTGAGTACCCAAACAAGAAAATAACTCCGTCCAAAAATTTCCAGTAAAAATGGGATCTCCGTCGCTCACAATAACCCTTGGGCTTCCATGTAGCTTTTGAATTCTGTCCATAAATGTAGTAGCAACTGTACTTGCTTTAAATGGATGAGATAATGGACAAAAGTGTGCATACTTGGTAAGTCTATCAACTACCACCATGATGACACTCTTTCCTTCGGACTTAGGTAAACCTGTGATAAAATCCATTGAAATATCCTCCCAACGTTGACTTGGAATGGATAAAGGTTGTAGAATACCCGAGGTCTTAATTGTCTCAACTTTATTCTGCTGGCAAACCAAACATTCTGTCACAAAATTTTGAATATCAAATTTAAGGCCATCCCAAAAAAAAAAATTCTTCACCCTGTGGTAAGTTTTTAAAAATCCTGAGTGTCCTCCTAAAGGAGAAGTCTGCAATTCCAAAAGAATCTTTTGTTTTGTTTGGAAATTCTTACAAAGATATAAACAAACTTTGTACCATAAGGAACCATTTTTCCAACTAAATGTATCAGATGTACTAGGATCTTGCTGCAACTTTTGAATGAGTATCCACACTTCTTCGTCCTTCTTCCATTCATCTCTTGCTTCGGTTATCCAATCTGGTTGGATAATAGAAATAGCACAAAGCAATGCTTCCACCTCTTCATTCTTTCTTGAGAGTGCATTTGCAACAACATTTAGCTTCCCTTTCGTAGATTATTTCAAAGTCATAACCCAACATCTTTGTGACCCATTTTTGTTGCTCTTCTGAAGATAGTCTTTGTTCCAAAAAGTGTTTAAGGCTATCATGATCAGTTTTTACCTTGAAGTGTCTTCCCATTAGGTAAGTTTGCCATTTCTTTAGTGCATGCAGTATTGCTAACATTTCCTTCTCATAAATAGGTTTCTGTAAATACTTTCCTTTGATTGGACAACTTTCAAAAGCAACGGGTGTTCCTTCTTGCATTAAAACAACACCAATTCCATTTCCTGAGGCATCACATTCCACAATAAAGGTTTTTGTGAAGTCTGGCATAGCTAACACCGGTACTAGACACATTGCCTCTTTAAGATGTTCAAAGGCCTTAGTTGCTTCGGGAGTCCATGAAAATGCATCTTTCTTCAATAATGTTGTTAGAGGTGTTGCTATTCTCCCATAATTCTTAACAAACTTGCGATAATACCCTGTTATCCCGAGAAATCCTCGCAACTGCTTTATGGTTGTGGGGAATTTCCATTCCTTAATGACTTTAATTTTGTTAGGGTCTACCTTAACACCCTCATGAGATACAATATGACCCAGATATTCCACCTCTTGTACTCCAAAGAAACATTTGGATGTTTTTGCATATAATTGTTTCTCCTGCAATAGTTTGAGCACCCTGTCAACATGTTCAACATGATCCTTCCAAGACCTGCTATAGATTGGTATATCATCAAAAAATACTAGCACAAATTTTCTAAGGAAGGGTTTGAAAATGGAATTCATCAACCCTTGAAATGTAGAAGGTGCACTGGTAAGGCCAAAATGCATGACCAAAAATTCATAATGACCCTCATGAGTTCGAAATGTTGTTTTCAGAATATATTCAATCTTCATTCTAATTTGATGATATCCTGAACGAAGATACAACTTGGTAAAATAAATTGCTCCATGTAATTCATCCAATAATTCATCAATCACGGGGAAGGGAAATTTATCTTTAATGGTGAGCTTATTGAGCTCCCTATAATTCAGACACATGCACCATGATACATCCTTCTTGTGTACCAATACTACAGGAGTAGAGAAAGAACTTTGACTAGGTTGAATTATACCCGCCTCTAACATTTCTGCAATCATACGTTCAATTTCGCTCTTTTGGACATAAGGATATCTATAAGGCCCGATGTTTGGAGGAACACTTCCTGGAATCAAATGAATAGCATGATCATGATCATGAACAGGTGGGAGTCCTTTGGGAGTTTCAAACACCTTGGAATGATTGTCCAAGACTTGTTGGAGATCTGCAGAAATAGATGATTTTGATGTTGGAACTTCTAGTGAGCATAATTGTGCAATTAAACCTCATTGTTATTTCTTTAGAAGCTTTGTAATGACATTAGAGCTTATTATCTTTCCCGGCTTCCCTGCAATACCCCGTAATTCGAATTCCTTTCCTTCTGAAAAAAATTTCAAGAAAAGTTCTTGAAAATTAAAAGCTACCATCCCCAAAGATTGTAACCATTGTACTCCTAGTACAACATCAACATCTCCCATAGGAATGGAAAGCATTGGACTATTCAATACATATTCCCCCATGGTTAGCTTGATATTATGGCATTTTCCAGAGCAATTTATAGTTCCTCCATTTGCAACCATCACTTGACATTCTGGTGCTGGGTATAGGAAACAACTCAATTCCTTGGCTACCTTACAATGAATAAAATTATGGGTGCTACCTGAATCAATCAACACTATTACCTTTTTCTTCTTGATATGTCCTTCTATCTTGAGAGTTTGAGGAGTGGTAATTCCTGCCAATGCATTACACGATATGGTCGAACTCATTTCTTCCTCTTCTAGGGCTAGTTCCTGGTGTATATCCTCTTCTTTTGAAGATTCTTGTTCATTTTCTTCTTCCTCTTCACAATATATGTAAAATAATTTCTTCTCAGCACACTTATGACCTTTAGTGTATTTTCTATCACAACTATAGCAAAGCCCTTTTGCTATTTTTTTCTTCCAATTGTTGTGGTGTCAACCTTGTAGGTTGTGGAAATCTAGGAGTAGCAACACTTCGATCTTTATAGAAGTGAGTGGTAGGCTTCCTTGTCGTTATAATTTTACATTCAATTTTTCTTGCCAACTTGAATGCCTTCTCCAATGAATCAGGTTCCAAAACGCGAACTTTATGTTGGATGTTAAAGTACCTATGAAGAGATCAATCATGTGTTCCTCTGGAATATAAGCTACCCTTATATTCAATTTTTGGAAGTCCTCAATGTGCTCCCCCACTAAACACTTTTGTTTGAGATTAATCAATTAGCTAAAGAAAGTGTTGCTCTTTGTATCCTCATAATGTGCTATCATTTCCTCCGTAAAAATTGACCAAGTGACAATTTTTTTATGGGAGAAAAGCCATTGATACCATACAAATGTATTTTGTTCTAAATGTAAAATTGCAATGTGTACCTTTTGTGTGTTTTGCACATTATTGAGATCAAAATATTGCTCCATCTGTAGTATCCATGTTACAGGATCCTTTCCATCAAACTTCCTCATCCATTTTTGGAATATGGTGGTTCTTCCTCCAACATTAGAGTTTATGAAATCACGATTAACATTTATTTTGTTCTCATCATGATTTTCCTCCACTATGTTTTCACCATTATGAAACATTTCTTGTATCAACTTTTCCAAGCCCTCCATGTCTTCTTTTAGACCATTCTTCATGTTTTCCATCTTAGATTCCATGCCAGCTTCCATGCCATCCATCTTAGCTTCCATGCCATTCTTCAAACCATCCATCTTAGATTCCACGCCTTTCTTCAAACCATCCATCTTAGTTTCCATGCCTTTCTTCAAAACTTCCATGTAATTTTTTGTTGCTCTTTGCGAGAGCGAAATTTGTTGCACTTGCTTTTGTAATTTTGAGATGTCATGTTGTCATTCTTCGTCTTCATGAGTCATAGTAAAGCCTCTAAAGGCTTAATGGGTGTTGAATTATTTTTAGGGGCCATTTTATAATTCAATACTGATATGTATTCTACAATATGCCCTTGGAATCAATTCAACTTGATGCTTCAAACAAGACTTATGCAATTCGGAAAAAACAAAATGCACACCTTTTACTTGCTTTTGAGGAGCTTGATATTGAAATTGACTTATCTCTATACTTGCAGATCCTAAATATCTGAAATTCGGCCCTGTAGTAGTCCTCTGAAGCTTCTTTCAAATGACATAGGTCTGACTATATTTGGATTCTTCAAGACAAAGTTATGTCCAATCTCCCACAATGAACTAATTATGGACTAGTTCAATAGAGCGAACTTGTTTGACTTGCCACATATCACTGTTTGCTCCTTTGGCTCTGCAATTTATAGAAAGAAGACTATAGTCCATGTAATTCCAGTCACTTTTTAAATAATTCCAATCCGATGCTCAAAGAGAGATTTATGAATATTTTACCATGATCACCTCTTTGATATGAAATTCAGGAGCCTGAAAAATACCTAACTTCCACAGATCATATCTCCAAAAATATTGTGAACCAAGCTCTGAAATTTTGCAAAAATGTTCCTCAGGATTTCGGCTTCATGCTTTAAATTTTTCATCTTCTGAAGCTTCGTAGAAAAAAAAGTAACAGCGAAAATTCTGCGATGACCTTTATAAGTGAAATTCAGGAGCCTGCAAAAACCCTAACTTCCACAGAACATATCTCCGAAAATATTGCGAACCAAGATCTGAAATTTTGCAACGATGTTCCTTAAGATTTCAGCTTTGCATTATAAAATTTTCAGCTTCTGAATCTTCTTAGAAAAAAATTTATAGCAAAAATACCACGATGACCTGTTTGGAGCAACGAAACCCTAGAATCCAAAGCTCCAATACCAAATGTTGTGAAACCAGCTCCAAAAATAGAAGAAAAGAGATATCAACGCCTTAGAAATAAGGCACTTTGAGGGGTAAACCTCCAATACATTACATGAATGAAAAATTCTTCGATGATACAAATTACAAAACCTCCTTTCTATATATAGGAGTCCATGGGGCCACTATGTAATCCTAGTGGGGCCACAATGTAATCCTAGCCGACCTAACAATAATAATTTAAGGGCACAATAATAACAATATGGGGGTTACAAGGGTACAATAATAACAATAAGGGGGTTACACTAACAACAATAAGGGACTATACTAGTAATATAGGGTCCTAACAGTTAATATTTCTTCATAAGATAGAGAATGGTTTTGTTTCAGTTTTTACAAAGTAGAAATCATGTTGATTTTTAGAACTTAGCTGTAATTTAAATTTATCAATTTCATTGGGAACATAAGAATAAAAATATCCTTAGAAGTAATCTCTACAAATCCAATCATCACACTAATAAACTAAATGAATAAAAGAGGCTTCTAGCATATATTGTGCACTTGCACTTCACAAGTTTACCAACTCCGGTCGATAATTTATGTAATCAATTTAAGACAATTAAATTGACCAAACAAATCATAATCAAATAATTAATAAAGGTATATATTTCAAAAGTACTTGATTCAAATTACACGAGATCACCACCTTTTACCTTTAATATTGTGTTTTCTTATATGCATCTTAAATTTCCCTCAAAACATGCAAAATGTATACTTCTAGGAATTTCACTAAATATAACTTCATAGGGAGAGATAACACTCAAATAACTAAGAATAACAAAATGCGAGACTCTTTATTGTGAGGAGTGTGGAAGTCAAGGTGTGAAGAAAAAGGTCGTGTGGAGAAAATATTGTGTAGAAAAAATAATGTAGGAGTCTTCTGCACACAAATGAAAAATTACCCAAGTATGAAGATTAGTGTGAAGATAAGTAATGTGTGGAGTATAGGAGGTTACTTTGGGAAGATGGATCTACACACAAGTATTGAGGATTTAAATAAGTATGAAACACTTATAACTTGGTCAAAAGGAAGCGAAGTATGAACATTTTATGGATTAATGAAAAATAGAATGGGAGAAAATAACGCTCATTATAAAAGGAAAATTAGATAACATGGGTAAGACATGAAAACAGATCAACACCTACTGATTTCAATGGAGTTAGTTATACTTTACTGTTATATATATGGTCTTGTGGATCAATTTACCATGAAATATTTTTTGGTTATTTGTGTTTCCTATTGTATGTTTAATGATGCTTATTGATGGGCCTCCCAAATAATTAAATGTGAGAACCTAACCTAGGTCTTCTAACTAAATCAAATTTATCATTTAATTTAAACACAATAAGAAGGAAAATATCCTATTTATAGATATAAATTTATTTCATGATAATATACAAGTAAAAATTGATCAACAACATATTAAACAAGTAAGACATTTCATTTCAAAAAATTACATAAGTAATCAATAAATGGAAGAATACTTGTATCAATAGCTTGGTTGGGATGCCCTTAAATTTGTTGAAATTCTCTTGCTGGGCTACCTGACTGAATTTACCTCCCAACCAACTAGGAATGATTTCCTAGCCCAATGAAACTCCACAAGTTCCCTAGCCCTCTGAGCCCATGTCCAACCAGCTGTAGTGTGTCCTAAGTTAAAACCAATATTCTCCAATAGATCCAAGTTCGAGTTATCTCATTTTTATCTCCATTCTCTTCCTTCTTATTCTCTACATTCCTCCTAAAATAAAATATTCCAATCAAAAAATAAAGAACAAGGATCACCCTTCCCCTTCTCCTCTCATCCTCCTTCCCTTTGTGTCTCTTCCTCTCATCCACCTCAACCACTTACCATTAATTCCATGACTACCGCCTCATTCTTTTAATTTAATATCCTTGAATTTCCTTACCATATCTTATCCAAAAGTAGATTTGAGAAGACACATTGCGAATAAAAATATGGATATTTAATTTATAGATAAATTGGAGAAGACCATATCTTATCCAAACTAGATTTGAGAAGACACTTTGGGAATAGAAATATAGACATTTGATTTAGAAAAAAACTGGAGAATACCATATCTTATCCAAAAGTAGATTTGAGAAGACACCTTGGGAATAGAAATATAGATATTTGATTTACAAATAAATTGGAGAAGACCATATTTTATCTAAAAGTAGATTTGAGAAGACACATTGAGAATAGAATAATAACAAATAATAAAAGTCATGTTAGTAAAATAAAATTACAGATTCATAAGTGTAGGTATATACCAATATCACTTAATAATTATAAGTCAATATTTTCAAGTTATTTAAACTCTAATAAAAATTAGCTTGATAGGATAAAGTAGGGAATTATATACACCCCTCCTTCAGAAAACTTCGTCCCAAATTTAGAGTGAAAACGACACAAGGAGTTCGAAAGAAGTTCAAAACAGAGAGAGATATAGTAGTCAAATTAAGTAAGTCAAGCAATGATACCACTTCCCATCAAGAGTCTCCAACTAACCTATAGCCTCCTATCCTTCCTAACCTACTTCCACTCCCATCCTATCCATCCTCTACTGCAATATACTATGGCATCAACTATACTGATCTAACCACTAATGAAACTAATATGGAGGAAGTGTCGACTATATCTACCTAGCTTCTCCAATAGGAAACTAGAAATCGTCATCACACGTCTAGGGGAGTGTGTCCATCACTTTCATCCCACGATTCCAGGATTGGAGGTTAGACAGTGGGAAATGCCTCCACCCCTCCTAAAAACTAGGGTCAACACCATAATATGGACCACACTACGACATTGGTTGGATACTTGTCATCGAACGATCTAGTCGGGTAGTCATGTCACCTGTCATTTACACTTTATCCATGTCATAATATTGCATATCAAATAGTAAAAAATGTAATTGAACAATGTACATCATACCATTCCTCATTGGATTTCTCAACATTCCTCCATCAAAATCACATATCTTGGTTATCATATAGTTCTTTCTAATCTGTAGGTTAGTTCTTATTAATACATATACATAAAAGAAAAAAATATATATAAAAGTGATCTTAATCATCATTTTATTAAGTCTAGTATCCACGTGCCAATTTTGTACTTCATAACAACATACTGGAAATGAATATTACATTAGATAAACCATAATTTCAATAAGTCATTCATTAGATAAATCATATCTCCTTAAGTCATACATTAAAAAAAATAACTCTGATAAGTCATAAACTAGATACATCATAACCAAGTAAGTCATACATTAGGTAAATCATACATCAAACAAGTCATACATCAAATATTTTAATCAGCAATACATATTCCATCAAATGATTTATATAAGTAGTTTCATTTTTCCAACTAAAATGCATCAATATTACATAGATGAAACTACAAATAGAGCCTTAGCATAGGTAGTTATCTATGTCAAAATGGGTATCACAAATGCTCAAAAAGTGAGGGGTAGTGACGACATATAGTTTCTGCATCCTACCAAGTAACAGATCTTAGGCTATGCTTGTCCCACTAGAACTTAACTTGGTCCACCATGCGACGTCTAACTTTTTGAACCCTATGGTCTAATATGCGTAATGGTTTGACCATTACGGTTCCCACGTCCGAGACCTGCAACTCCCTCCATTCTAGTTTGTGAGATTCATTAGAAACATAATGCCTTGGAATAGATACATGAAAAACATCATGATTTTTATGCAAATGGGGTGGAAGTAGAAGACTATAGGAAACTGGTCCAATATTCTCCTTGATTATAAAAGGTCCTATAAACCGAGGTGAAAATTTTGTCCCTTCCTAAACCGAATGGTGCTTTTTTTGGGTCAGATATGAATAAAAACTTAGTCTCCTACTTCATAACTATGATCAATACTATGTGCATAAGTATAAATATTATGTCTATCTTATGCTTCCTTTAACCTTTGTCGATTTTGTCTTACATGTTCCTCCATTTCTTGTACCAATTCCAACCCAACTATTAATCGGTCCTCCAAATTTTCCCAACTCAATGGTGTCCTTCACGGCCTCCCATATAAAGCTTGATAAGGAGGAATCCCAATGGAGCTGTGGTGGTTATTATTATAGGTAAACTATACCAATGGTAAGTACCTTTCTGGTGGGCTGGTTGCAAGAGTCAAGGATAAAATTTCAAATCTCAAGACAATTTATTCAAGTTCTAGTGGAACTTCTTCTATTTCCTTTTGAGTATCAGTCATCAAACTCTAATTTTATTACACAAGACCCACATTTCATTTAAAACCCAGATTCATAAAATTTTCATAAATTATGGAATCACAATTAAAAGAAATGTTGCAATAGTGGAAACAACCATGGCAATTCTCTTCTTATAGTTAATTTACCAACATTGGTAAATCACTAAGCCTTTCAACATTTGCAAATTTACAACTTAACCCCATAATCATATTTTATTCAATTAATTTACTTAATGATGGATTTCAAACCAACATTAAAACCTTTGCATTAAAACAATAGAACTCAAATTCAATTGAACTGGAGTTTATGAAAATATCTCATCCAAATTTCTGTTTAAACCACACGCATCTAAATATGCGATATTTTTTGGATCAAACCATTTAATGCAAATGCCATCTGATCAAATGAACTACTGGCAGTAAAGTCAATTCATTTAAATTGAGTTTATAATTTATTGGGTCCAATTTAATTGCTAAATCTCATGCAACTTATATTGCGATTGTCGTTGATCATCAAACAAGATGTGAGGAACATCGGATTCTCCAAGTACTGGGTGCTTTACTTAACTGATTAAACCTTAAACTCTCTGCGTTGTACAATGATTTAATTTCTTCAACCCTGACAGATTCATAGATTCTTCAAGGAAAATCACAGTTTTATACATCAATAACTGATAGCTTCTAATTCAATTTGGTATAATTGAACGATTTCACATCCACAGTGTACGCAGAAGTTTCAAGGAAATATACCATTAGCAATCAAAACAAGACTCGTCCTAAAATTAAACAATTCAAAATTATGTCGAAGAAATGAAAACTCTAAGGCTTAGAATTTATGTACACATTCACCCAACTACAGAGGAAATGAAATTCTTTTTCTATTTGATCCCTCTTTCCATCAAATCCCCCTCTCTGTATACATTTCAAACTTACATTTTAAATATATATTGTTCATACAAACAAATTGATCAAATTCTATGGATCGAATTTTCCCAATTTTAGATAAAATCCTATTATCCAATATTCTCCCTAAAATTCTCAACTAAAAACTAAATTTAATGAATCAAATAAAAACTATCCAAATCCTTGAATACTAGTAAAATCTTATCTACCAAAATAGTAAATCGACAGCTAAAGGATCCCACTCCTTTGCTTGTAATTTTTTTTTGCATTTTTGGAATAAAAATGAAGTCCTTTTTCCTCGAAGCCTCATGCCCCTGCATCAGACTCCTGAGGACAAAAATATTCATGGGCTCCTGTCCATGAGCTCCTCTACAGAACTGCCCAATTTCTGTAGCATGATATCTGTCATCCAAGTAGCTTCTGCAATTGGTTGATCTTTCCACTTGATCAAATACTCAAAGTATTCCCATCCTCTTGTCTTCTTAGACAATCTTTTGTCTAAAATATTCTCTGGCTACAATGTTTTTATTGTGGGTAACTGTCTCAACCAGTCGATCCCTTATTTACTTTCAGTTGTATCATCTATGTCACTATCTTCATACCTTTACAAATCAACGACATTGAAAATTGGAGATATTCCAATGTCAGGGGGTAATTCAATTTCATATGCATTTGCAGAAATTTTTCTCAATACAATGCATGGCCCAAATTTTTTAAATTTAAACTTGTTATATGCCCTTTTTGGAAATATTTCCTTCCTTAGGTGTGCTAGAACCAAATCTACAACCTCAAAATTAACTTCCCTCTTCTTCAAATCTGCTCTACTTTTGTATTTAATGTTGCTGTCCTGTAATCATTGTTTTACCTGTTCATGTATTGCTCAAATTTCTGAAGAAAACTCGTCTCCATCAGCACTTCTTATCTCTTCTTTTCCCAAATTCATTAATTCATAGACTCCTCTTGGGTGCATTCCATAAACTATATGGAATGGAATCTGCCCTATACTCCTGTTAGGAGAGTCATTATAAGCATATTCAGCCTATGCCAAAATCTGATCCACTGTTTAGAATGTTCACCTACAAGAATTCTCAAAATATTACCCAAGATTTTGTTCACCACCTGAGTCTGTCCATCAGTCTGAGGGTGATAAGCTGAGCTAAAACTCAGTTTAGTAAGAAGATTTTTCCACAATGTCCTCCAAAAATGACCAACAAATCTGGTGTCCCTGTCAGAGACAATGATTTTAGGTAACCCATGCAACCTTAAAACCTCTTTGAAAAACAAATTAGCAACATGAGTAGCATCATTGGTTTTATAACATGGAGTAAAATGTGCCATTTTAGAAAATCTGTCAACTACAACATAAATTGCATCATTCCCTCTCTGTGTTTTAGGTAAACCCAAAACAAAATCCATACTTACCATATCCCAAGGTCTATCTAGAATAGGTAATGGAACATACAAACCTGTGTTTTGAATTCTTCCTTTTGCATACTGACAAACTTTACAATTTCGCACAAACTTCTCCACTTCAGTTCTCATCTTTGGCCAAAAATAAAATGACTCATCTTTTCATAAGTCTTGTTTGCACTAAAATTTCCACCAAGTCCACCACTATGTTTCTCCTTAATTAAATTTTATCTCATAGAACAATTTGGTATGCACAGCTGATTTCTTTTAAACAACAAACCTTCTTGTAAGAAAAAATCCAGCCACTTACTTCTGTCCAACAAAACAGGATTGCTACATGCTTCAAATGCCTCTTTAAAATCCAAATATGTTTTATACAATTCTTTAAGAAAATCAAAACCCAACACTTGAATTTGAATTTCTTGAACTAAATTTTTTTTTCTACTTAAGGCATCTATTACTTTGTTTGCTTGGCCAGTTTTATGTTTCAATACAAAATTGAAACTTTGAAGATACTCTACCCATTTTTCATGTTTCTGATTTATTTTTGGCTGCTGCATAATGTACTGCAATGCATGATTATCTGAATAAGGCACAAACTCCTTAGACATCAAGTAGTGTCTCCATTTTTTGAATGATTGCACAACTGCATAAAATTCTTTGTCATAAGAAGAATACTTCTTGTCTCATTCAGTTTTTCACTGAAATAAGCTACAGGTCTGTCTTCTTGACTTAACACAGTTCCAATAGCTTCTCCACTGGCATCACATTTCACTTGAAAAGGTTTGTTAAAATCAGGAAAAACTAAGATGGGTTTTTTTGTTATCTTTCTTTTCAACAACTGGAAATTTTTCTCTGCTTCATCAGTCCATATAAGTGGTTGTTTTTCATTCTTTATAGTTTCAATAATAGGAGCATTGATCTTACTAAAATTCCTTATGAATTTCTATAAAACCTCGCAAGACCATGGAAACTTCTTACCTCAAAGACACTCTTAGGTGAAGGTCATTCTATGATTGCCTCGATCTTCTCTGGATCCATCTTCAATCCATTAGCAGAAATAACAAAGCCTAAGTATATCAACTCTTCCTTCATGAATGAACTTTTTTTAAATTTACCAGCAACTTTTCGCGGTGCAACTTCCTTAAGACATAATTCATATGTCTCATGTGTTCTTCTTTAGATTTGCTGTAAATTAATATATCATCCAGATATACTATTACAAATTTTCCAATAAATTCCTTTAGTACTTCATTCATAATCCTCAAATGTACTAGGAGCATTTGATAATCCAAACGGCATTACCATCCATTCATAAAATCCTTCATTTGTTTTAAAAGTTGTTTTCCATTCATCTCCTTCCCTTATCCTAATTTTATGATAGCCACTCTTTAAATCCAGTGTTGTGAAATATCTTGCCCCACTTAAACAATCCATCAAATCTTCAATTCTAGGTAAAGGAAATCTATACCTGATTTTTATTTTGTTGATTGCTCTTGAATCAATGCACATTCTCCAGCCTCCATATTTTTTTGGACTCAACACTATTGGCACTACACACGGACTCAAACTTTCTCTGATCAGTTCTTTATCTAATAGTTCCTGTACCTGCTTCCTGATTTCCTCATTTTCTGTGGGAGTCATCCTGTATGCTGCTTTATTTGGAAAATTTGCTCCTGGAATCAAATCTATATGATGGCTGATTTTTCTAATAGGTGGTAATTCATCCGAAAAATCATCTACAATGATATCACAGTAATTTTCCAGCATCTCTTGAATTTCAATTGGTAAATCAGAAATTTTAGTGGAAGTAATTACTACCTTGGGTTTTCAAATTAATGCAAAGTTTACCTCATCATCTTCAATCTGCTGAGGATATTCTTTTCCACTCAGTAACAAATATTTCGGATCAGATCTTCTTTTTGATGCATCTTCTTCTTCTATCGGCAACAATGTATGATTGACACCACCTTTACAAAACTTGTATGTGTTCTTTTTCCCATCATGCATAGCTCCTCTGTCATACTGCCAAGGTCTACCCAGCAATATGTGATAGACATCCATAGGCATTACATCACACATAATCTTGTCTTTGTAGCTGCCCAACTAGAATTTCACTTCACATTGTTCATTCACTAACAACTGATGTTCTTTCTGAAGCCATGACACCTTGTAGGGTGTTGGATGTTTCTTTGTCTTCAATTTCAATTTCTCCACCACTTCTGTAGAGACCAAATTATCAGTGTTGCCACTATCAATTACAATTTGACAACATTTTCCTTGAACTTTACACACACTTCTAAACAAATTCTTTCTCTGTGCTGGTTCAACAACTTCTTTTGTTGGTTTTAACAAAACTTTGTTAACTACCAAAGATTCTCCTTTCTCTGGTGTATTTTCTGCTTCTGGCACTTTTTCCGCTTCTAACACTTTTGCTGCTTCTTCTTCATTCTGAGCAACAATTACATTTCTCTGATTTGTCCCAACATTCTATGGACATTCATAAGATCTGTGTCCAAGCTTATTACATCTATAACACCTGATTTCTCTTCCTCTGCCTCTGCCTCCTCTTCCTCTGGAAAAACTCCTTCTGCCACTTACATCACCTTGTGTGGATGTATGCTGACTTGAGCTGCTGCTAGCTCCTTCTCTAGGTGCTGTAGATCTTCCTCTACCACCTTGAATTCCTTTTACTCAGAAAGTACCTCTAGTTTTGGTAGATTGATTCCTTATGAGTTTTTCTTCAACCTTCAAGGCCATCTAATAAGCTTATTCCATTGTTTTAGGAGAAAAAAGACTTATCTCATCTTGGATCTCCATTCTGAGACCATTAATATATCTTGAAATATTCTCTGTTGTATCTTGAATTTGTCCTGCTCTTATGCTCACTTTGTAAAATTCCTCTATGTATTCTTTGACTGCCATTGATCTCTGTCTAAGATTCTGCATTGTCTAAATAATGAAAGTTGATAATCACTTGGCAAAAAATTACCTCTCAACTTTGCCACCATCTTGTTCCAATTCTTTATTGGCTACTTATCAAGTCTCCTTCTTTCTGCCTGCACTCCATCCCACCAAAGTGCTGCATGTCCTTTCAATTTTGTGACAACAAATTTCACTCTTTTTCCTTCTTCTATTTCTTCATAATCGAAGAAATTATCCATGTAATTAACCCAATCTATTAATTCCTCTAGATTTAAACCTCCTGTAAAAACCGAAACTTCAAGTCTAGGTTTAGATGTGGATCCCAACACTGATTTAAAAAATCTCATTTCAGGAGTAACTTCTGCAGGTTCTCCCTCTTCTGCAGATTCAACTTCAGGTTCACTGACATCTCCGGCATCTGCATCTATTTTATTTCCCATTTCCATTACTTCTAATCTGGCTTGCATCTGTTGCATAACTTCCATCACTTCAACATTTGCAACTGGCCTTCCTCTTCTTCGACCAGCACCACCTCCTCTACCAAATCTGTAAGCCATGTTGGATTTCTTTTCCTGACCTTTGAGATCTCACTCAGTGTCTAAAGGCTGCTCTGATACCACTAATGGTGGGCTGGTTGTAGGAGTCAAGGATAAACTTTCAAATCTCAAGACAATTTCTTCAAGTTCTGGTGAAACTTCTTCTATTTCCTTTTGAGTATCAGTCATCAACCTCTAATTTTATTACACAAGACCCACATTTCATTTAAAACCCTGATTCATAACATTTTCATAAATTATGGAATCACAATTAAAAGAAATGTCGCAATAGTGGAAACAACCATGGAAATTCTCTTCTTATAGTTAATTTACCAACATTGGTAAATCACTAAGCCTTTCAACATTTGCGGATTTACAACTTAACCCCATAATCACATTTTATTCAATTAATTTACTTAATGACTGATTTCAAACCAACATTAAAACCTTTGCATTAAAACAATAGAACTCAAATTCAACTGAATTGGAGTTTATGAAAATATCACATCCAAATTTCTGTTTAAACCATATGCATCTAAATATGTGATAATTCATTGGACCAAACCATTTAATGCAAATGTCGTCCGATCAAATGAACTTCTGGAAATCAACTCAATTCATTTAAATCAAGTTTATAATTTATTGGGTCCAATTTAATTGCTAAATCTCATGCAACTTATATTGTGATTGTCGTTGATCATCAAACAAGATGCTAGGACCATCAGATTCTCCAAGTACTGGGTGCTTTACTTAACTTATTAAACCTTAAACTCTCAGTGCTATACAGTGATTTAATTTCTTCAACCCTGGTAGATTCATAACTTCTTCAAGGAATATCACAATTTTATACATCAATAACTAATAGCTTCTAATTCGATTTGGTATAATTGAACGATTTCACTTCCACAATGTACTCAGAAGTTTAAGGAAATATACCCTCAACAATCAAAACAAGACTTGTTCTAAAATTAAACAATTCTTAATTATGTAGAAGAAATGAAAACTCTAAGACTTAGCATTTACGTACACATTCACCCAGCTACAGAGGAAATGAAATTATTTTTCTATTCGACCCCTCTTTTCATCAAATCCTCCTCTCTATATACATATCAAATTTACATTTTAAATATATATTGTTCATACAAACAAATTGATCAAATTCTATGGATCGAATTTGCCCAATTTTAAATAAAATTCTATTACTCGATATTCTCCCTAAAATTTTCAACAAAAAACTAAATTTAATGAATCAAATACAAGCTATCCAAATCCTTGAATACCAGTCAAATATTATCTACCAAAACAGTAAATCGCTAGCTAAATCATCACACTCCTTTGCTTGTATTTTTTTTTTTTGTATTTTTGGAATAAAAATGAAGTCCTTTTTCCTCAAAGCCTCATGCCCCTACATCACTTTCCCACTAATTTTGACTATCCATGATGTACATACTAAGCATGTATTCCATTACTTGATTTACTCTTTCAGTCTGCCTACCTGTTTCTAGATGATATGCAATGCTCATGTTCAACTGAGTCCCCAACGTTGGTTGCAAACTTGTCGAAAACCTAGAAGTAAATCAAGAGTCTGTATTAGAAATGATATTTTATGGGTAGCCCATGTAGTCGAATAACTTCACTTATTAAAACTTGTGTCACATCAATAACATTGTAAGTGTCTCTCATTGGGATGAAATGGGCACTTTTGGTCAATTTATCAACTACAACCAATATACAATTATGCCTCTATGAAGTGAGTGGAAAACCCACAAAAAAATCCATAGGAATGACCTCCCATTTAGACATAGGTATGTCATGCGGTTGTAGGAATCCTATTGGATGGCGATGATCAAGATTTACTCATTAGCATTCAAGAAATTTGGTGACAAACTAGACTATGTCATGCTTCATGCCTGCCCAAAAGAAGAGTTTCTTCATGTATGCATACATCTTCTTCCCTCCAAGATGTGCACAATAGAGTGATCTATGTGACTCTTCGAGGATGGTTTTTCTTATACCCCCTTCCTTAGGGATGTGCATTCTCCCTTGAAATATTAATAGTCCATCTAGTTGAAGGAAATAACCCTCAAACTTTGGTTCTATATGATTCCTACTCTGGAGTGTTGATATAACCTTTAGATACCAACTATATTCAAAGAGTTTTTCCAACACACACTCCCTCAAATTAACCCTCAAGTGTACTAGGGAGAAGATTCGAGGCCTCCTGCTTAGTACATCAACCACCACATTCTCCTTTCCTTTAATGTATGAGATCCCAAAATCATACTCACTCATGAATTCACTCCACTGCCCCTGTCTAACATTCAAATCTCTCTGAGTGAAGAGGTGCTTTAGGATCTAATGGTCAGTTCTTTACTCAAAGCCTCTCCCAATGAGGTAGTGTCTCCATAATTTTAAATATAACATCACTGCTGCTAATTCTAAGTCATGGGTAGCATACAACTCTTCACGTTTCTTCAACTTTTTGGATGCGTAAGCTATTACTCCGCCTTCTTGCATCAACATTGCTCCCAATCCTTGCTTTGAAGAATCTGTGTAGATAATGAAGTCCTTTTCCATGTTAGGCACTCGAAGGATTGGTGCACTAGTTAGTAACCTATTTATTTCAATGAATGCAATGTCAGATTCATATGTCCATTCATACCTAACCCATTTTCACTATAATGTGGTGATGGGTTTTGAAATCTTTGAAAACCCTTCCACAAATTTGTGATAATAACCTACTAGCCCCATGAATCTACTCACCTCATGAGCATTTTTCGGCACTGGCCAATACATTATGGCCTTTACCTTTTCTGGGTCAACTGAAATCCCTTCTCTTGAAATGATGTTTCCAAGATAATGAATTTTCTTCTAAAAAAAGGAACATTTTGACAATTTTCCATACAACTAATTTTCCCTTAAGCAAGTCAATACAACCCTTAGTTGCTCTTCATTCTCCTTTTCATTCTTGGAATACACGAGAATATCATCCATAAAAACTTACAAAAATTGGTCCAAATACTTCTTGAACACACCATTCTTGAGACTCATGAATATTACTAGTGCATTGGTCAAACCAAATGGTATAACTACGAACTTGTAGTGCCCAAAATGAGTCTGAAATGCAGTTTTTGGGATGTAACCTTCCTTAATCCTCAATTGGTGGTATCCAGATCACAGATTGATCTTTGAGAAAAGCGTTTCTCCCTTCAGATGGTCAAATAGGTCATCTATTCTAGGTATCAAGTACCTATTGTTTATTGTGGATCGATTCAAGCCCATATAATCTATGCATAGCCTTAAGGAACCATCCTTCTTCTTGACGAAAATCATTGGTGCGTCCTAAGGTGAAATACTAGGTCTAATAAATCCCAGTCTAAAAGATCTTTTAACTCCTCCTGTAACTCACAAAGTTCTGAAGATGTCATCCTATAGGGTGTATTGGATATTAGTTCTACACTAGTTTTTAGGTATATTTTGAAATCGATCTCCCTCACAAGTGGTAATATAGGCAATTCCTTAGGGAAAACATCCTCAAATTATGACAAAACTGAGTGCAGATATAGGGAGGGTCATTTATGGTCACTTACAACCTCGGCCACATATGGTTTACAACATTACTGGAGACAAAGTTTTACCTTCATCGTGGAGATGAATTGTAGCGACACTCCTATCTTGATACCACAAATCTCAATTGACCTACCTTCATCATCTAAATAAATCACCTTATTTTTGAAAGAGTCTAATAAAGCTTTTTTAGCTTCTATACAATCCATTTTGATGATTACATCTGACGTCTCGGTGTTGTAACATATGCCTTCAATATAGTTATACACACCCCAAGGTTCACCTAAAATTTGTCAACACTAGGTCCTAATGCTTGTTTTATCCTAGAAGCCATTTCGACTTGTTTAAAGTCATCGTGCTCATAGGCTCCCAACACACATTTTTCTAATGCAACCGGTGAAATGAAACTATTTTTAGCACCAAAATAAATAAATAAATTAAATTTTACATTGTTTATCATACTCGATGTTTCTACCATGACAGATTTGTGTTCAACGTGTTGGTTATCAACCGCTGTAAATATTTGATGGTGGATGCTTTCTCCCCCAATTGGTGCTTTTCCTTCTCTATTTTTGTTACCAGTCTGTAACTCAGGACAATCACGTTGGTAACGAGGTCCCCCACATCCCCAAAAAGTGATGTGAGGTAGAATTTGAGCATAATGTTGTGGAGTTCTTTGGAAAGAGCTCCTTCCCCTAAGATCCTTGCCCCTACTTATGGCTCCTCATGTCTGACCTTGATTTACATGAGTCCTCGAAGATGCCGGTGAAGATGCACTAGCAACCATTGAAATCCCATTGTTGATGCTCTGGGTACAACCATGTTACCATATGGCGGTGGCCTCAAACATCCTCCCCTGGAGAAGGTACGAGGGGCCTTCCCCATAAAACTTGGTTGTTGTTGAAAAATGGTTTTTTTTCCACCTTTTAAGTCTAAGTGTTCTTCAACATAATGAGCATGTTCAACAACTTCAACAACTAAGGATCGTTTCAACATCCGCACCATTGACCTAATATTAGGGTTCAATCCATAAATGAAACGATCCTCTTGGCGCTGATCATTATCCATGTAGGAGACATACTTGACCAATTCCATGAATGTAATCTCATATTCCCTTACTGTGTGGTTTCCATGTACCAAAGCATGGAAGGCTTCTACCTATTGTTCTTCATAATATGTTGGTAGGTACTTTTTCCTGAATCTCTCCTCAAATAACTCCCAGGTAACTATGTCAGGAGTGAGGAGTAGTTGATGCTCTAAGTTACCCCACCAATTCTAGGAACTATCTTTGAGTTGGAATATTGTTATTTTAGCTTTTGAATTGGAAGTATAATATCTTAGTGCAAAACACCTTCTCATTCCCTCTAACCAGGCTTATACTCATTCGCTAGCACGACCTCCAATAAACTATGAGAGCTTAATATTTTGGAGATCCCTTGTAATGTCCTCGATTCGAGGTCCTCTATCAGAGTCTCTTGATCCCTCAATATTTCCCAACCCTGATGGAGTGTGCTCCACTTCCACCTCAGTTGTTTGGCACCCTCTTAAAGTCTCATTAATTGCTTCCAGGGAGCACATGATAAGAGCCAAATCCGATGATGGAAATGGGTTATTTGTAGGAGGTCCTTGTGATTATCCTCCTCGACCTCGATTTCCTCACGTCTTCGTCATTTTGAACTATTCAATTATCTGTTCCATACGATATTTATTAATGCAACTTAGGACTTGTCCACTCTTAGTCAACTCACACACATATATAAATGATGGGCATACATTTTTTATTTTTTTCTTTTACTATTCTAGTAAACAATCATTACCAATACTGAACATATCCCCAAGGATCTACTAAATCCTCTCATGTGTGAGCTCTACATAACCTACAAATTTTCTCTTGATACTAGCTAGGTTACTATGCAATGTACCTATCAGCCACGCTCGGATGTTCTCTTAACACCAAATTACTTTGTTTAAGAACCTTAATTATTATAAAATATATTTATATAATTAAAATTAAATTAAATTAATGAAATGATTTAATATATTCAAATATTTAAATTAAATACTAATGTGAATAATACCCTTTTATTCATGCCTTCCTTCTATGAAAATTAGTTGCTCCTTCCCAACCTTTATAATATGTTTTAAAATAATTTATATCTATTTTATGAATCTTAGGATCTCCTAAAGGAAATATAAAGAATTGGTATCCCCTCTTGAAGATTGCTCCTTCCCAACCTTTATAATATATTTTAAAATAATTTATGTCTATTTTATGAATCTATGAATCTTAGGATCTTCTAAAAGACATATAAACAAATGGTCACAAATGATCTCCCCTCTTGAAAAAGGCAGTATCCTTGAAGCAATGCAATAAACTTCAATAAATAATTACTAAATTTGTTGAAAATAAAATAAAATAAATAAATAAATAAATAAATAAATAAATATTAAAGCTTCATAAGTATGAGACTTTATTCAGAAAACATCACTAGCCATTCCAGCGAAAACCCACTAGAATTTTATTAATCATTGCCAACAACAATACATATAGCCCCATACAAGATTTTATATGAAGGACCCATAACTAATTATCAACGACCCATATAGAAATAGAAGGGGCCCTCCATCATTAACAACGTCCCACTGAAATTACAACAGAGCCAAACAACACTGACCGTCATGTAGTTTCCGGTCTGTCTGCGCTCAAGGATCGCTTTGGTGTTGTGTGGATATGCTGCGCTGAGCCACGATACTGTAGATATGCGATGGGGACGTATTAATTACACAAGAGCTCCTTCCCCTGCATTCAACCCGAGTCCTCTACCCAGATTTTCATGAAGATGGCGGTCACTATGGGTGAGTGATTCGCTGCAATTGTCCAGGGAGTTGACCTCTCAAAAAGAAAGAATTGAAAGAAACTGTTCCAACTAGGGTGATCAGAGAGATCACTGAAGTTGGGTTCGCTCACTAGGGTGAGATTGAGTCTTACCGAAGAGAAGCTAAGGTTATCACCTCAAAACCCCAACTTGAAAACTTCCTTGAGCTTTCAAACATCAATAGAAATAAAATCCAATTCCATGAGTTGCTCTCGATCTTTCTCTTCCTTTTATAGTTAGGTTGCTTGGAAGAAACCATGGAAAAATACTTGGGGTCAAAACAAACTAACAAGAAAAACCATGGGCCAATGCCGCTTGTTTATTTATTTATTAGTCTACTATTATTATGATTTGGTCCAACTGGTTAAACCTTTAGGGACATTATAAGCAAGATTTAGAAAATAACCATGAATACATGTTGTACTTTTATCCATTAATTGACATCATAGGCCAATACCAAGTGGCCATTTCAAATTACACTACTATAACTCAGTCATATTTTCAAATCCTAATAATATTTTTACTAAATTTCTCTAAATGATATATGACCAGAAATAATTTTGACTATTGCAATATTGATTTGACAAATGATCTTCTGATATCACCATAAATTTATGTCATAATTGAATATGGATCACCAAAAAAAAATGTCTATTATCTCTTATCACTTTTATTTATTTTTTATAACTTCTATATTCTTATGTTAAAACGCTGAAGTCATGGCTTCTTCCTTAATATACACATTCTAAAATCAAATTCAACCAAGGTTAAAATATTATGTGTAAATTAAACCAAATAAACATGTTTTGACTTTAATATCTTACTATCTCATAATTATATATATATATATATATATATATATATATATATATATATATATATCCAATTCATTTAAATCTCTAAATGTATATGTATTTTTCAATTAAATTTATCTAATTCACTATAAATAAATAAAAAAGAGTTATATAAACACATTCATATAATAATAAAAAAATATTACAATTATTGAATATATATCACAATCATAAAAATAATAAAAAGAGAATATGTAAATCCTCTTTCTAAGCACAAATTTTTTTAAATATATAAAAATAGTCAAAATTAAAAGCATGAAATATTAAAGGATATGTTGACCTATAAATAATATATAGACAAGTTATCTTGTCAAACATCTAGAGCATGACTGTCTTTTCGTGGTTTCTATATGTATGCGCTAGGCTCTCAGCGAAGGTAGTGTTGTAAACGCAGACACAGGGAGGTCCCCTTGACTCCCACTACGCACTATGTATTTTATTGCACCCCATTAATATAAATCCCGCTTAACCTTGAAAAAAAAATCTATCTTAAAATTATTTTACTTCTCTATAGACTTGCTATATTGTAAAGCTTTATTATTATTTTAATTTTAATTTTAATTTATTTTGAAACTTATATATAAGTTATCAAATTTATTGTAAAATTATTACACTTGTTTATAAACCAGTTATATTGTAAGAAGGTTAATATCTTGATAAATAAATTTCAAATTTATTTTAGAATCTAATGATCTACATATAATTAATGTACACAATAACATTTACTCTTATCACCTCAAAACCAACCATAAAATTTCAAGTATATTATTCATTCAACTGATATGATCAATGAATAACATGACTCAATACCATGGATTTTCATAAACGTGAAGCTATAAATCACCAATAACTTCACTAAATCAAATTTATTTTACTATTTTAGTTCAAAATTTAAATCAAATTTACTTTATTATTTTAATTAAAAAAAATATTTAAAAAAAAAAAAAATTAATTTTCTTTATTTTTAACCAAATAATATATATAATAGTGTTAATTTTTAAACTTTTTTATACACATTTCATGAAATTTCTCTCTTTAAAGACGACATCTCTATTTCTAAATAAGGAATGGAAAGTATAGTTCTTATTATGTTTTTTTTGGTTACTTGCCATGATGAGAAGATGAACATATTGATGCAATCATACCGAATATTTCCATAATTTGTTCGTTTGGTTAGCCCACAACTCATAAAAATGTAATCTTATAAATGAAAAAAAAAATCACTCTAATATATGTACTTTTTTTAAAATGTAATCTTATAAATGAAAAAAAAAATCACTCTAATATATGTACTTTAAAAAAAAAAAAAAATAGAAGAGTTAAAAAAAAAAAAAAAACTCTATTAAAGAATTAAAGATAGCAATTTTTGAAATACAATTTTTTTTCTGAAATATATAATCATTTAATATATTATTTTCGATTTTCCAATATAAGTAATATTTGTTTTTTATTTATTTATAAAAATAGAGAAACTTTAACTAGAGTTAAAATTCTAAAATAAAAAACAAAGATAACAATTTTCTGTCTGCGTAAATCATGTGAACAACATAGATAATTCATCTTCTTGGTTGCAATTGCTTACAATGTGAATTCACAATGTACTACCTTTTTCTTAACTTAAGCTACATGTGAGTTAAAGTTCTCACAATTTCTTTTCTTGTTATAGAGAATGTTCTTTACTTCAACTATCTAGAGCTAGTTGAATAAATTGTTCTTCCCTAATATGTTGAGGTTCATTGACCATTTCAATAACAATCCATATATTGTATGATTATTTGGAGGACAAAGGGTTTTCCATGTATCTTTTCCCTTCGGGTTCATAGAACACGCACTAAATTGATTGGAATATTCGATTATAATAAACAATGGTGCACTTCTTTGAGAAAATTTCTTATGCTATGAAATTAGTAATTCCCTGTACCATTGTTTTTATTTTTTATTTTTTATTTTGGACTATGTATAGTCTACTTTTCCCAATTTTCCAAGGCAAAATAGATGTCAAAATTTGGATCTTCAAGACCGCACTTATTTGATGAACATGGTATTGACATACAAATTTATGACAAAGGGGTAGGGATCCAATTAATAAATAATATTATCTGGAGGGTTACCTCTTCAATATTGAACTCCCGTGGTAGCTAATTTGGTCCATTGATTGAAATGTACAAGGTGAAACAAGGCCCTACGAAATCACAACTTGATAAAAAAAGAAAATTATATAATCGAATTCCTATCTACAAAGCTTTGAGAATTCTCCATTTCGGATCAATTTACTTTGAAATTGGTATTAAAAATTGTTTATATGTCATCCTGATTTGCACAATCATACCATCTCCTCTAGACTACGTTTTGGTTGTGTGCGGGATAACGTAGCATCACAAACATAATCATCGCCTCCGCGTCCGAATGCAGTTAGTGCATTGGTGAGTAACATGATACCCACACCTTAACTGTTTGATTAGGGACGAAGAAATACTAGAAATTAGGGAGAATGACAATAATTGATGTGTTGATACCTCTTCAATATTGAACTCCCGTGGTAGCTAATTTGGTCCATTGATTGAACTGTACAAGGTAAAACAAGGCCCTACGAAATCACAACTTGATAAAAAAAGAAAATTATATAATCGAATTCCTATCTACAAAGCTTTGAGAATTCTCCATTTCGGATTAATTTACTTTGAAATTGGTATTAAAAATTGTTTATATGTCATCCTGATTTGCACAATCATACCATCTCCTCTAGACTACATTTTGGTTGTGTGTGGGATAACGTAGCATCACAAACATAATCATCGCCTCCCCGTCCGAATGCAGTTAGTGCATTGGTGAGTAACATGATACCCACACCTTAACTGTTTGATTAGGGACGAAGAAATACTAGAAATTATGGAGAATGACAATAAATGATGTGTTGATACCATGGTTAACTCCAATATCCAAATTCAATTATATTATTTCCATGGCTCATGGGTTATTAGGAAAGAAAAAATATAGGGCACCCTTCCACAACAATGCCTTTAGCAGTGGGGCACGATGTCAAGGAGCATCTGTCCAAGTTTTCTCCCCTCCAATCTAATGTAATATTTTATAATCCCAAGCACATGTATAGTAGAACTGCCATGGATGTCAATCCTACGTCTAGTCCTCCTATAAAAACATAGTTATGATGTTGTCACGAGTGTTTCTTGTCTCTATAGATTACCATTTGTTTTAAATACTCGATGGTATCCATTTTTTTTTACTTGCTCAAATGATTTTTTTTTCTTTTTTTCAAGGGTGTTTTCTTATAGGTGGTACTAGTAGGTGGGTTTCAAGATCAAGATTTTTAACCTGGATTTGATACTATATGTGAGAACCTAACCTAGGTCTTCTAACTAAACCAAATTTATCATTTAATTTAAACACAATAAGGAGGAAAATAGCCTATTTATAGCTCAACATTTATTTGATGATAATATACAAGTAAAATTTGATCAAAAACATATTAAACAAGTAAGAAATTTCATTTAAGGAATTTAAATAAGTAATCAACAAATGGAAGAATACCTATATCAGTATTTTGGTTGGGATGCTCTTGAATTTTTTGAAATTCTCATGTTGGGCTACCCAGCCGAATTTACCTCTCAACCAACTATGAATGATTTCGTATCCTAGGGAACCTCCACGGGTTCCTTAGCACATCTAATCCCAAGTCCAACCAGTTGTAGTGTTTCCTAAGTTAAAACCAACACTCTCTAATAGATCCAAGTTTGAGTTTTCTCATTTTTCTCTCCATTCTCTCCCTTCTCCTTCTCCAAATTACTCCTCCCAAAATAAAATCTTCCAACCCTAAAATAAAGAACAAGGATCTCCCTTCCCCTTCTCCTCTCATCCTCCTCCCCTTTATGTCTCTTCCTATTATCCATCTCAAAAAATTACCATTAATTCCATGACTACCCCCTCATCCTTTTAATTTAATATCATTGACTTTCCTTACCATATCTTATCCAAAAGTATATTTGAGAAGACATCTTGAGAATATAAATAGGCGAGCCTTATTTCAGCTGCCATAGGCCCATTAATGCGCCCAGGCAGGAAATGACGGCCGTCGGATTAAAGCTGTAGATCATCGTGCGGCCGTCATTTCCTACCTAGGCGCATTAATGGGCCTATGGCAGCTGAAATAAGGCTCGCCATATAAATATGGATATTTAATTTATAAATAAATTGAAAAAGGCCATATATTATCCAAAAGTAGATTGAGAAGACACCCTCAGAATAGAAATATAGATATTTGATTTAGAAATACATTGGAGAAGACCATACCTTATCCAAAAGTAGATTTGAGAAGACACCTTGGGAATATAATAATAACAAATAATAAAAGTCATATTAGTAAAATAAAATTACAGATTCACAAGTGTAGGTATATACCAATATTACTTAATAATTATAAGTCAATATTTGTAGGTTACTTAAACATTAATCAAAATTAGCCTAATAGGATTAAGTAGGGCATTACAATAAAACATAAGGCACATCTAAACAGTCCTAGGAACATAAAGGATACATTAAACCTTCATTTTTTCACTTAATAACACTTTCATAACTTAATGGGTTCTTAAGAGAGTCAAATATATTTTTCATATTTTATTTGTCTAAAATGGCTATTGTGCAGGATATTAAAGGGATTTTGCACAAATTTTGAGGAGATCTAGAAAAATATATTCATGGGGCTTACTCCCTAATACAAAATATTCCAACTTGGCTAACTAAGGACAATAAATAATCCTTCATGTTGCTGCGTGGTGACCCCAGAAGCATGATCCAATTTCTTAGGGATTTTGGAGGGAAAACAATCCAACCCTCAAGGAGGATTCCCCCTACCCATATTGTATAAACATAGGGGTCGAGTATCCCAATAGAACAATTAGGAGTAGCAGAATGATAAAGTAGAGTATTAGGGTAAGTTCAGAGTTCAAATTTTGTAACTTTTTCCATGTACAATAAACTTTTCAACTAATGGAAGTGATCTTTGATTCCAACTCTTATTCTAGATTTGTCTTAAGGGTTCTGAGCTTCCTTGGGTTAGGGCCCACCCTAGGTGCTCAAGATCCCTCTTGTACCATTTTTGTTCATGCATTTGCTTAACTCTACAACTTATTTCTGAACATCACTTTTATGCATGGTTATTTAGATAGTTTATGAGAAATATTTTCTTGCACATTATCTTAGCATTAGGTGATGATATTTGTAATAGTTAGACTGCTCAAATATAACTCTTATTTCTGCATTTGGTTCACTTTATTTATTGTTGTTTATTTTTTATCCATCATTCATTGTTTGTTGTTTTTGGACAATCCCCTATTTTACAGCTACCTGAAACGCTACAACCTTGCACCTTGCTAGATTAACCCTGCCACAAGTTGATGTGATGCCTTGGACATGTGTACTTTATCGTTTTACAACTTTTCCTTAGCTTATTTTCCTTCCAAACTTGCATTTGGTGTATTCCCCTAAGTTAAACACAACAATGGTGAATACAAGAGTGTGAAAGATAAGCCTTGAATGCATATATTATTCACAATGATACACGTTTAAACAAGTCTAGTGACCCTTGGTTTCATATACCAAGTGGTCTCTTGGACTCCCTTTGACTATTCAGCTTCCACACCAACCCTTGGAGGATTAGGTGTCCAAATCCCCCCCCCTTAATTCGAAGGGGTACGTATGAGTCCAAGAAGAGAGATGTAATACAAAATGTGTAGAAATATGCAGGGAAAAACTAGGATGAATGTGCTATATGAAATGTTGATATAAGGGGGTGGTTTAAGGATGACCACCAAGACTAGAAAAATTAGTGCAGTTCCCGAAACTCTTCCAAATCTGGCACGAAGCTGGAGTCCTCTGCTAGAGGAAGTGCTCCTTATGCTTTAAAGAGGGATACCTTCAACCTGGAAAAGTGAGGTATGTATCTTGTGTAAAAAAGGGATAACCTAAACCTGAAAAGGGAAGTCTAAACCTGCGGTGCTTTAAGGATGACCACCAACTCTGAAATGCATAATGTAATTCCTGGAAATCTTCCAAAACTGACAAGAAGCTTAAATATTTTGCTAGAGGAAGTGTCCCCAATTATTTTAAGAGGGATAAGCTCAACCTAAAAAGGGAAGTCTCAACCCTGCATATATGGTTTAAGGTTGACCACCAACCAAAACATGCTCAGGGGAATCTTTGTCTCTAGCTACAACTCTGAATCAGGTATGGCAGGTTGTGGCTCAGGCTCACTTGATGTGGCTTTGAAGCTTGTATATGGCGATCACTTCCCCCCTGTTAGATACAAGTCGAGATTATGATGAAAAATCAACTACAAGACAGTTCAATACTGTAGAATAAGTTCTGACATATCACTGAAATATCTTCTTGGTTGTTGAAGCCCATTGCCAAGAAGCGATCCATCCAAGATGAATCTTTTTTCTTGCAAGAGGCTTGTTTTTGAAGCATCTATTTGAAGAATGAGTGGTTTTATGACAACGCCCACATGGATGAATATCAAAAAAAATATCTTTCATATGGACAACTTAGTCACAATGTTGGTATTTCACAATCTGTTGTTGTGCATGAGGAGCAGGTGAGCATGAATTTTCCTTAAGAAATCCAACACTATGAAATTTTATGGGATTTGAATAATCTGGAATATGAAAGGACACATCCTTGTCATATGTAAGACCAATTTTGTTCTTGTTATTGATAAGATCTTCCTAAGGTCCGATGATGGGTTTGGGAAGTGCAGATCGGACTTCTGCATCTGCATGTAACTCTTCTGCTTCATTGGGAACTGGATTTGAATCAACTACAACATTATTGACTTGCTGCTTAATTCTCTAAACATAAAAATGTTCATAATGATGACTCTTTTGTTGTAACTCCTCTCATTGTAGCTACGACTCAAGCCATAAATACTCAATTTTATCTTGTGCATTGTGTAAACCTATTTGAATATCAACGAGAGAGGCTTTGCTTATTTTGACCATGTTGTCAATAATAAAGTCTATTAGAGAATATGACAACTCTAATAAATCATTAATTCTGGCCATTTACTCAATAAATCAAGCTAAACAAATGCTTTGAATCCTATGCTTTACAAATAGACTAGATGCTACACACTCTCATAGAGATCAAGCATGGTTTATATGGAGCTCAAAAGAAAAATGAAAATGAAACATGTCAAACAAAAGGATTCTCAACTCCTACTAAGGCACCCCAATTTTGGAAAATAATCAAAATCACCACATAAAAGTCTCAACTGGGGTCATTAAAGGATCACCGCTGAAAGAGCCTTATGGAATTAGATTTTGCTGAAGATGATGAAACTGACGCACATGAAGATAATGATATGTCCGAAAACACAATTTCTGTGATCCCTGTTTCTATTACAAATGGTGATAGAAATAAATATGACTCATCAAAAAACTGTTGAAGAATTCACATGCATAAACAGTGGTTGTTTGCATTCATATAGAAGGAAAAGTATGTTGCGTATTCCCAAGCGATGAGACCCAAAAAAATAAACAAGTCAGTATTAAATTAAATCCACAGTTTGAATGAGCAATGAACAGAACAAAGTGAAAGATAAGCATGAATTCAATGTGTCAACGCAACAAATATCCACACCGACACAAATTTTATGACTTTTCTTCACCTTTCCATGAAACCAAAGGCGCCCACCTTCTTCAAAACCTTTAGAGAAACTAAGGTTTTCTTCACGCCTTAGACACCATCACTGAGAACGAGCAACAAATCCTCTTCTTGTATCTCTGCCCTCCCAATCTATGGGTTTTGTTTCCAGAGGCATGCAACTCTCACATGATGGTAGTAGTAGATTGAATCAAACATCCACTTCCACAAGTGCCAGGAATGCAAATGCAAATGCCTCTACATCTTCTTCTTCGACTCTGTTATCTCTCTTGGGGGGTGGTTTGATAGGCCAGATGCAACAATAAATCGAGGGGATTGATCAACTTCATTCGCCAAGCATATGAACCAGAGCTGCCACGATGGCAGAGGCCGACTGTGGAGGTGAGAGCAGTGGGTGGTCGACTGTGAGTATGAATCGACCATGCTTCCGTTGAACCGGTGGTAATGTCGCAACTAGAAGTCGGTAAGACGAGTCTGAGGGAGTATGATATGGAGAGTTATATATGTTATAACGCTCGATGGAATATAGATGGATGGACACCGAGGGGCCAGAGCACTGAGAGGAGTGGTAAGGTGTCGAGGAGCTGTCGAGATATGGAGTCAGGATTCAGGATTATTGCAACCATGAAGAGTTGGTGCAAGGATACCAAGCGAGTTGGTGCATGGATACTCAGTGTGAGGAGGAATAATGATGTCTTCACGTCGAGTTCACCTTATGGAGTCTGTGTCGGGAGGGAAGGAGTCAGGGATCTCGATGATCAAAGCTGCAGAATGCTTTTATGAGTCAAGGGAGAAGGACTGGTCGATGGAGTACATTGCGTTGCAGTTGGGACCGGTTAGGCCGACTGTGAGGGGCCGAGAGGTGGTTTTTGGTTGGTGGCAACATACCTCAATTTAGCATAGAGACCAAATGCACGGTGTTCAATGCATTTACAAGGTTACACCTTCAACTCCCATACCATAAACTAGGAATGATGAAACCAACTCGCAGTTATATAATCAATACAATAGAATATAGATGTGATCTTGTATAATCCACCCCGCCAAGTACGAAGGCTACACTTACATGGTCTTGGTAACTTTAATGGATATCCTTTCAATTCCCAAGAAATAGACAACAACAAAAAAAAATGACACAGGGGCAACTCAAATTGTTGTGGATGCAACAACCAACCTTCAACGTTTCTGCAATTTAAAGTTCAATTCATATTCAATGTAACTCCATGTTTCTGTAATCTAAAATTCAGGAGTAACGTTACATAGAACAACCAGGTTGTCAGGTAGGAAAATGAAAATACTCAAGCATAAATGGTAGGTCTGACAAGCTGAGAAAATGATAGAACTCAGATTGGAGGAGGGCAGAAAATCACCTCCGATACCATGTTAAACACAACAATGTCAAAGACAAGCTGAGTGTGAAAGATAAGCCTTGAATGCATATATTATTCACAATGATACATATTTATACAAGTCTACTAAACCTTGGTTTCATATTCCAAGCAGTCTATTGGACTCCCTTTGACTGTTCAACTTCCACACCAACCCTTGGAGGATTACAATAGCAAAATATGGACTACAGTAGCAAAATATGGACTACAGTAGCAATTTGTAACTCGCCTTTGAAACTCGCTCAGATTTGAACCCAACTCATGATTTTCCTTCTTTGATGTATTACAATGCAATTGCAACCATAAGTATGGAATTTGGAAGTAGAGAGATTGTGTAGATGCCTTTATTTGAATTGTCGTAAAAATTGCTACTTTTGTGTAGAATTAGGGTTTACTATTTGCAAGCTTTTATTTCAACAATGTGTTTTGTTTCCTTACAATATAGAATATGTGTGCTTTCACTTCATTGCAGAAATATTATTTTTCCTTCCTTGCAAATAGCCTAAGTTTGTGTGTTATATTTCTTTCTGCTAATCATTTCCCGCAATTTCAATTTTCATGTATCTGCAAAAAAAATTAGATTGGTCTATGTAAATCTATATTTAATCTAAGTACTTACACCTACATAAAAGTCAGTAAAGGGAAGAGATAGTGTTTGTTGCACATATGTGTCGACCCCTCTTAAGTTTGTAAGAAACCCGGGTTGAAAATTAAAATTGAGACCTTTGGGAGTTGCAACATTGTTCTTACAATATCAAGGGCCATCACTTGTGCTTAAGTGTTGCAGAAATGTACTTAGACACCACTTGTGCCCATTTTTTACTCCCACTTCTCCCTTGGAATTTATATATGGAGGATAGATCTATCGCTAGTTGCATAAGTGGATGTAATCCCAAATGACCTAATAAGTTTTGATCCTAAGACCTCTAGGGACATATCACATGAGTATCTACGAATCACACTAATGCTTAAGGCTTCCTCAACTGTATGTTGTTGGATTGGTTATTTTGGAATCATGTTCAAATATTATATCATTCACTATTGGGGTTTAGTCTACATAATTGGTTAATCTGGTTATTGTGTTAGAGAAAAAATTACGAGGATTTAAGATTTTACCGTGTGCAAGTTTAAGTTGCAATGTTGCTAGTTGAAAAAAGGAGAAGTAGCTTGCTTGTATGAGATAAACAATCATATGTTGCACTGCAAGAGGTATATTGTAAGAGTGATTATGGTATCAAGAAAAAATAATTATTGTCATGGATATTAATCTTGAAATACCTTAATTTTGACCCTTATAAGGTATTGGACTAGATAAAACAAATTGAAAACGCATGGTTATTATGTCAGGTGTCCAACCATGTGAGTTTAAATAAATTAACCTATAATGTATATGCTATAGATATGTTTGTTTTGGATGTCTAGTGTGGAGGTCAAGGCCAATGCCATATTATAAATTAGCTAGACATATAGATTTGTAACTTCTAATTGACAATGTGGTAGAGTTACCATGATGTAGTTTATGTTATGTAAAAAGGAAATACTAGAATATAGTAATATAATGGTCCAAAACTGCTACTAGGAGAACAAGGAGGCTATGAGTCCATAAGAGGGGAGTATGAAAGGAGGTACAAGTGAAATAAATATTTTCTTGCCATGTGTCAACTCAAGGACTCCCATCCTTTCCATCATTTGCTTCAAATAAACCTCACCAATGCCTTTGACTTATAAAACTAAGTATGAATGTATGTGTTGAAAATGCAGCAAGATGATGGAGCTTAGTAAAATGAAGTTGCCTTCACTAAGTGGGCCCGCAGGCAAATTCTGGCGCAAAATCTATTTTTAGACTATGTCTATTTTTAGACATATGGAGCATGGTTCGGGGATTCCAGTTTGAGATTCTTGGAGTATGTGTCATGTTGGTAAAAATAGATGAGACTCTATTTTTGAGGTCAAAGAGGTCGAAGTCTATTTTTAGACTGCCTCTCCTTAAAACAGGGAAGTCAAATATTATTTACCCTTAATAATATTTGGACTATAAATAGCAGTTTACTCTCTTGGAGCACTTCAGTTCGAGCTACAGAAGTGGCTCATGCATCTGACAGAGGAATCACGTGGTTCCCAAGGGTTTGATGGCATCATGCATGGTTGACTTCAGTTGGACTTCAGTGGCAGAAGTTTGGAGGAGTTAATGAGACGGATAGTGGAGTTGTGTTCTGTTTATTTTAGTTGAACTAGTTGAGATTAGTTTAACTAGCTAATCAATTAGTTATGAGTGGAGTGAATTAAATATTATTTAATTCATTAATTAGTAACTCATTATTCAACTCAAGAACACATCAGTTCACTACAGTGCATGATCAGTTCAGTGGAGACCAGTGAGAGAGGTAGATGAAAGGGTGGAGTTAGCTATCAGTGGCGACATCAGTTGTGCATGAGATTTGCACCATACTTGGAGGAATTTCCCATGATGATTGCGCTGTCAAGCCAAGGAGATTCGAACCTTGGATCTCTATATAGACAGGCCTGGATTGCGCAATAGAGGCAAGGCAATTGGCGGTGAGTTTTGAACCAGTAACCTGTTCAAAACTGAGCTAGATTGTGGGTAACTTTATGAGAAAGTACTGAGTACTTGTGAGGAGTATTGTACTGAGTTTGTTACTTTATTTCTCCATTATAATATACATAATAGCTGCGGGGTTTTCAGCTATAAGCTTTCCCCATACATACTGTGTTAATGTGTATGATGATTTGATGTGTTATCGCTTGATTTTATTTCCGCATGTGTGATGATCTGAGTTGGTTGAGTGGAAGAGATTATGTGTTGCATATAAATTCAAATTGTATGTGATCAGGATAGTCTTGGTGGATAATTAATCATTATTCAGCAAATTTCTACATGGTATCGGAGCTATTGAAGTTCAGATTGATCATCACAGTGATTACAAACTTATTTCGGTAGACAGAGTCTGCATGCGGGCCAAGTAGCCTCCGGATTCATCTTTCTTCGGAAAGTGAAAGGTCTGGTAAACGCCCCTTGCAGTCGATCTCTGTGCTAGAAATAATTTGTTCTCACAATCTAGAGCGGTTGAGCGGAATTCGAAATTTTGCAGCAGTTTTGTTTTCTTGGTGCCGGTGTTGAAAATGTCTTTCAACGGTTTGCGACTCGAATATGCTCTTGAAGGAAGTTCGAATTATGTTGCATGGAAGGATCGCATGGAGGCAGTATTAGAAGATAATGGACTGAAGGAGTTCGTAGATACGGATGTCCAAAAGCCCACTGATCCTGCTGAAGTCGAGGCTTGGCAAAAGAAGATGGCGAAATGTCGAAGGATCCTGTTGGAGGGCGTCGAGGATCATATTGTATCCAGCCTGCATGGAAAGGCTTCTCCATATTTAATGTGGAAAGCTTTGACGGATCTATTCCAGAGTAAGAGCGACCAAAGGAAGCTGGCGCTCAAAGATAAGCTCAGGAACATCAAGATGGAGAAAGGCGACGGTATCGCCAAATACCTCACGAAGTTCACTCAGTGCAGAGATGAGCTGGGAAGTGTGGGGGTGACTGTCGAAGACGAGGACATGGTCGACCTGGCTCTCCTTGGTCTTCCGAAGTCTTGGCACTCATATCAAGATAGTGTCAATGGTCGGGAGAAGCTGCCGGGATGGGAGCGCCTTTGGGCGGATCTCATGCAGGAGGAGATAAGGAGGACTACTCGAGATGGATCTTCATCAAAGGGAGCTGATGAAGAGAATTGCGCTTTGGTGGCCAAAGAAAAGAAAGGGAAGGGTAAGAAAACCTCTCATTTTGGTGCAAAGGGCAAGAAGTAGGATATGGCGAAAGTGAAGTGTTTTCACTGCCATGATCACGGACATTATGCTACCAATTGTCCAAAGAAGAAGAAGAACAAGCAAGCGGGAAGATCTATAGATGGAGAAGCTTTGGCTTCACAGTTCGAGCTTGAATTTTCACTGATCGCATGCTTGGTTTCAAGTGTGTTGGGATCGGTATGGTTCTTGGACAGCGGTGCGTCATTTCATATGACGGGAGATCGGGAGTTGTTCTCAGATCTGGAGGACAAAGATTTGGGTGTGCACATCGAGATGGGCGATGATGGTAGATACGGTGCGACTGGTATCGGTACCATATCCTTTCAGAGGGAGTCTGGTAAACCCTTTGTCTTGAAGGATGTCATGCATGTACCTGGATTGAAGAAGAACTTGATATCTGTGGCGATGTTGGAGGATAAGGGGTATGATGTGGTCTTCAGCGAAGGAAAAGCCTTCCTGCGCAGTAAGACTACTGGAGAGACCCGGGAGATAGGGGTTCGAACCAAGAACCTTTATCAGTTGCAGGTAGATGGATGCGCAGCTATGGCATGCAAGGCGGGAGAAGTGGTGAGCCGGGATGATGAGGGCGAACTGTGGCACAGGAGATTGGGCCACCTTCACCATGGAGCTTTGAAGATCCTGCAGCAGATTTCTACTGGGCTTCCTAAGGGCACTCTTGCGCAGTCAGATCAGTGCAAGGGGTGTACTTTAGGGAAGTATGTGAAAGCCACCTTCCACGAGAAGGATAGTCGCGCCACGACGATCCTTGAGAGAGTTCACACAGACGTGTGTGGTCCTTTCTCAGTTGCTTCGACAGCAAAGCACGGGTATTATGTGATCTTTGTTGATGATTTCTCTCGAAAGTGCTGGATCTTCTTCATGCAGAAGAAGAGCGATACATTCGCGAAGTTCTGTGAGTTTAAAGCACTGGTTGAAAAGGAGTCGGGGAAGAAGGTGATTGCTCTAAGGAGTGATAACGGTGGTGAATTCATCTCGGTTGAATTCAAGGAGTTCTGCAGCGCAGAAGGGATTCGGAGAGAGCTCATTGCACCCCATAACCCACAGCAGAATGGGGTGGCTGAGCGGAAGAACAGAACGATCGTGGGTGCTGCACGGGCGATGTTGCATGATCGGGGCCTACCCCTTCACTTGTGGGCTGAGGCATGCAATACAGCAGTGTATGTGCAGAACCGTTGTCCTCACAAGGTTCTTGGCATGAGTACACCGGAGGAGGCTTATTCTGGCAAGAGGCCCGATATTTCCCATTTGCGGATTTTTGGTTCTCCTGTCTACATGCATGTGACGAAGGATGCGAGAAGGAAGCTGGATCCAACTGCTGAGGTTGGAATATTTGTGGGGTACACTGATACACCTCACAACTATCGGGTGTATTTTTTAGACAGTCGAAAGACTGTTGTGCGACGGGATATAAAATTTCAGGAGGAGAAAGCCATGCGGTGTTCGCTTGAGAGGGAGCTACACTTGCATGCAGATGAGGAGCTGTTAGTTCCTAAGGAGGAGCTTCCGGATGTGGATCAGCCACAAGAGGAGGTTCAGGAGGTGGAAGAAGCCACCCAGGCAGCGCCAACCATCAGAGGGCGCATGCGCACTACAGAAGCTGAGCGACTGGCTCGGGATGCAGAGAAGGTTGTAGGACCACCTACAGCACAGCGCAGACAGAGACAGTCACCGGATCGGTACACTGGATACATGGCTCTTATGAGTCAATGTGTTGTGACAGAGCCATCCTCTTTTGAGGAAGCTGTGGAGGAATCCGCATGGGTTGATGCCATGATCGAAGAATATGATTCGATCATCAGGAACAGTGCATGGGAGATTGTCCCAAGACCGGTTGGGAAATCAGTTGTAGGTTCGCGATGGATCTACAAGGTGAAGCAGGCGGCCGACGGGAGTGTGGAGAAGTACAAGGCGAGATTTGTCGCCCGTGGCTTCTCACAGATCGAGGGGATTGACTATGAGGAGACTTTTGCACCTGTCGCAAGGTACTCTTCCATACGGACGATCCTTGCTCTCTCAGCGCAGATGGGGTGGCACATTCATCGGATGGATGTGAAGACTGCGTTCCTCAATGGAGTTATTGAGGAAGAAGTGTACATAGAGCAGCCTGAAGGTTTTGAGATCTTCAGCAGTGAGTCGCATGTGTGCCGACTCAAGAGAGCACTGTATGGGCTGAAGCAAGCACCTCGTGCTTGGTACACTCGGATAGACAGCTACTTCACCGGGCTTGGATTCTCCAAGAGTGAGGCGGATCCAAACATGTACCAGATTGTGGTGGAGGGGAAGCTGTTGATCATCGTACTGTATGTAGATGATCTGATTTTGACTGGCGATGAGCAGTTGATACTTTCATGCAAGGAGGATCTTGCACGAGAGTTTGAGATGAAGGACTTGGGCATCTTTCATTATTTCCTGGGATTGGAGATTTGGCAGCGCAGCGGAGGACTGTTTGTTTCTCAGGGCAAGTATGCTCGGGAGATTCTGGAGAGGTTCAACATGCAAGGCTGCAAGCCTGTTGACACTCCTCTTCCTGGTGGTTGGAGGAAGGAGGTTGCTACTTCAGCGGAGGTAGTGGATGCCACTGTCTATCGACAGTTGGTGGGGTCGCTTATGTATCTGGTCAATACACGACCCGATATATGCTATGCAGTTAACCAGCTTTCGCAAGCTATGATTAAGCCTACCAAGCTCTTTTGGAAGGCGGGCAAGCATGTATTGCGCTATATCAGAGGCACATCGGGATATGGTTCATGGTACAGACAGGAGGATGAGTTGAGGCGGCAGTGCTTCAGGCATCGGTATCATCATATCAGAGATTGTGTTCAACGGAGAATCATGATGCTTTCATATGTTCCCACGGAGGATCAGGATGCCGACATCCTGACGAAGGCGCTCACCAGGAGCAAGTTCGAATTCCACAGAGGCAGGATAGGGGTTACAGATAATCCATATCTTGCTGAGAGGGAGTGTTGAAAATGCAGCAAGATGATGGAGCTTAGTGAAATGAAGTCGCCTTCACTAAGTGGGCCCGCAGGAAAATTCTGGCACAAAATCTATTTTTAGACTATGTCTATTTTTAGACATATGGAGCATGGTTCGGGGATTCCAGTTTGAGATTCTTGGAGCATTGGTCATGTTGGTAAAAATAGATGGGACTCTATTTTTAGGTCAAAGAGGTCGAAGTCTATTTTTAGACTGCCTCTCCTTAAAACAGGGAAGTCAAATATTATTTACCCTTAATAATATTTAGACTATAAACAGCAGTTTACTCTCTTGGAGCACTTCGGTTCGAGCTACAGAAGTGGCTCATGCATCTGACAGAGGAATCACGTGGTTCCCAAGGGTTTGATGGCATCATGCATGGTTGACTTCAGTTGGACTTCAGTGGCAGAAGTTTGGAGGAGTTAATGAGACGGATAGTGGAGTTGTGTTTTGTTTATTTTAGTTGAACTAGTTGAGATTAGTTTAACTAGCTAATCAACTAGTTATGAGTGGAGTGAATTAAATATTATTTAATTCATTAATTAGTAACTCATTATTCAACTCAAGAACATGTCAGTTCACTACAGTGCATGATCAGTTCAGTGGAGACCAGTGAAAGAGGTAGATGAAAGGGTGGAGTTAGCTATCAGTGGCGACATCAGTTGTGCATGAGATTTGCACCACACTTGGAGGATTTGTCCATGACAATTGCGTAGTCAAGCCAAGGGGATTCGAACCTTGGATCTCTATATAGACAGGCCTGGATTGCGCAATAGAGGCAAGGCAATTGGTGTTGAGTTTTGAACCAGTAACCTGTTCAAAACTGAGCTAGATTGTGGGTAACTTTATGAGAAAGTACTGAGTACTTGTGAGGAGTATTGTACTGAGTTTGTTACTTGATTTCTCCATTATAATATACACAATAGTTGCGGGGTTTTCAGCTATAAGCTTTCCCCATACATACTGTGTTAATGTGTATGATGATTTGATGTGTTATCGCTTGATTTTATTTCCGCATGTGTGATGATTTGAGTTGATCTGAGTGGAAGAGATTATGTGTTGCATATAAATTCGAATTGTATGTGATCAGGATAGTCTTGGTGAATAATTAATCATTATTCAGCAAATTTCTACAGTATGAAATTGTTGGAAGGAAAGTCTACCTCATGTAAAGACAATATGAGAATGATATCTTGTAAGGAAAAAATATCATCATGTTTTGGAATAAATACATCATATTATTTCATTCTCCTCCATCATTGTAGAACATTCATTCTCAATTCTAGATTACGTTCTCAAATAGTATTGGCACCCAAAATCTATAATTAGAAGAACCAACACCAAGAAACCCAAGAATAGGAAGGTTGTATGAGCATAAACAATGCACAAATAGGAAAATGTCCTGAACATGATATAGCTCTTGATCAACTTATACAAGGCCAAATTACCACTTCATCAATGTTTTGTAGAAGGAAATCAATAGCTAGGCTCTTCCTGCTTGTCTTGGAGCACAAAATAATATTATTTTTTTAGGGACTCTATATAAAATAAGGTAAATGCTCAAGTTCTATTGTGTATGGTTGTGAGAAGATAGTTACATTACTTATTAATGGGTGCTTAAATTGTTTTATAGTTTAAATATTGGTTGAGCCATGAGAGCTATGGGTTGGGTTGTGTGTATTAAGCACATAATTGGTTTATTTGACACAGTGGCCTCATAAATTGACTTGGATGTGGCATTTATAGTGGATGAATAACGCTGGGTGGTGAGTCTCTCTTAACTAGTTTCTTAGACCACTTTTATGAAAATATAAGTGTTCAATCATATTTCACTTCTCTATTTTATATCATGATGATGAATGTATAAAAGGATTTTGTGTGAATTGGGAAATTACGAATGAAAATAGGCGTGTGCTATGGTGTTTCCCATGATTATATTTTTTAATTTTATTTTAATTCTATGGATACTCCTACAATTCCACATTAAGAAAGAATTAGTAGTATGTTGGACTTCTTTTGGAAAATAAATATATTTTTAATCAATGAACCCACCCATTATTAGTTGAAATTTAAAATTGGGTTAAGTGGGGACTCATTTATTGGATGAAAAGGCATGGAAAAGTATGTAACATTAAAACAAAATTGCAGCATAATTCATGTAAGTATGAGGTGGTACCATACCCATGATGTGGAGCATTCCTTGGGCAAGGAGTTGGTGTCCTTAGTGCTAGTGCTATCTTCCATAGTAGGTGATAGTAGGTGATGTTTAGGCTAGGGTACAAATGAAGGCTTTATAATTAGTGCATTTATTTTTTCTCCCTTTGGGATTTTTCATTGAAATGATAGATAATAGTAAAAATGGGCACTGTACATTTTTTCCATCTATTGCAATTAGTAACCTTTCCTCCATGATCAAATCCTTTTCATGAGCAAAGTTTCTCCTTTTGGCATTGTTTCTTCATTTCCCTACAATCTTTAGTGCCAATTGATATGCATCCTATATCATATTTATTTTTTGTAGAATAAATTTGTTTTAATTGCAAGTTTTGACACATTTATATTTCCCAAGACTCAATGCTCTTTGCCTCCATATGACTACCTAGAATTAAGATCATGTACAACCTCTCAATGTACTATTAATATACATCCTTCTCTTTTTTCATAGATTTTTTTTAACTATGGAATTTGTACTTGCAATCAATGGGAGATAACTTCTCCCATAACTTTGTAACCATATGTAAGGACCCATGTTGGGGTCCTCAAACCATAATTAAAGTTCATCACATAATTTTACAACATAAAAATTGAAATTTGAAAACTCATAGTGTATATTTGTTACAACATATAAAAAACACTAAAAACATGTAAATAAATTGATTTATGGAAATTTACATAAATTAAACAACAAGAATAAGAATACCTAATAGGTGGCTTAGTTGCAGTGCTTCTGTTGGGGCTACTCGACTGAATATGCCACTCTACCAATTAAGAAAGTCTATCTTACTTCCTAGCCCAACAAACCTCCACAAGTTCCCTAGCTCTCTCATCCCAAGTCCAACCACAACCATTGTGTGTCTAAAATCGATCCAACACCCTCTAATCTAAATACCAAAACCAAGTCTGAGTTCTCACTCTCCTCTCCTGGTTTCCTCCTCTTGGTTCTCTCCTCTCCTTCCTTCCCCAACTCAAACCCAAAACGAACAAAAAAATAGTCATCCCCATGACCTCTCCACTCCCCCACACTTATGCCTTCCTTCCCCATGGATACCAACCACCCGTCATAATTTCCATAACCCCCTCCCCACCCCCCATGCCTTCCACCTACTCCTTTTATGACAACCTCCATAAATTCCTCGAGCCACTCCCCTATCCTCTTATCCTCAAATTAACTCGAGTTCATTAGACCTTGTCAGGTCATAAGGATAATAAATAATTAAAATAATAAAATAATAAAATAATAATAATATTAACTATTATGGGCTAATAAAATCAAAATGGAAACTTGAGAATCCTAATTAATTAAATGTTGAACTAATAATAATAAATAATGAATTAATAATTATCTTTGTATCAAAATATTTAACATGCTTCTCAAGTGTGCAATTTATCACACTATAGTGTAACAATTGATAGGAATATACAACACAAATACCATGGGATGTGCACATGTTGCATATCCAATGGTGTATGTGCTACCATATATACCTTTGATCAGAACACTATGGGGTTCATATTTCCCTCTTGCTTCTCATGTGGATATTATTCCACTTATACCTTCAATGTGCTCTTGTGGTTGGCCTTTATGGTGTTTGTATTGACATCATGTAAGGCTATAGTATCAGAAAAGAGAATTATAGCTATATAACTTGGGCATGGCATGTAATATTGTCGTAATGAAAAATGAAGAATTAGAGTATTAATATGCCCACCTATAATTTTATGCAAACACCACAATAACAACAACTAAACTGGTTTGTCATTAATGGAAATAAACTTTGTTGGCGAGGCTAATTTAGATATAAATAAGATTATGAACAACCTTGGGTTAATTGGTCCTTGGACACACAAATGAAAAAGTTAGAAACACTTTAAACCATAACTACCCTATTACTATTATTATTATTATTATGGAAGTTATACAATGTTGAAGTCTAACAAGCAAAAATCCATCATTGGAATTCAAACTCAAGACATAATGCTATGTATTGGATCAAAATATAGTTTTTCATATATCTTAATGCTTTCATAGTGGAAAAATTGGAGGAATTAACTTGCATGAGAAATTTTATTGATGGGACATAAATTGGAGAATTGGGGTCTAATACCTTCCATGGTCATTATGAGGCATTAAATAACATTTATTTGGGGTAAAATTTTTCTTTCTTAATTGCTAGGCTCCATGTAAACACTATTCTATGCTCATATACCTTTCCAAGGGTGTAAGAATCATGTTAATCATATTTCATGTGTAAAAGTTATGCCTCTCAAAAATTGACCTATTGTGTTTGATCACCATGGCACAAGTGGATGCCAGTTTACACCCCTATGACTCTAGAAAATGGGATAGCCATGTGAGGATTATAAATACTAATTTAGAAGGGTCAAATTTGTAACTCTATTTGAGGGTTGAAGGAGTCAAACCTGAACAACAATATACTATCAAGTTATGCTATAACAAGGCCACTAAGAGGAAAATGGGTTCCATTCTATTCATTTGTATCGTGTTCCATGGTAGAGTCTAATAGAAACTAGGAGTGGGAGTTAGAGAGTATAACATACACATTTAGTGTTTTGTAGAAATCTATCAACCCATAGGTCTCAAGGAACTCCATAGGTAATGCCTTCTCCTTTGCACTTTCATTATTTCCATTCTAGACAAAAGATAGCAGATCAACATCACCTTCTAGCTAAATTTTCTCTTATAAAGGTTTCCCAGAGCATATCTTTGCATTCAATGTGGTTGGTGTGTGATTGTATTTTTTTGTTCTCGGTTTTCCACATTTTATCCATTCCATGCATAAAAACCAAATCAATAATTAAAAAACTTGTAATCTAAAGGAATTTAAACTTCATAATATATATTTCAATTTATTTTTATCAAACTTATTTAACAAACTATATAGTGGAATCTCCATGGTAATTTATAGATCACATTGGTAGAGAAAGTTTCTTCAGGGAATCTCATGGGAAGTTCCAAGGATTCCAAGAAGAAATGTAAGAAGAAAGTCACATAACCCTAACCATGAATGGTGAGTCTATTCATAATAATGCTAATCCAATAAAGAAGAGATTCTAGAGGATGGAAGCATAGGTCATGGATATCAACCACAATATTAAAATCCTTTTGGAAGCCTTAGAAAACAAGATTGGAATTAGGAGAAGATGGAGGTTCCAACTCAAAGGTTAGATTAGAGGAAAAAATTTCTCTTTTGTCTCTTTCATTATTCTTAACACTAGTAGTTCTATATGCTCTACCCTTTTGTTGTTACCTTCTTCCAATTCTTCTCACAATCAACTTTTGTCACCTTTAATGAGCACTCTATAATTCTTAATTCTCTTTCTTGCATAACTCAACCTTATTTGATACCAAATGAGACAATCAATGTATGGTGAGCCAAATTAACCACCTTGGTCACATAGTGACATATGAATAGCTTATTAGATAAGTGCATTAAGGAAAATTAGCACTTGAGCATTTGTATAGACTTGTATCAAATTATAGAACAAGATCACCATTCATAGGGATATTGTCTTCTCATTCTCATTACTATCACATTAAAAATATACTAATGACAATCTCATTAAATTCTATTTACATTGTACCACTTATCTCTTTATCTTCGAATCAACAACTCCAACAAATTAATACTCATTGAAAGCAAACAATATCTAAAATATAATTGACTACAATATGTTGAACTAGGTGATTTTGATAGTAATTTTTATATTTATTCTTTTCTAGATGACTATTCAACTTATTCATGAACTCTTCATTTGTCCTTATCTTACCTCAACTTTTTCCTCAAACCCTTCCACATCCAAATTGATAATTCAATCCATCACAAAATTCAAACTTACCCTTCAATGAATGGTTTGTCTCTCCTTGAGATGATTGTCCCTATATCACACTATTTAACATGCTTCTCAAGTGTGAAATATTCACACTATAGTGCAAAAATTGACAAGGATATACAACACAAATACTATGGGATGTGCATATGATGCATATCCAATGGTGTATGTGCCACAATATATACCTTTGATTAGAACACTATGGGGTGCATATTTCCCTCTCGCTTCTCATGTGAATATTATTCCACTTATATATTCAATTTGTTGTAGTTTAACTTTATGGTGTTTGTATTGACATCATATAAGACTATAGTATCAAAAAAGACAATTATATCTAGATAACTTGGGCATGGAATGTAATATTTTCATAATGAAAAATGAAGAAGGAGAGTATTAATATGTCCACCTAGAACTTTACCCAAACACCACAAATAATAAAAATTAAACTTGTCTATCATTAATGGAAATAGACATCGTTGGTGAAGCTAATTCAGAGATAATCACGAATATGAGTAACATTTGGGTCAATTATAAATGCAAAAATTAGAAAGACTTTAAACCATAACTACCCTATTATTATTATTATCATTATCATTATGGAAGGTAAACAATGTTCAAGTTTAATAAGAAAATATCCATCATTGGAATTCAAACTCAAGACATAATTCTACATATTGGATAAAAATATTTTTTTCATATATATTAATGCTTTCATAGTGGAAAAATTGGAGGAATCAACTTGCATGAGCAATTTTATCAATGGGACATATTTTGGAGAATTGGGGTCTAAAACCTTTCATGGTCATTACGAGGCATTAAATAATAATAACTAAACTTGTTTGTCATAAATGGAAATAGAATTTGTTGGTGAAGCTAATTCAAAGATAAGAAATAGTATGAGTAACCTTTGGGTTAATTGGCCCTTGTACACACAATTGCAAAAAATAGAAAGATTTTAAACCATAGCTACCCTATTATTATTATCATTATTATTATGGAAGGTAAACAATGTTGAAGTTTAACAAGAAAAAATCCATCATTGGAATTCAAACTCAAGACATAATGTTTCATATTGCATCAAAATATAAATTTTCATATATCTTAATGCTTTCATAGTGGAAAAATTGGAGGAATCAACTTGCATCAGCAGTTTTATCGATGTGACATATCTTGGAGAATTGGAGTCTAATACCTTCTATGCTTGCTGAACTACTAGGCTCCATTTCAACACTATTATATGCTCAGATACTTTTCTAAGGGTGTAAGAGTCATGTTAATCACAATTCATGTGAAAAAATTTTGCCTCAGAAATTGACATATTGTGTTTGACCAAAATGGCATGAGTGGACATAAATTTAGGCTCCCATTAATCATGGAAAATGGGCTAGCCACGTGAGGACTATGAATAATACTCTAGAAGGGTCAAAGTTGTAACTCTAGTTGAGAGTTGAAGGAGTCAAACCTGACCCCTAGTTGGTTATCGAGCTATGTTATAACTAGACAACTAGGAGGAAAGGGGGTTCCATTCTATTCAATTGTATCTTGTTCCATACTAAATAATAGAAATTGGCAGTGGGATTTAGATAGTATAACAAAAGGATTTAGTGTTTTGTAGCAGTATATTAGGCCATAGGTCTTAGGTGACTCCATAGGTAATTCCTTCTCCTATGTACTTGAAATATTTCCCTTCCAAACAAAATAGACAAGAGAAACCCCATTTTCTAGCTAGGTTATCTCTTGTAAAGGTTTCCTAGATCATATATTTGTTTTCATTGTGGTTGGTGAGTGATTTTATTTTTGTTCTTTATTTTCCATATTTTATTTATTCCATGCATATAAACCAAATCAATAACAAACAAATTTGGAATCTAAAGAAATGTAACCTTCATAACATATATTTTAGTTTATTTTTATCATATTTGTTGTGACGAAATATCTAGTGGAATATACATGGTAGTTTACAGTTCATATTTGTATTAGAGAAGGTTTCTTCAAGGAACCTCATGGGAAGTTCCAAGGATTCCAGGAAGCAATGTAAGCATAAAGTCACATAACCCTAACCATGGTTGTGAGTTCGTTCATAATAATGATAATCCAATAGAGGAGATATTCTTGAGGATGGAAGCATAGGTCGTGGATATTAGCCACAATATTAACCTCCTTTTGGCAGCCTTAGCATACAAGCTTGGAATCAAGAGAATATGGAGATTCCAACTTGGGGGCCAAATTAGAGGAAAATTTGGGGGATCATGAATACCCAAAAAATGAGTGAAGGAAATAACCCAATAAAGAGTTGTCGAGTTTAAGTGTCATTACCCATTCATAGTACCTATTCAATATGGAAGAAAAATTCAACATAAATGTTGAGCCCTAAAAGTGTCTTCTCCTTTGCCAAATTCCATTTCATCTTATCATTCCTTTTGTCATTTTATAGACCTAAATATCAATAAGATGATTAAAATCACTTAAGGAATACATGCAATGACTAACTTGTTGTACTTTTGTGGTTTTGTTGTCTTAATGATTTCTGAGCAGTTTTAGCTACAGAATGCAATCATTCTGTAGCCAATTACACATTCCGTAGCCATTTTGGTGTTTGAACATATTATAGGTGTCATCTGAAGAAAAGGAGTATATGGTTAGATTCTAAATCTTTCCTACATCGTTCCTTGTCATCCACGAAGGCTGAATAAAAAACTGGAGATGCTTATGCACGTGGTCAAACCAAAAGTCCGAGAAGCAAATTTCTGTAAGGATAAGGACTCTTGATTTGCTTTCAGCAAATCACGAGTCCTAAAAAGGAGCTTTAGTTTGATTATGACGTTAGAATACACCTGTGCCTACTTTCATTCAATATAAGTTATGTAATTTCCTATAAATTTAGCTCGGTGAGACCAAGAAACACAAGTTAAATTTTATTTTGCTAAGACTGTGATACTCTGTTTCGAAGCATTTTTGATAATAAGAAGAAGCATAACTTTGACACTGTGTTGAAGACAAACTTAAGGAGTTAAAGATTTTCATGCTAAATTGATAGCAAAGGGCCCCTGCTATCTAAGGAGGCTTCTACATGCTTTCTAGATAAGTAGATTTTAATTCTGTGTTGTTATATTTTTCACTTAGACAGTTTTCTGAGTTCATATATTTTAGTATCATGTCTTGCACTGTTTGTTTAACTAATAGATCCTCATGATGTTGTAATTAGTCTTTTCTCAAAGCTTTTCCAACATATATCTATTAATGAATGGATTTAATTGTGACATCTTGAGTTACCAACATTTTAGTTCTGTCATTTAGATTAAAATATCCTCAGTATCCTACAGCCATTCTTTTTCTTAAAAGCTTTTCAAACATATCACTATTATGCGAATGAGATTTTGTTGTATTATGTTGAGTTAATTAAGCATTTTCTGTTATGCAATTAGATAGAAGATCCTCATATTGTTACAAACAGTCTTTTCTCAAAACTGTTCCAATAAATCTCTCAATTACATAAAAGGCCTAATTGTAATATTGTGGGTTACTTGTTGTTGTTTAGAAGATCCTTATTTCGTTATATCTAGTCTCCTTCAATAAACTCTTCCAATAAATCTCTAGCTGATGAACGAGATCTAGTTGTAACGTCATAAGTAGTTTAAGTATTCATAGGAGATCCTTAGCATATTATAGCAATTTTATTCTCAAGCTGTTCCAAAATATATATGTTATATGAATAGGATTGCACTATAATATTCTAAGTTGCTGTCTGTTTTTAGGAAGATCCTCATCACATTAGAATTCAATCTCTTCCACAAAGTATTCCAACAAACCTCTAACTAAAAGGATTAGGTTGAAATATAATGTCTTGAGTTACATCCATGGATTAGAATGCTCTGTTTTTTCATCATTTTCCTGATTAGCGATAGAATTTACAATTACACTCTGTTTTGAGTCTAGGGTTCTCCTTTCTTTCCTTTTTGTCATAGATTTGATGTCACCTTTTGAACATAGAATAACATACTAAAACCTAAACATAACAAAACTAAAAAACATCAACAAAATACTGAAAACAATTAAATAAGAATAAGAATATTTAGGCACATATAGTGCAACTATACCTCATCAGTTTACAAGCCCTAGTCGATAATTTATGCTATCAATTCAGGACACTGAATTGACTAAAAATTTTGGCGCTGTTGCCGGGGAGGTATAACTAGGTAGCCTTATTTCCTATTTCCCAAAAACAATGATATGCATAGAGAAATAGATTCTAGGGGTAGAGGCAGAAGTTTAATTCCCACAACTCCACTCACTCCACCAAGACCAAGAAGTAGCACACCTCCAACTCAAAATCACATTCCATACTATACTAGTCATAGGCTTCTAGAAGTCTCAAGATTAGATATCCCATCAGGAAGATCCCCCACTTCATCCACTGAAGCAATTCTAGAGGAAGAAGATCCAAGGACTCCTACAGAAGGGGTAACCTTTTTCACTTCCACAAGGGAATATATTCTAGCAGAAGAATTACATATCCCTAGTGAAGAGGAAGAAGAGGACTATTTCTTCAATATACCCTTAATATAAGAACCAATAGACAACTAGCTCTTCCAACTGAACCCTGTATCAGTTCAGAAGAGTTTATCATGGCAGAAGAAGGGGAAGGAGAAGTCTTTAATGGAGAACATACACTATTTGGAGGAGGTAGAGGAAGAGGAGGAGACAGAGGAAGGGGTAGAGGAAATGTAGATGGAGGAAGAGGAAATGCAGAAGGAGGAAGAGGTAGAAGGGAAACTGGAAGTTCCTTTGGATTCCCTATAGTAGATGAAGAGACTAATGCAACTATGAAAAACATCTCACCTTCTATTCTTCCAAACTTTCATGGACTAAAAAGTGAGGATCCTGAAACCTTCTTATTTGAATTTGAAGTTCTATGTAGAACCTATGATTATCTACAAGATGCTTAGAAACTTAAACTGTTCCCTTCAACATTAAAAGGAGCAACATTAAAATGGTTTATGAGTTTAATCAATAGGTCTATTAGGACATGGGATGATATGAAGAGAGTATTTCTATAGAGATACTTGGATTAATGTATACCAGTCAACCATAAGGAAGAAGTGTTCAAGATGATGCAAAAAGAGGATGAAAATTTAGAAGAATTGTTGGAAAGATTCAATTATAACATCAAGAGGGAAAAAATGGAAACCCTAGATCAAGAAACTTTGAAAGCTCTCTTGTTGAAAAAAATTAGGGATGAATGGATAGATATCCTCAATATGATGGGAAAAGGGGACATATCTCAGCTTCCATTACCTGATATAGCTGAGTTATGTATCAATCTTTCAAGAGGAAAATCTAAAATTCTAAAAGGACCAAGAGACCCTGCTCCTGCAAGGCAAGTAAATCTGCAGCTGGAACAATAAGTAGGGCAGAAATAGGTAATATTCTTGATGAATTTAAATATGACATTCTAGGGAGTCTTAGTGAACAAATAGACACCCTTAAGTTACAAAACAAGCAAAAAGCCGAAGCTGATGCCTTAGCAATATTTTGTCCCAAATGTAGGAAGAAGCATGCCTTGAGAGAGTGCCCTTTAGATGCAAAAATAATAGAGACTTGTGCAATTTTTTCAGAAAAAAATGAGACCAAGAGTTGTCCTTCACTCCTTGGTCTTAAGGCAGTCTTTCAAGAAGAAACACCCACAAATTCCACAGAATCTCTTAAATTTGTCTCTAGAAGACCTTGGCAGGGACCTCAGACACAAGGGTTTAATAATCAAATGTATAATCAACCCACACCAAATTGAAACTCTTGACAACAACCTTGGCCCCAATTTCAAAATCAATCTCAACCTTGGGCACAAGGAACACAAATTTTTTATGGAAGGTTCTCCCAGTACTATCAATATCCACCTTCTTATCCCTCATATCCAACATATTCAAAATTTCCCCCACAAAAAAATCCTCAACAGAATCCACAACATCAAAACCAAAATCAAAATCAACCACTTCCATTACCATTTCCTCAAAAAGCAAATCAATTTCCTGCCCAGCCAATACCAAACCCCAACAATAAAAACCCTCAGAATACATATATGATAGAAGGTCAACAATTCCCAACTTATTTGATTACTCCTTTAGACCTTAATGATGTTCAACTTAGGTCTGGAAGAATAGTTGAAAAGAAGAAACCTTCTGTAATTATACAAGAGAAAAATAATTCTGAGGAAGATTCTCTACGAGTAAATAAAATTCTTGAGGGAAGCACATCTTTTCAAGACCAAAACATTGAAAAATCAAAACAGAAAGAGCCAATAATTTCAACTCCTATATTAGAGCAGCCATCAACATCTACTTCTACACCTCCTTTTCCAGAAATATTACAAATTGATAGGGGTCTAGAAAAACAAATTATGATGCCTAATTATGATTTCCTAGATGAGTTAAGAAATGTTTGTATTAAGATTCCATTATTACAAGCTATCAAGGAAATCCCAATCTTAGCAAAAACAATAAAGGAGTTGAGTATGAAAAAAACATGAAGAAGAATAAAAGAGATAAAGAAAATACAATTGGTAGGAAAAATAATAGATATAATGATGGGTAACATTTCCATTCCTAAGTATCTAGACCTAGGAAATCCAGTTCTCAGAATACACATCAATGGAATTGAAATTCAGAACACACTTATTGATTTAGGAGCAACAATCAATATCATGAGTAGAGAAATCATGAAAAAACTAAAACTTCCTATTCTTATTTTTACACCCACACTGCTACAATTAGCAGATAGATCTGTGATCAAACGAGATGGGATAATAGAAGATATTCCAGTATCCTTAGATTCTTGGGAGTATCCTGTGGATTTCATAATCCTAAATCCTAAAAATGATCTAGGAGGACATCCTATTATATTAGGAAGACCTTGGTTAGCTACAACTGATGCTTTCATTAGCTGTAGATCTGGTGATATGTACATCTCTGATGGAAGTTCAACCAAGAAATTTACCTTGTATGCTTTAGCAAGAACAATCACAGAATTAGATGATACTCAGTGGATTAATGATGAAGAATATATACAACCTCTCTTCACAATTTTAGAAATTAGTGAAGATAGTCAGATTCTGAATACCTTGGAAAATTATAAATCATCTTCAAAATTTCAAAATGAGAAATTTCACGAATAATCTAACATTGAGATCTTATCATCAAGACAAATGTCTCTTTACTCCATGGAAGAATTTGGCAGCTCTACAATTGAAATATTCCCAGGAAAAACCTTGAACATAAACAAAAACCTAGAGAAGTTTCAACAAGAAAAGCTAGTCAAAACATTACAAAGACATCCTTCTGCATATGCTTGGGAGTACACTGACATGAAAGGGATCAATCCTAAGACTTTCACTCATCATATCTATATAGAGGAAAATTTTGAACCAATCAGACAACCTTAGAGAAGGATGAATCCAAACCTTAGGGGGATTGTTAAAGAAGAATTGCAGAAATTGTTAAATGTCAATTTTATTTATCCCAATTCAGATAGTCAATGGGTCTCTCCTTTGGTGATTGTACCCAAGAAGAATGGAAAATGGAGGGTATGTATTGATTACCGAGAACTGAACAAAGTTACTCTTAAATACCATTTTCCCTTACCTTTCATAGATAAGGTGTTAGACACATTAGCAGGGAAGAAGTACTTTTCATTTTTGGATGGGTTCAGTGGCTACAATCAAATTCAAGTAGCACCTGAGGATCAAGACAAGACCACATTTACCTATCCTTGGGGTACCTATGCCTACCGAGTATTTCCATTTGGATTATGCAATGCACCTGCAACATTCCAAATGGCAGTATTAGGAATCTTTTCAGATCTAATACATGATTGTGTAGAGGTATACATGGATGACTTCACAGTCTATGGAAACACATTTGAAGAAGCCTTAGAAAACTTGGAAAAAGTTCTAAAGAGATGTAAAGAATAAAATCTTTCATTAAGTCATGAAAATTGTTTTATGATGTTTACTGAAGGGATTGTTCTAGGACATCACATTTCAGGAGAGGGGATCAAAGTTGAAGTCATCTCTAGATTACTAGTTCCAAGTTGTCAAAAAGATGTTAGGAGTTTTCTAGGATTTACAGGGTATTATAGGAGATTTATAGAAAACTTCACCAAGATAGCATCTCCACTTTTCAAATTACTTACCAAAGACTGTGAATTCAATTGGAATTCTGACTGCCAGTTAGCCTTTGAAACCCTGAAAACAAAAATCTCTGAAGCACCTATTTTAAGGGGACCTAACTGGAAATTACCTTTTCATATTTCAACAGATGCCTCAGATACAACTTTAGGAGCTGTATTGGGACAAAAATACCTGATTTCTTATGCCATCTACTATACAAGTAAAAATTTAACTCCTTTAGAGTTGAATTATACTGTAATGAAAAAGAGTTCTTAGCTGTTGTTCATGCGATAAATAAATTTAGACACTATATAACAGGCTATGAAACTTTTGTTCACACAGACCATTATGCAATTAGGTACTTAATGAACAAATCAATTACTAATGGCAGAGTCACAAGATGGTTATTTCTTTTACAAGAGTTTAACATCACCATTCTAGATAGGTCTGGGAAACAAAATACAATGGTTGATTTCCTATCTAGACTCCAAAACATTAAAGACAATACTCCAGTTGAAGACAAATTCCTTGATGAATATCTTTTTACAATTACCACTCAAACTCCTTGGTTTGCTGATATTGCTAGCTATCTAGTTTCAGGAAAATTTCCTTCAATCATGAATATAAGAGATAAAAGAAAGATCATTTATGACAGTGCAAAATATTCATGGATTGCTAATGAGTTATACAAAACAGGTCCAGATTCCATTATTAGAAGATGTGTTCGAGAAGCTGAGATGCCTGAGATCCTCAAGGCATGTCATGATGAACCATGTGGTGGAAACTTTGCTGATAAGAGGAAAACTTATAAAATCCTTCATTTAGGAAATTATTGGCCATCCCTCTTTAAGGATGCTAAAGAATATGTTAAAAGGTGTGACAATTGCCAAAGGGTAGGGAAACCTTCTCCTTCAGGTGAAATGCCACTGCAACCTTAGGTACACATTGAACCCTTTGAAAAATGGGCTTTGGATTTTGTAGGATCTATTAATCCTCCATCAAGACAAAATAAATATATATTACTTTGCACTGATTATGTTACCAAATGGGTAGAGGCCAAACCATTACTTTATGCTACTGAAGCATCTGTAGTCAATTTTCTTTTTGAGGATATTTTTACTCATTTTGGTGTCCCAAGAGAAATTGTTACAGATCAAGGAGCTCAATTCACATCAAAGCTAGTGGATTAAATGGTAGAAAAGTACAAAATCAGACACAGGAAATCTACTCCCTACCATCCACAATAAAATGGTCAAGTGGAATTTACCAATAAAGTCATTGAAGGGATCCTAACAAAGACTGTTAATTTACATGGGAGAGATTGGGCAGAAAGGCTTCCTGAAGCCTTGTGGGCCTACAGAACTACATGGAGAAACACAAAAGGTCACAATCTTTATGAACTTGTTTATGGAAAACAAGTCTTGTTTCCCATAGAGTTTCAGATTCAAACTTTCAAAATGGCAGTCCAGTTAGGACTTGATCTAATAGAAGCACAGAAGCACAGACTGGAGCAAATTAACGAATTGGATGAGATCAGACAAGATGCAGTCCAAAGAACAAGCATAGTCCAACAACAAAGGACTAGATGGCATGATAAGTACTTTAAGGAAAATAAATTCAAAGAAGGTGATTGGGCCCTCTTATTTGATTCAAAATTCAAGGATTTTTCAGGTAAATTTCAGACTCATTGGCTTGGGCCATATGAGATTGTGAAGATCTTTGAAAATGGAGCAATAAAAATCAGGACAATAGATGAAGGAAAGGTAGCCTTTCTTGTAAATGGACATAGACTGAAATTGTATCATAAACCACTTTCAAAAGAGGAATTTCTCAAGAAATTTCAAGATAACATTGATATGAAGTTAGTGAAGAAGAACCCTTCCTCTTCACTAACTTAATTGTATTCTTCTTCAATTTATATTAAAAATAATAAAAAATAAAAAATTAAAATATTTAAAAAAAATTAAAAAAAAGGTATAAACATGAAAACCAATCATTGATTGGCATGTTTATACAGAAAATCTAAGGTGAAAATCAGAGTTCTTCTGACACTTTAGATTTTCAAAAATTGTTCTTTTCTGCAATTAAGTATCATAAAATCATAAGTTGCAGATTCACTTTACATGTTCATGATTCATTTCATTCATTCCATATCTCACTTTATCCATGATCCATCTCATACCTCACTCCATCCACATTTTCACTTCATTCCATTCCATACTTCATTCCATCCATATTTCACTTCATTCCATTTCATATTTCAAAGTTCTTACAGATACATTCTGTAGCTACCTGTTCTGCAGCCAGTTGATTTTGCAAAAATCCACTTCAGAAAACAGAGGATGAGTCAAAGAAGATTATGGAGCCTAAAAGATCAATATTTTTTAGATGAAAGACAAAGCACACTAAAGCAGCAAAAATTCAAAAAGGGCTAAGGTAAAATTGTATGAAATTGTAGGCTCCGTCTGTAGTTTATAAAGCAAACAACAAAATTTTCATCTTCCCCAGTATGGTCACCACTATGTTATGGCCTAAATCTACCTCAGGCTGAGAAAGGCAGAATCTAGGGTAACATCAAACCATGCTTAACCTGGTAGCTAGCCCTACCAGATCGGGAGAGGGCTCTCTCCTTTCCAATCTCAGCAAAAATAATCAATGAGGCTTGAGATGACTTGTTATGAAGACTGATTTTAGGCTAGGTATGTGTGCAAAAGAGTTTGATTGAATTTAAAGATGTTTTTTTGGCTCGAATGGAAAAGTAGATTTTGGGTTTGGGGAATGAGGCTCAGTTTTGCAGATATCTCAATGGGGCAAGGCAGGAAATTGATTTGACACTTCAATTTGAATGAAATGGAAAGCTTTAGACAGGTGAGGAGTTGAAGAGGGCAAGAAACCTTTAGGGATCCTCTTCAAACAACTGAAAACATAAATAACTAAACAAACCCTAGGTAGAGCACTGCAATTTCAATGGATTCTACCTCTATCCTTGTTTGTTTTAGTTAAGAAGAAATAAGAGAGAAAATGGCATACATAAAACACCAATAAACTTAAATTTACAGAGAGAAACACACTATCAAAGCAAAATTCCACATGAATCCCATAGAGTGCTGCAAACCCTGGTCTATTCCTTTGCCAAAATGTAGAGATGAATGTACAATGATGCTCAAAGAATTCCCAAAAGTCCAACCATGCTAATGACTGAAAAATCACAAGATATAGACAAAAAGTAACTCATCCCAGCCTCTAGGGGCCGAGCTCATAATTTGAGGAGCTGTTCCAACAAAATCTAAACTGAGAACTAGAAAGTAGGCAGTGGAACAGCTTGCCTCTAAAAACTAGGAAACTGATTCATTCAGTTGCAAATTACCCTTTGATGGATGAATCTACCTCTATGAGTAAAAATTTAGAAAAATTACATCAAAATCCATCATGTTACATTAAATTACATCATGAGTTTGAAAAATAGAAGGAAAAAAGTCGAACTGTGAAAAAACTAGGCGAAAAACAGAGTTTTTGACCAAAAATGAGCAAAATCCTCCAATGCGCCACGCCTGATTTCCCTATGCGTCGCGCCTGTTTGCAGCTGATTTTGGAGGCCTTCCCGGTGTCACAATTTTCTCCAAGTGGGCTTGTTGGAAAGGTCTGCATGTCTACTTTCCAACACAAGTGGAATTTCTGAATTTGGCCTTCATTTGCCCCTCAAAAACTGATTTCTCCCAACACTGCTTCCTGTGTGTCCAAAAAGGGGCATAAAGGTCATTTTTGGGGTGTTTTTGACCTTTTTGGGGGTTCAAAACCTGTCAAAATTTCTTGGCCATTGGTAGGCATGCATATTTTTCCATGACAAATCCAAAAATTTTGAGTTTGCATCAAAAGGAGTCCCCTATCAAAAGCGCGCGCCAGGTGGTGCGGCGCATAGAGCAGAAAAGTCTGTTTTTTAGGCCAAAAATTCAAAATTGCAAAAAGTGTCCCAATTTTTTTGAAATTTGGGCTGAGTGTCCTCCATTAAGAGCTGTGTTGGGCCAAGGAAGCCTTAGCCAAGATCTGAAGTCTATCTTGCTCTTTTCGCCTCCTCGATGCCTTCTTCAACTTAGCCTTCAAGTTCCTGATTCTTGCCTTGCAATTTTTGTTTTTCGCCAAGTAATGGTATGCCATGTGCCTCAACATAGTTTTCTCATTGTTGGCCTTCTCTAGCATCCTTTCCCAAGTGAAAGTTTTCTGTCTCAAGCCAAGATTCCCGGTCATGTTCAATCTCTTGCTCATACCCATGATCACTGTCTCTTTCCATTGTTTTCCTTTGGTTTTGAAAAATGTGGTTGTACATGGATGGTTTTGTGGATAACAGTGAAAATATGGTAGAGGAATTAAATGGGTAGAGTGTATGGAAGAGAGTATAAAAATGTATGTGTGAACAAAGTTTAGGGATGTGAGTAGGGTTTAGGGAGTGTAGGGTTTGGGAAGTTATATGTGGAGAAGGGGATTAAGGGGAAAATGTATGAGGGGAGTGGGATTAAGGGGATATTAAAATGGGTTAATGAAACTAGAAAATAAGTGAGGGAGAAAAAAGGTGAGGGAATGATGGCCACAAAATCAAATTTACAAACCCTAAGCAATAATTGCAAGGAAGTAGGGTTTGAAATTTTTTACTAAATCATCATAAACATCTTAAGACACACTTTCATTGGAATTTGAAGAGTTTTTGACTTACTTTGGACCGGAGGAAACTAGGATAATTGAGAATTTGAATGAATTTGTGGTGAAAATGGCTTGTAGCTCTATGCGCCATGCCACAAACCCAATGCGTCGCGCCTTTTTACAAGAGACTTTTTGAGACCTTCCCGGTGTCCAAATTGGGTGCAGGATAGCTCGTTGGAAATATTATTGACTCTAATTTCCAACCCAACTATAATTTTTCAATTTGGAGTTCATTTTCTCTGTCAAAAATCAAATCTCCCAAGACTGGTCAAAATGTGAAAAATGAGGCTGCCTCAAGGCAGAGTGCTGTTGCAGTTAACTGTTGAAGGTATTCCTCAACTCCAAATTGAGCTCATGATATCTCGTTGGAAATATATTTGTGTCTAGTTATCATTTGATTCATCAAGTAAGTAATTTGGCCAACCAAGCTAGGAGAAAGCTTGATTTTCCCAAGGTCACTTCAGAGGTGCATCAATTCTCCTGAGGCAAATGTATTTTTGACATTTCTATAAAACCATGACACCTGTGTAAAAATTGAAGGAGGTTTTTCTTCCTTGGCCTATTTGTGACAAAAACCTTTCTCAGTTTTCGCAAATTCAGCTTTTTTTGCTCAGAAAAAGCATTGGAGTAAAACCTATGCCGATGTGTGGAACAAGGGATTTGTCGAAATGAAGAAAAATTAAGGGGGATAAGGGGCTTATAAAATCTTGAGAAAATTTTTGGAAGTAGGGAGGGATGTTAGGAAGTAGGGGAAAGTGGAATTTCAAATATTGAGTGAGGGGAAGGGGTCCAAAAGGGAAAAACACTGGCCTAGCCTAGAAAATTGTCAAGTTGTAGCAAGAAACTAGGGTTTGTGTGAAAATGAGGAATTTGGGGGATCTCAGTGATGGGAAGTGTTTAATAAGGTACATTAAGGATAGGGGAAGGTGTATGAACATCAGGATACAATTTTTTCTAATGATTTGACCATCCAAGAGAAATTACCTCCAAAACCCTAGGAGAGGGAAATGAACCTTACCTAGGCACAATTGAAGCATGAACAAGGTGTAAAATGACCCAGTGGAACTTGACATGATGATGAAAACCCTCTGAATGATGGTACACTCATCTGAATGGTGACATGGACCGACATTTGGACAACTTTGATAGGAGTAAAAACAAACCCTAGACCTAATACCTAGTGACCAAATTTTGCTTGAAGACTCATTGAAATGAAAAAATTTGACCTTGACACTTTAAAATCACTTTGTAAGAGCATGTTTGATCACTGGAGGAAGGCTGAAAATACTAACACTAGAATTGGCTCCAATGGGGATGGTAGCTCCTTGGAGGTGCCAAGAACTACAGATCTTTGGAAAGCAAACAATGCCTTCATCCATTAGGCAATGGAGTCAAAAACTCAAGCTGAAATGCATGACTGAAAACTGATGACTTGACGAAAAAAATTGACTCTTAATCAACTAAAAACTAAATCGATACTTAAACACAACCGACAAACTGGAAAATATGCTCAATATGAAGCTTATTCAATACAACCTACTCTAACAGTTTCATTCATCACCTGATCAAGTGAAATGAAACAACTAATGCAACCAAGTAAGTATTCTGGCTGCTCTTTGAATTCTCCGCAAGTGATTGCTTATGAAAAAAAAGAGAGAACTACTGAAAGGAAAATCCCATGAAAAGTTGTGAACAGATCCGTTGAATACTACAGATTCTCTATCCGCCTCCAAAAACACTGCATAAGGATCTTGAAGTTCATGCACACTGGGACTTAGCTCATCCAATGGATTATTTCTCTTCTCCTCATACCATGAATGCAAACTTTGTTTGGAGCTTTGTGACAAGACTCCTACTAAAAATGACAAAGAGACCAACTGCCGGATCAAGTTTATATCAACACACATTTCAAGATTACATATAGTCAATGGAGAAGGACTTTGAATGCAGACATCATCCAACACATCAGCTATTGGATCGTGAAAAACTGGAAAAGATTGTTGCAACCCATTTTCTATTGGTTCCGATGAGATTACATGATTTCCTATAGGCTGCTCATTTGAGGATATACTATGCAATTTACCCTTAAAAAATTGAAATGATTCAAAAGAAAATGGTACAGAATCATCTTGCATCACTTGATCATATGTGCCAGCTTCCATGTCTTCATCTGCAACTTGAAAATCAATGGCATCCGGGGGCTGCAAATCTGGATATGAGAAGTCTTGAACAATGTTTTCATTGCCCTCAAGATGGTTCAGATCAAGACTTGTCGATAGTTGATTTCGGATTGCATGAATGTTGTCTCTGATGAACTGAAATGAAGCAAAACAAAAAGGCAAAGATCCTTCACTTACTATAAAATTTGCTACACTTTCCTCGTAATTTCCATAGCTGATATGCATCGGTTGATCAATGTATTCGAGCTGCTGAAAGTGAACTTACTCCTTCCACAAACTAGCTGCTGATTTGTCTACAACATTAGCTTCTGTTTAGAGAACATAATCATCATCATACTGATCAAACTGAGGCAAATCATTAGTATAAAACACATCATCAAGCATACATGTCATATCAACAGATCTCTCTTCTCCAAGATGATCTATAAAACAATCATTATCAGATCTATGACAATTGGGATAAGAAATAAGATGTTTTGGATCATAAACTTGTTCTTCTTCAGTCAGCGAGCCATGGGCTTGAACATTATACTCATTCCTTATGATGATCCTCTGCATCATCTCTTCCACTACACTTACCAAAATGTCAAGATTTACATCTAGAGATGTCGATTCCTCCGGATCTATGTTTTTCATCTCTTCTTCCTTCAACTTTTCCCTTTGGATCAACAAACGAGCCTCTACATCTACTGCACTGTTATGCATCTCTTCAAGTGTTGCAAGATTCCTTTCTCTCAGCTGAAACTCCATTTCCGGATCAAAGGCACCCGGGTAGTGCAAGAGAGCGAATCCAAGATGAGGTATTATATTAACTGGCATCGAATAATAAACTTGGTTAAATCTGGCAGAAAACTGTTGTACTATCTCCCCTGGTAGTATTTTCAGCTGGTTATACTCTTCTATAATCAAGAAAGGGTTCTGTCTGATCACCCACCTGTCGAGGAAAACTTTGACGAACTGCTAGAAATCTGAGATGCTCGCATCAGGCAGGGTTTTGAACCAAATCTTGACTTTGCCTTGCAAAGAAAGAGCAAAAAGCCTAATACTGACATCCTCTTCATCAACTTCAAAAAGGTCAAGAAAAGACTCAAAATTCAGAACGTGTCTCTCAGCAGTGATGTTGTCGCGTTCACCATCAAATCTTGGTAGATATAGGTCATGATTTATAGGGAAAGCATGGGATATAAGAGGTAAAATCAGAGGCTTGTATCAATCTGGAATTTTACAAGGTATCAGGGTATGTGCAAATGCTGCAGAATCAGTCTTGGTCTCTTGAGGTTCATCAGTTTGAAGATGGTCATCACAAGATTCAGAAGAAAGGTCTTGATCAAGCTCAAAAGCATGCAAATATTTGGTATTCACAATCTTCAAAGGGAAGGAATCAAATGCAGGCCGAGGATATTTTCTCAAATACAATATACTTTGCAAAGCCTTCTTGACATTCTCGGGAAAAGAGAAGAAATAATTTATGAAAAAGAACAAAATGTCTTGGATGAAATTCCAACTTGAATACCCGATCTTTCCATATTGTCCTTTCATGTTTTGCTGGTCGGGTTCATCCTCCAGTGGAGTCCTTGGATCTGATCTCGAAACTGAATTAGAGTCACCAGGTGAATGATTTCAGCCTTGCGGTGTCTAATTGTTGTCCACCATCAACACTCAGATCTGAACTTGATTAGATTTTAGTGAGGAAACCAGATGTTCAGTTCATAAACTAGACCGGAGATTGACTGAAGCAGCATTCATCTACTTTCGCTAATGCAAAGCAAGAGCGTTTCGAAGGCTACCTGGCTAACTTCAGGCTTCGTCTGTAGTTTATAAAGCAAACAACAAAATTTTCGTCTTCCCCATTATGTTCGCCACTATGTTATGGCCTAAATCTACCTCAGGCTGAGAAAGGCAGAATCTAGGGTAACATCAAACCACACTTAACCTGGTAGCTAGCCCTACTAGATCGGGAGAGGGCTCTCTCCTTTTCAATATCAGTAAAAATAATCAATGAGGCTTGAGATGACTTGATATGAAGACTGATTTTAGGCTAGGTATGTGTGAAAAAGAGTTTGATTGACTTTAAAGATGTTTTGTTGGCTCGAATGGAAAAGCAGATTTTGGGTTTGGGGAATGAGGCTCAGTTTTGCAGAGATCTAAATGGGGAAAGGCAGGCAATTGATTTGAAGCTTCAATTTGAATGACATGTAAAGCTTTAGACAAGTGAGGAGTTGAAGAGGGCAAGAAAGCTTCAGGGATCCTCTTCAAACAACTGAAAACATAAATAACTAAACAAACCCTAGGTAGAGCACTGCAATTTCAATGGATTCTACCTCTATCCTTGCTTGTTTTAGTTAAGAAGAAATAAGAGAGAAAATGGCATACATAAAACACCAGTAAACTTACATTTATAGAGAGAAACACACTATCAAAGCAAAATTCCACATGAATCCCATAGAGTGCTGCAAACCCTGGTCTATTCCTTTGCCAAAATGCAGAGATGAATGTACAATGATGCTCAAAGCATTCCCAAAAGTCCAACCATGCTAATGACTGAAAAACCACAAGATATAGACAAACAATAACTCATCCCAGCCTCTAGGGGTCGAGCTCATAATTTTAGGAGCTGTTCCAAAAAAATCTAAACTGAGAACTAGAAAGTAGGCAATGGAACATCTTGCCTCTAAAAACTAGGAAACTGATTCATTCAGTTGCAAATTACCCTTTGATGGATGAATATACCTCTATGAGTAAAAATTTATCAAAATTACATCAAAATCCATCATTTTACATTAAATTACATCATGAGTTTGACAACTAGAAGGAAAAAATTCAAACTGTGAAAAAACTACGCGAAAAACAGAGTTTTTGACCAAAAATGAGCAAAATCCTCCAATGCGCCGCGCTTGATTTCCCTATGCGTCGCGCCTGTTTGCAGCTGATTTTGGAGGCCTTCCAAGTGTCCAAATTTTCTCCAAGTGGGCTTTTTGAAAAGGTCTGCCTGTCTACTTTCCAACACAAGTGGAATTTCTGAATTTGGCCTTCATTTTCCCCTCCAAAACTGATTTCTCCCAACACTGCTTCATGTGTGTCCAAAAAGGGGTAGAAAGGTCATTTTTGGGGTGTTTTTGACCTTTTTGGGGGCTCAAAACCTATCAAAATTTCTTGGCCATTGGTAGGCATGGATATTTTTCCATGAAAAATCCAAAAATGTTGAGTTTGCATCAAAAGGAGTCCCCTATCAAAAGCGCACGCCAGGTGGCGCGACGCATAGAGCATAAAAGTCTGTTTTTAAGGACAAAAATTCAAAATTGCAAAAAGTGTCCCAAATTTTTTGAAATTTGGGCTGAGTGTCCTCCATTAAGAGCTGTGTTGGGCCAAGGAAACCTCAACCAAGATCTAAAGTCTATCTTGCTCTTTTCACCTCCTCGATGCCTTCTTCAACTTAGCCTTCAAGTTCTTGATTCTTGCCTTGCAACTTTTGTTTTTCGCCAAGTAATGGTATGCCATGTGCCTCAACATAGTTTTCTCGTTGTTGGCCTTCTCTAACATCCTTTCCCAAGTGCAAGTTTGCTCTCTCAAGCCAAGATTCCCGGTCATGTTCAATCTCTTGCTCATACCCATGATCACTGTCTCTTTCCATTGTTTTCCTTTGGTTTTGAAAAATGTGGTTGTACATGGATGGTTTTGTGGATAACAGTGAAAATATGGTAGAGGAATGAAATGGGTAGAGTGTCTGGAAGAGAGTATAAAAATGTATGTGTGAACAGAGTTTAGGGATGTGAGTAGGGTTTAGGGAGTGTAGGGTTTGGGAAGTTATATGCGGAGAAGGGGATTAAGGGGAAAATGTATTAGGGGAGTGGGATTAAGGAGATAGTAAAATGGGTTAATGAAACTAGAAAAGAAGTGAGGGAGAAAAAAGGTGAGGCAATGATGGCCACAAAATCAAATTTACAAACCGTAAGCAACAATTGCAAGGAAGTAGGATTTGAAATTTTTTACTAAATAATCATAAACATCTTAAGACACACTTTCATTGGCATTTGAAGAGTTGTTGACTTACTTTGGACCAGAGGAAACCAAGAAAATTGAGAATTTGAATGAATTTGTGGTGAAAATGGCTTGCAGCTCTATGCGTCGCGCCTTTTTGCAGGAGATTTTTGGAGACCTTCTCGGTGTCCAAATTGGGTGCAGGATAGATTTTTGGAAAAATTATTGAGTTTGATTTACAACCCAACTAGAATTTTTCAATTTTGAGTTAATTTTCTCTGTCAAAAATCAAATATCCCAAGACTAGTCAAAATGTGCAAAATGAGGCTACCTCAAGGCAGAGTGCTGTTGCAGTCAAATTTTGAAGGTCCTCATCAACTCCAATTTGAGCTCATGATAGCTTATTGGAAATCTATTTGTGTCTATTTATCATCTGACTCATCAATCAAGTCATTTGGCCAACAAAGCTAGGAGAAAGCTTGAGTTTCCCAAGGTCACTTCAGAGGTGCATCAATTCTCCCGAGGAAACTGTATTTTTGACATTTCTCTAAAACCATGAAACCTGTGTAAAAATTGAAGGAGGGTTTTCTTCCTTGGCCTATTTTTAATAGAAAACGCTCTCATTTTTCCCAAATTCATCTTTTATTGCTCATAAAAATCATTGGAGTAAAACCTATCCCGATGTGTGGAACACGGGATTTGTCGAAATGAAGCGAAATGAAGGGGATAAGGGGCTTCTAAATTCTTGAGAAAATTTTGGGAGGTAGGGAGGGATGTTAGGAAGCAGTGGAAAGTGGAATTTCAAATATTGAGTGAGGGGAAGGGGTCCAAAAGGGAAAAACACAGGCCTAGCCTAGAAAATTGTCAAGTTGTAGCAAGAAACTAGGGTTTGTGTGAAAATGAGGAATTTGGGGGATCTAGGTGATGGGAAGTGTTTAATAAGGTACATTAAGGATAGGGGAAGGTGTATGAACATCAGGATACAAGTTTTGTTGATGATTTGACCATCCGAGAGAAATTACCTCCAAAACCCTAGGAGACGGAAATGAACCTTACCTAGGCACAACTAAAGCATGAACAAGGTGTAAAATGACCCAGTGGAACCTGACATGATGATGAAAACCATCTGAATGATGGTACACTCAGCTGAATGGTGACATGGAACGAAATTTGGACAACTTTGATAGGAGTAAAAGAAAACCCTAGACCTAATACCTAGTGACCAAATTTTGCTTGAAGACTCACTGAAATGACAAAATTTGACCTTGACACCTTAAAATCACTTTGTAAGAGAATGTTTGATCACTGGAGGAAGAAATTGTGAAAAGGCCCTTTAACATTAGATCCAATGGGGATGGTGACTCCTTGGAGGTGTGAAACTACAAATCTTTGAAGCAGAACGGACACCGCCATCCATTGGGAATGGAGGTCAACTCAGGTGATATAGCACAAGCGGTGACTTGGCAATGGGTCGCTCTTACTCAACAAAAGCGACTTGATACTTAAACACAACCTGAGCATGGAAAATATGTATATGTGGAAAGCATTCAATACAACCTACTCTAACAGTTTCATTCATCACCTGATCAAGTGAAATGAAACAACCAATGCAACCAAGTAAGTATTCTGGCTGCTGTTTTAATTCTCCGCAAATGCTTTCTTATGAACAACAAGAGAGAACTATTGAAAGTGTTGTGGATGATTTTGTCACCCCCCTAGAGACAGTCTAGAGTTGCCATAGACCAGTGCCTAGGACATCTTAATATAGCAAGGAGCCCTTTATAGTTGGGTTGTCAGTCCAAGAACTCACTTACTACCTCTTGTTAAAAACAAGGAAACTAAATTTGAATGGGACCAATCTCTCTCAGAAGCTGATACAAAGATAAGAGTAATGCAATAACATCATGTAAAACTTCAGCATGAAAGCATCAGACAGTTAAGAGACCGCTTACTGTAAAGAGGGCCGATTCAACTAATATATCACAGAAATCAGATATCAGGAAGTGAGTGCAGTGAGGAAACATAAGAAGATATTAGCAGGCATAAGGGCGCACCAATTTACGAATCCTTAAGCCACTAATATAGCAGAAAATATGGAAAGAGTGAACATGGAACAACATATCATGACTAGGCCTATTTAAAGCGCTTGACTAATTCCAGAAAGGGCACCACTTAAGATGAATCCTTACTGCAAACTAGTGAGCCACTCGCATTCTAGAACATGATACAAGAAGACAAATTGCATGAAAAGAAATAATGTATTAACACATAAGAAAAGTTACATACTGTGAGATACCAAAGACCAGAATCCTCAACACAGTTATAACCCCTCCTCACTGAGACCCTACGGGCTCTGAAACTTCATACAGAAATATTACAAGATGAATACAGTAGTCTTCTCGCTGCACAGTTTGCTGACAGAAATCTGGAACCTTTACAATGTCTTATTTTTGAGTATTTATAGAGAAGACAGAAACTTCTAGAGGAGGAGGGAGACGAGGCACAATTAATGACTCAATTTGAATAACATGGCGGAAAACATTCACGCCTTCTCTATGAATGACTAGCTATAAATGAATACACCTAACAATCTGTCTAAAGAAATAAATGCTGGGAGATAAAAATCTCCTTATATACAGGACAGAAATAATAAAATATATACAATGTGATGCTTTTAGCGGAGGGAAAATCTGATGCCGTAAGAGATTTGGAATAATCTGCGTTCCTGTACTGTACTTTTGGCCCTTCAGCTTTGAATTTGAATGCTGGTTCTTAAATGCTGGGCAAATTTCTCTGGAGGGTTCTGAGAATCCATATCTGGGTCTTCTTTAATGGCGGTCATTTCATGCACCTGTTCTCAGTCTCTTTCATTAAATTTTTCTCATAGGAAATCATCTTCTAGTATGTTCTTGATCTCTGAAATGGAGGCGACGAATTAAAGCGCCCCCTCTGCTATTTTAAACCTGCAAAACCCTGGAAATGTTAGAAAAACAGACAAAGACGAAGGCGTGGATGATGGAGGTGGAGATGGAGGAGGTGACATGGACACAAACGGAAGATGGGAATACCCAGGGTGACGAAAGCAAAACAGTGGAGGATCCCACAAACAGACGAAATGCGGGTTTAATGCGACATAGTCTGGACGCGAGGAAATAATAGTGGCAAATACGAAATAAAACATATAAACACACACACACACACACACACACACACACACACACACACACACACACACACACACACACACATATATATATATATATTGGCGCGAAGAAATGTTATGGATGTACGGGGGCGAGACACATAGGCGCACAAGGGACAAGTGGGGAGACGACGTGGCGAAGGGATCAACGGGTGGAAGCGGGTGACAGTGACACGATGGCGGGCCATAGTACATGGCGGACATGAAATAACAGGTGGGCAGGTTCGGAGAATAACCATCGTCGGATCGACATCAACAGATCTGACGGTCCGAACAAATTCCGCTGCCCGGCGATGGGACGACCTTTAACGCGCGGGAGATGGGTGGTTTTCCACGCGTACCGAAGACACGTGGCATGGGATTTGTGGCATCGCTGCCCCCGCGGGAAATACCACTGCTTTGATGAGGGTGGTGCGGGGTAATACCGCCTGTTTTAGGCGCGCGGGGTTCAAATGCGGGGCCCTCCATATAAGTCAATTTCCGCGCCGTTGATTTATCTTGATTGGACGGTTGCGATGGCGCCCGGGGTATTAACAATAAGCCCCTGCCTCTTTTGATCTGTGGCTTTCGGCCTCCGGTTTCATGACAGCGATGAGGTGAGAGGCCTGAGACCTGGGGACTTTGGCCCGAAATATTAAAAATGCGGGTTTTAAACATTAAGACCATATAATTTGGGGCGGAGAAGGTGGTGATGAACGCGGCATGGGGGGTTTTTGATCACGAGGACCACGGAACAAGGTTTTAAAAGAATTGATGGCCAAAAATTTGAAGGGAGAGGGAACTATATACAACAGAAAGGAAAATCCCATGAAAACTTGTGAACAGATCCGTTGAATACTACAAATTCTCTATCCGCCTCAAAAAACACTGCATAAGGATCTTGAAGTTCATGCACACTGGGACTTAGCTCATCCAATGGATTACTTCTCTTCTCCTCATATCATGAATGCAAAATTTGTTTTGAGCTTTGTGACGAGTTTCCTGCTAAAAATGACAAAGAGACCGGCTACCGGATCAAGTTTATATCAGCACACGTTTCAAGCTTACATATAGTCAATGGAGAAGGACTTTGACTGCAGACATCATCCAACACATCATCTATTGGATCGTGAAAAACTTGAAAAGACTAATGCAACCCATTTTCTATTGGTTCCGATGATATTACATGATTTCCTACAGGCTGCTCATTTGAGGATATACTATGCAATTTATCCTTAAAAAACTAAAATGATTCAAAACAAAATGGTACGAAATCATCTTGTATCACTTGATCATATGTGCCAGCTTCCATGCCTTCATCTGCAACTTGAAAATCAATGGCATTCGGGGGCTGCAAATCTGGATATGAGAAGTCTTGAACAAGGTTTTCATTGCCCTCAAGATGGTCCAAATCAAGACTTGTCGACAGTTGATTTCGGATTGCATGAATGTTGTCTCTGATGAACTGAAACGAAGCAAAAAAAAAAGGCAAAGATCCTTCACTTACTTCAAAATTTGCTGCACTTTCCTCATCATTTCCATAGCTGATATGCATCGGTTGATCAATGTATTCGAGCTGTTGAAAGTGAACTTCCTCCTTCCACAAACTAGCAGTTGATTTGTCTGCAATATTAGCTTCTGTTTGGAGAACATAATCATAATCATACTGATCAAACTGAGGAAAATCATTAGTATAAAACACATCATCAAGCATACATGTCATATCAACAGATCTCTCTTCTCTGAGATGATCTATAAGACAATCATTATCAGATCTATGAAAACTGGGATAAGAAAGAAGATGTTTTGGATCAACAACTTGTTCTTCTTCAATCAGCGAGCCATGGGCTTGAACATTATACTAATTCCCTGTGATGATCCTCTGCATCATATCTTCCACTGCACTTACCAAAATGTCAAGCTTTACCTCTAGAGATGTCGATTCCTCCAGATCTATGTTTTTCATCTCTTCTTCCTTCAACTTTGCCCTTCGGATCAACAAATGAGTCTCTACATCTACTGCACTATTTTGCATCTCTTCAAGTGTTGCAAGATTCCTTTCTCTCAGCTGAAACTCCATTTCCTGATCAAAGGCACCCGGGTAGTGCAAGAGATCGGATCCAAGAGGAGGTCTTATATTAACTGGCATCGAATAATAGACTTGGTTAAATCTGGCAGAAAACTGTTGTACTGTCTCCCCTTGCAGTCTTTTCAGCTGGTTATACTCTTCTATAATCAAGAAAGGGTTATGTCTGATCACCCACTTGTTGAGGAAAAATTTGACGAACTGCTGGAAATCTGAGATTCTCGCATCAGGAAGGGTTTTGAACCAACTCTTGACTTTGCCTTGCACAGAAAAAGCAAAAAGCCTAATACTGACATCCTCTTCATCAACTTCAAAAAGGTCAAGAAAAGACTCAAAATTCAGAACATGTCTCTCAGCAATGATGTTGTCGCGTTCACCATCAAATCTTGGTAGATATAGGTCATGATTTTTAGGGAAAGCATGGGATATAGGAGGTAAAATCAGAGGCTTGTATCGATCTGGAATTTTACAAGGTATCGAGGTATGTACAAATGCTGCAGAATCAGTCTTGGTCTCTTGAGGTTCATCAATTTGAAGATGGTCATCACAAGATTCGGAAGAAAGGTCTTGATCAAGCTCAAAAGCATGCAAATATTTGGTATTCACAATATTCAAAGGGAAGGAATCAAATGCAGGCCGAGGATCTTTTTTCAAATACAATATACTTTGCAAAGCCTTCTTGACATTCTCGGGAAAAGAGAAGAAATAATTTATGACAAAGAACAAAATGTCTTGGATGAAATTCCAACTTGAATACCTTGTCTTTCCATATTGTCCTTTCATGTTTCTGCTGGTCGGGTTCATCCTCCAATGGAGTCCTTGGATCTGATCTCGAAACTGATTTAGAGTCGCCAGGTGAATGATTTCAGCCTTGCGGTGTCTGATCGTTGTCCACCATCAACACTCAGATCTGAACTTGATTAGATTTTACTGAGGAAACCAAATGTTCAGTTCATAAACTAGATCAGAGATTGACTGAAGCAACATTCATCTACTTTCGCTAATGCAAAGAAAGAACGTTTCGAAGGCTACCTGGCTAACTTCAGGCTCCGTCTGTAGTTTATAAAGAAAACAACAAAATTTTCGTCTTCCCTAGTATGGTCGCCACTATGTTATGGCCTAAATCTACCTCAGGTTGAGAAAGGCATAATCTAGGGTAACATCAAACCACACTTAACCTGGTAGCTAGCCCTACCAGATCGGGAGAGGGCTCTCTCCTTGCCAATATCAGAAAAAATAATCAATGAGGCTTGAGATGACTTGATATGAAGATTAATTTTAGGCTAGGTATGTGTGCAAAAGAGTTTGATTGACTTTAAAGATGTTTTGTTGGCTCGAATGGAAAAGCAGATTTTGGGTTTGGGGAATGAGGCTCAGTTTTGCAGAGATCTCAATGGGGCAAGGCAGGAAATTGATTTGACACTTCAATTTGAATGAAATGGAAAGCTTTAGACAAGTGAGGAGTTGAAGAGGGCAAGAAACCTTCAGGGATCCTCTTCAAATAGCTGAAAACATAAATAACTAAACAAACCCTAGGTAGAGCACTACAATTTCAATGGATTCTACCTCTATCCTTGTTTGTTTTAGTTAAGAAGAAATAAGAGAGAAAATGGCATACATAAAAAACCAGTAAACTTACATTTACAGAGATAAACACACTATCAAAGCAAAATTCCACATGAATCCCATAGAGTGCTGCAAACCCTGGTCTATTCCTTTGCCAAAATGCAGAGATGAATGTACAATGATGCTTAAAGCATTCCCAAAAGTCCAACCATGCTAATGACTGAAAAACCACAAGATATAGAAAAAAAATAACTCATCCCAACCTCTAGGGGTCGAGCTCATAAGTTTATGATTTGTTCCAACAAAATCTAAACTGAGAACTAGAAAGTAGGCAATGGAACAACTTGCCTCTAAAAACAACGAAACTGATTCACTCAGTTGCAAATTACCCTTTGATGGATGAATCTACCTCTATGAGTAAAAATTTAGAAAAATTATGTAAAAATACATCATGTTACATTAAATTACATCATTATTTTGACAACTAGAAGGAAAAAAATTCAAACTGTGAAAAAACTAGGCGAAAAACAGAGTTTTTGACCAAAAATGAGCAAAATCGTCCAATGCATCGCGCCTGATTTCCCTATGCATCGTGCCTGTTTGCAACTGATTTTGGAGGCCTTCCCGATGTCAAAATTTTCTACAAGTGGGCTTGTTGGAAAGTTCTGCCTGTCTACTTTCCAACACAAGTGGAATTTCTGAATTTGGCCTTCATTTGCCCCTCCAAAACTGATTTCTCCCAACACTGCTTCCTGTGTGTCCAAAAAGGGGCAGAAAGGTCATTTTTGGGGTGTTTTTGACCTTTTTGGGAGCTCAAAACCTGTAAATTTTTTTTGGCCATAGGTAGGCATGCATATTTTTCCATGAAAAATCCAAAAATGTTGAGTTTGCATCAAAAGGAGTCCCCTATCAAAAGCACGCGCCAGGTGGCGCGACGCATAGAGCAGAAAAGTCTGTTTTTTAGGCCAAAAATTCAAAATCGCAAAAAGTGTCCCAAATTTTTTGAAATTTGGGCTGAGTGTCCTCCATTAAGAGCTGTGTTGGGCCAAGGAAGCCTCAGCCAAGATTTGAAGTCTATCTTTCTCTTTTCACCTCCTCGATGCCTTCTTCAACTTAGCCTTCAAGTTCCTGATTCTTGCCTTGCAACTTTTGTTTTTCGCCTAGTAATGGTATGCCATGTGCCTCAACATAGTTTTCTCGCTGTTGGCCTTCTCTAGCATCCTTTCCCAAGTGCAATTTTTCTCTCTCAAGTCAAGATTACCAGTCATGTTCAATCTCTTGCTCATACCCATGATCACTGTCTCTTTCCATTGTTTTCCTTTGGTTTTAAAAAATGTGGTTGTACATGGATGGTTTTGTGGATAACAGTGAAAATATGGTAGAGGAATGAAATGGGTAGAGTGTATGGAAGAGAGTATAAAAATGTATGTGTGAACATAGTTTAGGGATGTGAGTAGGGTTTAGGGAGTGTAGGGTTTGGGAAGTTATATGTGGAGAAGGGGATTAAGGGGAAAATGTATGAGGGGAGTGGGATTAAGGAGATAGTAAAATGGGTTAATGAAACTATAAAATAAGTGAGGGAGAAAAATGGTGAGGGAATGATGGCCACAAAATCAAATTTACAAACCCTAAGCAACAATTGCAAGGAATTAGGGTTTGAAATTTTTTACTAAATCATCATAAACATCTTAAGACACAATTTCATTGGAATTTTAAGATTTTTTGACTTACTTTGGACCAGAGGAAACCAAGAAAATTGAGAATTTGAAAGAATTTTTGGTGAAAATGGCTTGCAGCTCTATGCGCCATGCCACAAACCTAATGCGCTGCGCCTTTTTGCAGGAGACTTTTGGAGACCTTCCCGGTGTCTAAATTGGGCGCAGGATAGCTCATTGGAAATATTATTGAGTCTAATTTCCAAAACAACTATAATTTTTCAATTTGGAGTTCATTTTCTCTTTCAAAAATCAAATCTCCCAAGACTAGTCTAAATGTGAAAAATGAGGTTGCCTCAAGGTAGAGTGCTGTTGCAGGCAACATTTGAAAGTATTCCTCAACTCCAAATTGAGCTCATGATATCTCATTGGAAATATATTTGTGTCTAGTTATCATTTGAATCATCAATCAAGTCATTTGGCCAACCAAGCTAGGAGAAAGCATGATTTTCCCAAGGTCACTTCAGAGGTGCATCAATTCTCCTGAGGAAACTGTATTTTTGACATTTCTCTAAAACCATGACACCTGTGTAAAAATTGAAGGAGGTTTTTATTACTTGGAATATTGTGGACAAACACCTCTCTCATGTTTCCCAAATTAATATTTTATTTCTTAGAAACATCATTGGAGTAAAACCTATCCCGATGTGTGCAACAAGGGATTTGTCGAAATGAAGCGAAATGAAGGGGATAAGGGGCTTCTAAATTCTTGAGAAAATTTTGGGAAGTAGGGAGGGATGTTAGGAAGTAGGGGAAAGTGGAATTTCAAATATTTAGTGAGGGGAAGGGGTCCAAAAGGGAAAAACACAGGCCTAGCCTAGAAAATTGCCAAGTTGTAGCAAGAAACTAGGGTTTGTGAAAAAATGAGGAATTTGGGGGATCTCAGTGATGGGAAGTGTTTAATAAGGTACATTAAGGATAGGGGAAGGTGTATGAACATCAGGATACAAGTTTTGCTGATGATTTGACCATCCAAGAGAAATGACCTTCAAAACCCTAGGAGAGGGAAATGAACCTTACCTAGGCACAATTGAAGCATGAACAAGGTGTAAAATGACCCAGTGAAATTTTAAATGATGATGAAAACCCTTTGAATGATGGTACACTCAGCTGAATGGTGACATGGACCGACATTTAGACAACTTTGATAGGAGTAAAAGCAAACCCTAGACCTAATACCTAGTGACCAAATTTTGCTTGAAGACTCACTGAAATGACAAAATTTGACCTTGACACCTTAAAATCACTTTGTAAGAGCATGTTTGATCATTGGAGGAAGGCTGCAAAGACTGACACTAACACCGTTCACATCCACTCATTGCTATTTCTTTCCATAGCCAATCCCTCATCTGCAGAGAAGTCATTTTAGGGCAAGACAACCCTTCACAGTTTCTTTTTCTTTAAGAACAGGAACAGAGCAGTGAATTGAAGCCAGAGAAAGGAAGCAATTTTCGTCAAGAAGAAATGGGGCTTATTGTAAGGTCAGAGCCAATTGGAACTAAGTATTTGGAAGGATACCCTCAGATTAAAGGGTTATTGCAACAGGCTGGATGGCTGAGTTTTATAGAGAAGTTTAATGGATTTCATAAAGAAATCAAAAATTCATTTGCTAGATCGTTCAATGGAGCAGAAGTGGAGATTGGGGATATCAAATTCACCATCACAGAAGCATTCATAGCAGAAGCAACAGAGTTGCCAAGACATGGAGAGCGTTGGTTTAAAAATAAAGAATTTCATAATGAGGCTTGGAGACAAATGTTAAAAAACCCAGGTATGGACACTGCAGTATTTAAGAAAGGTATTCCTAGTTTAGCTTTGAAGAATAAATGGAGGAATATGCTATTAATTTTACAAAAGTTCATAACCTATGAAAGCAGATTTGGCACTTTGTATATTTATCACATTAGGCTCATGATGAATTTTCTAGATGAAGAAATAAATCTGCCATTTTTCCTACTTAATAGTTTGAAAAGGATGTCTTCAAATGTCTAGAAAAGGCTTCAGTTCTTAGAGACTACCTTAAATCATCATGGCTTAATTAAAATGTTAATTGAGTTTCATTTGAAGAAGATAGGAGATAATTGGGATGAATTCCTCCTAAGGAACCATTTTGAAGAACTTAGAGAAACATTATCTAAAGAAAAACCTGTGAGAAGAAGTAGGAGAGGAAAGGATGTTAAAACAGTTGAAATCAAGCCTAATGTATCAACACAGGAAGAAAGTGATGAAATAATCTTTGAAAACTTGGTAAAAATCAGGAAACAACTCAAAAATAAAAGGAAGGAGGAGTTAAAAAATGAATATGTTGAGGGAGGGGATGTAAAAGATGAAAATCCACCCAAATTGAGAAGAAGTTCCAGGCTTAAGGGCATGGTGAAAAAGACATGCATTAAGGGAACTGATATCATAAACATTGAAGAAGAAGAAATTCCAATTCAGACCCCAGCTGACAGATCTCCTGTATACCAATATGAAGAAAACTCTGGTAGAAGAACCATAGATGTAGATCCAGCTCAGCAGCAGTTTTATGACCATGTGGAATCATTAGAGAGAAAAGCCTCAGAGAACAGAGAAAGGTCCCCCAATCCACAAGAACCTCCAATTGAAAAATTAAAAAGAGACAATTATGAATTGGAGATACTGAATAACCATATTAAGAATGAAAATGAAATCCTTAGGGAGCAGGTTAAATTGAAAGGCAACATTAACAACACTCTCTCTCAGAAAATGGAAGGATTATATAAAGCAAACAAGAAGTTGAAGAAAAGGAACAAGAAATTGAACAGGGCACTAATTAACCTAAAGTTCAAGACACTCATAAGGAAACCCAGGATGGCATTAACCACCAGAAGAAGCAGAAAAAGAAGGTTAGATGTTCTTGTAGAATTATTAGTACAAATGGAATGAAATTGCATGAGGACATGCAAAAGTTTTGCAGTGGGGGTATGTTGAGCCCTAAAAGTGTCTTCTCCTTTGCCAAATTCCATTTCATATTATCATTCCTTTTGTCATTTTATATACCTAAAGATCAATAAGATGATTAAAATCACTTAAGGAATCCATGCAATGACTAACTTGTTGTACTTTTGTGGTTCTATTGTCTTAATGATTTTTGAGCAGTTTTAGCTACATAATGCAGTCATTCTGTAGCCAGTTACACATTTGGTAGACATTTTGGTGTTTGAACATATTACAAGTGTCATCTGAAGAAAAGGAGTATATGGTTAGATTCTAAATCTTTCCTACATCGTTCCTTGTCATCCACGAAGGCTGAATAAAAAACTGGAGACGCTTATGCACGTGGTCAAACCAAAAGTCTGAGAAGCATAATTCTATAAGGATAAGGACTCTTGATTTGCTTTCAGCAAATCACGAGTCCTAAAAAGGAGTTTTAGTTTGATTATGACTTTAGAATACACCTGTGCCTACTTTCATTCAATATCAGTTATGTAATTGCCTATAAATTTAGCTCTGTGAGATCGAGAAACACAAGTTAACTTTTATTTTGCTAAGACTATGATACTCTTTTTCAAAGTATTTTTGATAATAAGAAGAAGCATAACTTTGATGCTGTGTTGAAGACAAACTTAAGGAGTGAAATTTTTTCATGCCAAATTGATAACAGAGGGCCCCTGCTATCTAAGGAGGCTTCTACATGCTTTCTAGATAAGTAGCTTTTAATTCTGTGTTGTTATATTTTTCACTTAGACAATTTTCTGAGTTCATATATTTTAGTATCATGTCTTGCACTGTTTGTTTAACTAACAAATCCTCATGATGTTGTAATTAGTCTTTTCTCAAAGCTTTTCCAACATATCTCTATTTAATGAATGGATTTAATTGTGAGATCTTGAGTTACCAACATTTTAGTTGTGTCATTTAGATTAAAAGATCCTCAGTATCCTACAGCCATTATTTTTCTTAAAATATTTTCCAACATATCACTATTATGCGAATGAGATTTGGTTGTATTATGTTGAGTTAATTAAGCATTTTCTGTTCTTCAATTAGATAGAAGATCCTCATATTGTTACAAACAGTATTTTCTCAAAATCCTCATAGATAGAAGAATAGCATACTAAAACCTAAAAATAACAAAAATCAAAAACATCAACAAAATACTGAAAACAATGAAATAAGAATAAGGATATTTAGGCACATATAGTGCAACTATACCTCATCAGTTTACAAGCCCTAGTCAATAATTTATGCTATCAATTCAGGACACTGAATTGAATAAACAATAAAGTCCCACCAAGATGAGATGTCTTAAAATTTAATCATTGGTTGCAACAATTAGAAGTATATTTTAGTGTTCACCACATAAATGAGGTGTAACAAATATCATTTGGAAAACTGAAGTTAGAAGGTCATGGCCTAATCTAGTGGCAAAATCCACATAGAGACACTTAGGCTAGAGGGTGATCCCTTAATAACTAAGTGGGTGTTAGAAATTAAATAATAGAGCAACGAAATGAAAATATTAGAAACACAGAAAATCATAAAATATTAGAGACACATATATATGTGGTTCACCTAATATGTGGTATGTCCATGGAAAAACAACTAGTCCTTCCTTTTATATTATCCAACAAACTCAATGGATACCGTACCTAAAACACGTATGTTGTAACTTCCTCTTCACTCTCACACAATATCCTCTCTTTTTCTCACAAAATAATACATAGTTGCAATATAATTCCATCATATAAACAAAGGGTTTCCTTATAGGGAAAAAAACCCTAAATTAACATAACTTCTACCATCATATCTTCCGCCTAATAAATGGTCCATATTGACTACCAAATTTCAATATTTTACAAGGAAATTGTGTCAATTTTTTTTCTTTTAGGGGCGCCTTAGATCCCCTTGTAGCAATAGTGGGATGGGAAAGCAACCCACTCTACTTTTCAAGGACTGGGATCCAAACGTAGCTAAAACATGACCTCTGAATAAGGAAGATAATAAGGCTTCAAACCAAAAAATTGGAGGAATTTAAAACCCTCATAAATTCCCAATTATACCCTATTGAGTTTGAACATGGCCAATAGATCTTATTGCACTACTTGAGGCATAGGTAGGAGTAGAGTGTACAAGAGTAAACTAGTGAATTCAGGAAGATGGAAATCATGTTGGGTATCTATCCCAATAACCTACATGTATTTATTGAGTAGCTGTGGGGTCTATACAACCATTTATGAAATTAGGCGATGTTGTTCAAGACATGAACAATGAACAAGGTTTGTGTACAAGCATAGTACCTAGAACACATAGGTCAAAAGAAAATGTAGTCAAGTGATACAAAAATAAATGAGCACCTGGAAGCTTCCAAGGAAGGGAAGAATAAATGGAAAGAGAGAAGGATAAAAAGGTAGTAGCCACTGCACATAAGTGTGAAGACCCTAGCAATAATTTCAATGGTTGCAGCATTGATCATCACATTTAGGAGAAGCGTTGGAAATTTCATTCAAACTTGGACCTAAAGAACCAAAGAAGAATGGGAAGAAAAATAATACTCTCACCATAGATTCAAGAAATTGTGTGGAAAGGAGCTCTAATATGGGTGAGAAGATTATCTACACTTTACCGTAGAAGAAGTTTAATTTGAGTGACCTTCATCATCAAGAAGAGAAGGAGATGACAAAGCTCTTCCACATTAAGATATAGGTCAAGAAGATCTAAATCAATGTCGTAGTCTTAGTCTTTGTAGTATTATTTACCTATATGTTGGTATTATTAACCTTCTTGTTTCAATATCATCCTAGGTTCGATATCATCCTAGCCCATATCCATTGGGATGGGCAAATACGAATGTAGAAATAAAGGTAACAAAAAAATGTAGAATAAAATTTGTTATCAATGCTGATTTTATTGATGAAGTAGAATTGGTTATAGTACTACTTAATGTATGTAGAGTTGTGTTTGGGACTCCCTACATATATATGAAAGATTAAATATTCATGTGAGGATCCAACTAATACCACCTCATCAAGGGTGGAAAATCATTCATCATCAACGTACACATAGACAAGTCCAACATTTCACTGGTAAGTATCAACCAAGCCAAGAAATTGATTAATTCTAGCAAGAAATATATTTGATTGATTTTAAGAGAAAACAAATTTACTGAGGGGTGAATAAGGGAAAAGGCATCCATGGAGGGTTATCTTGAAAACAAATAGAAGGGTGGCTATAGGCATACAAGTGAATGTTATAGGAGCCTAAAGGGATACCATCCAAGAGGGAAGTGGCGAAGGAAATCCAATTATTGTCAAACTCTCCATTTCCAAACATTAGTTCCCATATCCTTAGTTCATCTTAGAATAATGTGAACTGAAGAAGCAATTGCAGTATATGTTGGAGCAAGGTGTGATACAACCAAGTACCTCACCTTGTGGGTCACCCATCGTAATTTTTCCAAAGAAGAATGAGACTTGGGAAATGTGCATGTACTACAGAGTGTTAAATAAGATTATGCTCAAGAACAAGTACCCCCTACCCATGATTAATGATATGTTGGATTAGTTGTAGCAAGTGAAATACTTCACCAAGTTGGATTTAAAGTATGGAAACACTAGGTTTGAGTCAAGGAAGAAGACACCTAGAATACCACCTTCAAAACTAGACAAGGTTTGTATGAGTGGTTAAACATGGAATTTGGTCTATGAAATGCACCAACTATGTCCATGAGAATAATTAATGATATACTACTCCCTTATCTAGATTCATTTGTTATTGTTTATTTGGATGATACATTGGTTTGAAGTAATACTTGGGAGGATCACATCTCACACTTGATGCATGTGCTAGAATTTGAAGAAGTGCCAACTACTGGAAAATATCAAGAAATCTGAGTTTGCATAGAATTCCTTGGTGTACTTAGGCTATGTGATTGGTGGATGGGAGCTTAAGATATATCTTTAAAATGTCCCTAAAGTTAGGAATTTTATTGGACTAACGCAATACCTCATTAAATTCATAGCTTCATTTTTATTAGTATCCACACCAATCCACACTATAAAAATGAGTGTTAAGAGTTTCTATTGGGGGAAGGGTTAATAAAAGGCCTTTGAATATTTGAAAAAGAAAATAAGCCAAGTACTAGTTCTCACATTGCAAAACTTGTAGTAGCACTTCAAAGTGGAGACATGGAAAGTGGGTATGCCATGGGAGTGGTCTAGATGTACATAGGAATTCTTGTATGCTTCCATTCTAAAGCATTTCATGGGGAAATTCTCAACTACCCTGCCTATGACAAGAAACTCTATGATTTAGTACAAGATACCAAAATGTGGAAACAATATTTGATGAGGAAGGAGACTTTCATTGACACAAATTATTGGCTTCTACGATACCTACATGCCCAGAGTAAGCTACAATAGGCCAGCCAATACAAGAGGATGGGGTTCTTATAATAGTTTCTTTAAGTTATAAAGTATAAGAATGGGAACACAAAAAATCTAGTTGACATGCTTTCAAGTCCACCCATATAAAAAATTACAGCTTTGGGAACTTTGATGCACTAGGAGTCTTTCACCTATGATGCATACATATAGGCATATATATAAGATGAGGAATTCAAGGATATATTTCAATAGGTACAAGGCCAAAGTCATGCAAACAATGGTGATAGGACAAGTTACTATCATCTATAGAATGGGTTCCTCTACAAGCTTTATGTTCCTAAATATGAACGACTATAAATAATTAAATAGGATCACACCTCCAAGTTTATAGGGAATTTTGGTGTAACAAGGACAATGGAAAACTTACAAAGGTATGTGTACTGGCGCATAATGCAAGAAGATGTAGCAAGCTTCATTGGAGGATGTATACTTTGTTTTACTAGCAAGAATAACAATAAGAAATAGGGTCTATATCATCCATTACTTGTGCCCACTCATTCCCAGGAAATAATTTCCATGGAATTTGTGGGAGGAAGATACATGACTACCTATTTGTGGTAGTTGAAAAGTTCAGAAAGATGTGTGCCCTCATGCCCTGTAAAAAGAGATTTAGAGGGAAAAAAGAAACAAATTTGTTCTTTGATCATGATTGGGTGCACTTTGGGATAACGAGGAGCATCATTTCAGATAGGGACACTAGATTTCTCAATGCATTTTGGACTAGATTGTGGGAGAAGGTGAACACAAAGTTAAAGAGGTCTACAACATTCAATCCACATATAGATGGGAAAAAATAAGTATTCAACAAGTATTTGGTGTAGATTTTTAGGGGTTGCAATCAAAAGAATCTGAAGACCTAGGATGAAAATTCAGTATATATACAACACCCTTATAAAAAAGCAATCCACACTTATATTGTTAAGCCACCATTTGAAACTTGTTTTGGATATTTTCCACCTTCACCTTTATGGGTAGCAAGGACAAGTGAGGGAGGATCTCATAAGGGATGATTTAAGAGTAGAAACAAATATTGAGAAAATAAGGGAGATCCATTTGCAAATAAAGGAGGTGTTGAAGATGTCATAGGAAAAATACAAGGCAATGTGTGATCAACATAAGATAGAGAATCCATTTAAATTAAAAGACAAAATATGGTTACAATTGAAAAAGGAGAGGTTATATGGTCCTCGTAAGAAAATAAAGGCTCTACAATATGGTCCTTTCGAGATACTAAAAAGGTGTGAGATAAAGGCTACAGAATTAGTCTACCCCCATACATGTGCATTTACTCAGTGGTGAATATGGAAAATCTCAAGCTCTATGAGTTTTCCATGTTGGACCACGAATAGGATTAGGTGCTACCTTCCATAGAGGACCTAGCTCCATATTCCCAAGTAGAGTTGAGAGAGGATACAATTTTGTAGAAGAGGTATAGAACTACAAGATAATGACACATAACCTTTAGCAAATTGGGTTGAAGGGACAACTTCTAGGAAAGGTTGAATGGTATTCCAGGGAGAAGGTAGAGGAAAAATTTACTGACCTCATTTAGTAAATAATTTGGGGACCAAAACAGAGAGGTATTGTTTATATTTGATAATTATATAATTTGTCACATATCTTGATGTACTATAGTGGAAAAATTGGAGTAATTAACTCACAAGAGTAATTTTATTGGTTGGACCAAGTTTTGAGAATTAAGGTTTGAAACCTTCTTGGGACATTTTGAGGCCTTAAATGGCATTATATGGGGGAAACACTTTCTCACCTATGTTCCAGATCCCATGACATTTTTATATAATTAAAAACCTTTCCAACGATGTAAGAATAATGTCAATTGGAGTTCATATTATAAAAATTATGCCTCTTGGAAGTTTACCTACTATGTTTGACCACCATGGCATGAGTGGATGCCAAGTTAGGTTCCCATTACTCATGGAAAAGGGGCTAGACATGTGAGGAATATGAAGAATACTCTAGAAGGGTCAAATTTGTAACCCTAATTGAGAGTTGAATGACTTAAACTTGACCCCTAGCTGGCTATCAGGCTATGTTATAACTAGATCACTAGGAGGAAAGGGTTTCCATTATATTTGATAGTATCTTGTTCCATAGTAGAGAATATCAATTGGGAGTAGAAGTGGGAGAGAATAACAAAGGGTATTACTGTTATATAATAGCTTATCATGCCACATGTCTTAGGTCACTCTATAAAAATTGCCTTCTCCTTTGTACTTGCATTATTTCCAATCCACACAAAAGCGAATAGAGTAACCTCACCTTCTAGCTAGGGTTTCTCTCATAAAGGTTTCCTGGAGCATATATTTGTGTTCATTGTGGTTGGTGTGTGATTGTATTATGTTATCATTTTATCTATTTCATGCATAAAGAACAAATCAATAATAAATAAATATGGAAAATAATGGAATTTAACCTTCACAATATGGGTTCTAGTTTATTTTTATCTTATTTATTGTGATAAACCATCTAGAGGAATATCCATAGTAGTTCACATATCACATAAAACTTTAACACTTGAATCTTTTTATTTCAATTGCTATGCTATCCCTACAACAACAAAGTGGAGATGGAGATGTAGGTATTGATCTTCATGCCTTTCACATGTTAAGAAAGCATTATACCATTTGAACTATAATCCCCTTCACTTTTTAACAACAAAAATGGCTTCACATTCGAGAGCTACATCCATGGATTTTTTTTTTTCCATACTAAATTTCTCTCTATTGTTAAGTATCTAACCTAGGTCACCCACGTCATATAAGAGAATTCTCACCACTATACCACAACAACCATATATTCATTGGTGTTTGAAATCTTTGAAGTTGTTTGAACTAAAAGGTAGTTCTCGAAAGTGATGGATCTTCCCCTCGAAAGGCCATCAATGGTATCATACATCAAGGGTTGGAAAAAGGTGTTCATAAAAGGCACTATGTCCACCACCTCCTAAGGAAGGAAAAAAGATAAGGTGGATCATTTTTCTTTCAAAGTGGGGTTTGAAGTCAATTACCACCCATGGGGGCTTCACTCAATGAACCTCTGACATATCATGTGCATTCGTGGCATATTAAAAAATACTCTTAATTTGACTATGTATTGGAAAATACCTATAAAAATGAAATTATTTAACCCCATACCAATACAAACCTAGTACATATTTCGAATATAAAAAACCCCTACTTTCACTAGATATTATAGGTATTCATTTTTTCATTAACATTTTTTATACCATTTTATATTTTTCATTAACTTTGAGCTCCATTTTTATACCTACCAATATAAAATCCCTTATCCCCTATATATACCCCAATATATTATGTCATTTTTCCTATATATGTATCACCCAATATGAATGCACGTGGTATGGTATTTTTATCCCAATGAAGCCCCCGTGTTACCACCATGGTCTTCCTGATATGAGCCTCAAACCACCATTTGAATTGCCCTCGCCTAACTTTCCTCTAGATCTTTTTACATATTTATATCTTTTTTAACTCTCTCCTATGAATAAAAAAAATTGTCTCTATTTTCTCAAGATTTGAAAAGTAAGGATCATTGTTATCCTTTACTTTATACATATGAAATAATCAATGACCTCAAAGCAATTTCACTATTTTCAACCATACTTCCACAAATCATACATTTATAAGCATGAATACTCAAATTAAGGATGAGGTAACCTATATGCTTATCAAGAATACCCATTTATCTATTTTTATGGACATAGCCATTTAAGAGGTGAATATCCTAAATACCCATCTGTCTCCGTTTTCTCAAGATTTGAAAAGTAGGAATCTTTGTATTCCTTTACTTTATACATATGAAATAATTAATGATCTCAAAGTAATTTCACTCTTTTCAACCATACTTCCACAAATGATACATTTACAAGCATGAATAATTGAGTTAAATTTGAGCTAATCTATATGCTTATTAAGAATACCCATTTATCTATTTTTAATGGACATAGCCATTTAAGAGGTGAAAATCATGAATACCCATATGTCCATTTTATTATTATTTTATTTTCTATGTGGTTCACAGTCATGACCACTACGTCCATGAAATAATTGTACAAGGTAGATCTACTCGAAAGGATCACTTCCAATCAACTCAACCATGGAGCATGACCCCGAAAGTGTTGAGAAAATTGAACCCTTAACCTCTCAATACCAGAGGTGCTTTAATGACGATGACTAGACCAATTGAACTAGCCCTCCGTGATGATACCCATTGTCCATTGCTAATGGACATAGCCATTAAGAGGTGAAAAATATGAGAGTAGGTATGTCGACTGTACCAAACACTACTCATTTAATTTTCCGTTTTTTTTTCATTACATTTTTCATAAATTTGTAAAAAAAGAGAATTATAAGTTGATTTTTTTTAAGATAAATTTTAAGAGAGAAAAATTATAAGTTGACGTTTTCATTGTTTTAGAGAAACTATAAGTTGATTTTTTTTCCAATATATTGTTTTCATAATTTTGTGAAAAGAAATAGAAAAAATTTATATTTTTATAGTGTAGTTTAAATGTGTTATGTTTTTTGTTTTTATGTTTGATTGTTTTTTTTTATTTATTTATTATTATTTAGTTTGCTTGGAATTTTGTAAAGATTTGTTAGATTTTTAAGTTTAAACTATGTGGTAGGCACAATTTCAGTATTTAATCTTTTTAAATTTTAAGGGAGAAAAATTATAAGTTGAATTTTTCATTGCTTTAGAGAAATTATAAGTTGGTTATGTTATGTTTTTGTTTTTAGTATTTTTTTCTATTTAATTTGCTTGAAAATTTGTAACGATTGTTTAAATTTGTAAGTTTAAACTATGTGATATGCACAATTTCAGTATTCAATTTTTTTTTGAAATTTTAAGATAGAAAAATTATAAGTTAGATCTTCCATTGTTTTAGAGAAACAATAAGTTGATTTTTTCCAATAAATATATTGTTTTCATAATTTTGTGAATGTTTTTTTTTTTTTTTTTTAATAGTGTAGTTTAAATGTGTTATGTTTTGATTTTTGTTTTGAGTATTTTTTTTTTCTATTTATTTTGTTTGAAATTTTGTAAAGATTTTTTAGATTTGTAAGTTTAAAATAAAAATTATAACTTGAATCTTTCATTGTTTTAGAGAAACTATAAGTTGAATTTTTCTAATATATTGTTTTCATAATTTTGTGAAAAAAAATCTTAAAAAAAATTATATTTTTAGGCCGATAGGCCTTCTCTTATGAAAGAGATCACTTTTTTGATCGTCAACATATTCATTCTCAAAAGGACACCTGTTACTGTTCATTCCTTGGGTAATGAAACCTGTACTTAATACTCTCCAAAATGGCCGATAGGCCAATATACCTGTAATTTACAGTTGCAACATTTTTGGTCGGTACTCTGCCACGAAGTTCCATACCCAACGATTTCTGGGTTGCACTCTGCCACGGAGTTCCATACCCAACGATTTTTGCATTGCACGATCAATAGATTCTGGCTTCCATTACACATGATGAACATATCTGCTATCGTGTTTGGTCAAAGTTCATCAACAACCCGTATTATCTCTATTTGTATTACTATCTTTCTCAGTTTTCTGCTTATTTTTGTTTCAGTGTAAATCATGTTGCTCTTTATATCTTTGCATGGCTCAATTAAACAGGGAATTATAATATATTTGTAGAGAATGTTTGGTTGCTAATGCTAATCGGCATTGAATGGATTGGATTCTCAGTTTTGTCAGATGAGAACAAGAGATTCCTATACGATGCAATAGTTTATGAAGATGACGATAATGATGTGAGTAGTGATTCCATTCATTCGTATCGTAGCTTCGAGTATTGTTGTTATTATTGTACAAAGCCAAATAAATGACGACTCTGGAAATTCGTTGGAAAAATAATGTATGTACAGGAAATGGGAGATTTTTTGGATGAAACGGCAGTAATGATGAATGAGAGTAAAGGTCAGGTGAGTCATAAGATCACTCAACATCTTAAACTTATCAATGGTTGAAACCTGACAGCGGACTTGCTTTGCTAATAAATATATGTTTGTGTGCTTATTGTTTTAATCTTTTTCCTTTTCCAGGTGAGTGGATCGGAGAGCTTTGAGAAGTTACAAGATCTGTTCTTGGAGATGTTTGAGAGCGATCTCAATAGCTTTCATACACCTGCGAAGCCATCCAACAATAAGAGGAATCGATCCGATTTCCACAGGGGAGGAGCCGTGAGAAAAGAGGAGGTTGCAGGGCCGAGCTTTATGAGTTCGAGTCCCTTCCAGGCACAATATTTTAGCGGAAGAGTAAGTTTGCATGCCTGTTCTCCTATTTGATTTATTTGAGGTGAAGATCCGCCCATGGTTGAGATCCGTTTAAAGTGGTGGTCGAATGGGTTATTAACTAACTTAACACTTATCTTAACTTCAGATTAGGAATGAAAAAAGACATTTAAACAAAGTAGTTAAGTTTACTTTGGTTATTAATTATTTTAATAATTAATATTTTATTCGATATTATTTTATTTGTGAAATATATATTTATGGTAAACTCTTGTGCATTAATATAATTATATTAATGAATGAATATTGTTTTGAAATGAGTATCACACCTCTTTCATCAACACGACACTAGATTTAAATGATAATTAATATCTCAGTAATTAATTAGTTTTATTTTATAATTAATTGGCATATAATATGTCAAGATTGTTTATATTTGAAGTTCTTTTTATTTATTTTGCAGCTCATTTTTTCAAAATGATCTTAATTGGGCGAGATTAAAAAAAAATTAATTGTATTTTATATTAATTGGTATATAATGTATCAAGATTGTTTCTATTTTAATTTCTTATTATTTATTTATTTCGCAGCTAATTGTTTCTAAATTGGGCGAGATAAAAATTTCAAAGTTTTATGGATTTAAAAATCAATCATTTTGTAAAATTTGGGATAATTTTTTGCTACAAGTTGAAAGGTGCGATTTCATTAGATTAAAGTAAATTTGAATTATGAAAAAATGCATGTTTTGATACAATTCAAATTATTTAGGATTTCGAATCTTGAATTTATGGAAAGTAATACTTTTATGATTCATTTGAAAATTCTCGTCACATTAAACATAAAAATATATATATATATAATATATATATATATATATATATATATATATATATATATATATATATATATATATATATATATATATATATATATATATATCTATGGGCTTTACGAGTTAATTAATTTAGATATAACTTTGAAATTCAACAAATATATTAAAATTAACCTAATATCAATTATGCATAAATATCATTATCACGAATTCTTCATGCATTATAAAATAGGCATTTTTGATAATTTTAAAGTATTTATTGTTTAGATAAACTTTCTTATTTTAGTAAGTAGAGTTATACTTATGAGTCTTTAATTTTGAATTTTAATTCATATCTCTTTATTTAATTCTAAGTTTTTCAATAAGAGTGACAACTTTGTTAATAATTTTATGCGTTTCATTTGTGGAGAAATATTCATTATTGTTTATCTCAAATCTATAGAGAATTTGTATTCGTGTCACAGGAAGAATGATTTGTTTGCAACAAATGGAATCGATGAGGAAGGTTACGGTTCCATCGATAGCCGTCTACCGAACATGTGAGCAAAAAAATGCCCTACAATCTATCTCAATAACTCATTTAACAACCAGCGATACATATAGCCCGTGATGCTATCCCATCAACGTTCAACAAAACAATACTTATATATTTAAGTAAGCAACTCTGCTACATAGCCTCGCGAAAATCACTATAATTCATATGAAATAATGGAACCCATATTTATCATTATATAATACACGGAGTCCCCTAAAGCGAAACGGCCTCACCAACCCAATTTCCAGACTAAGCAAGAGTACTGGCCATCCAGCTGCCATGTTTAGGCCAATAGGCCTTCTTTTTTGAAAGAGATCAATTTTTTTTGGCCTTCTCTGTTTAGGCTGATAGGCTTTATTCATTCTGCAGAGGACACTTGTTGCTGTCTGTGCAGAGGACACTTGTTGTTGTTCATTCCCTGAGTAATGAACCCTGTATTCGATACTCTCCAAAACGGCCGATACACCTGTAATTTACAGTTGCAACAGTTTTGGTCGGTACTCTGCCACGAAGTTCCATACCCCATGATTTCTGCGTTGCACTCTGCCACGAAGTTCCATACCCAACGATTTTTGTGTAACAATAGATTCTGGCTTCCATTACACATGATGAACATATCTGCTGCCGTGTCTGGTCAAAGTTCATCAACAACCCGTATTATCTCTATTTGTATTACTGTCTTTCTCAGTTTTCTGCTTATTTTTGTTTCAGTGTAAATCATGTTGTGACTCTTGTTTCAGTGTGAATAATACTATGACTGCTGCAAGCGGATTCAGTTTCTACCTTAAAGAGTAGGTTTAGCTTTTGTGCATTTTTTCTCATAATATATTTGTATGGAAATTTAAAATCTGCTGTGTTTATAGCAGAAGAGTGGAAAAATACTATGTGTTTACATATAACCTATCCTGTGTTTACAACCGAGAACAAGGTACACGCTTAAGTGGAGCAGCTTCAAGGGAAAGCAATATAGCAGTGTGGAAACTACGGGTGGGTATAATAAATATGTTTTTAATATTATGTGCAAATGGATCATAACAGAAGATGGAAATCTGGTTGTTTATGTATGTGGAATGAACTCACAGTGTTGTTATTGTAATGTTTTAATTGCATAACTTAGTTTGCATGTAGATCATTTGGCAGGTGTGATTGTTTATGTATTTGGAATGAACTCACAGTGTTGTCATTGTAATGCTTTAATTATAACGCTTTAATTACATAACTTAGGTATGCAACATGTAGATCATTTGGCAGGTGTGTTGTTAGACTTGCTTGAAAACCTTTTTAAATTCTTGCCTTTACAACGACTGAGTGTAGGAGAAGCTCTAAGTCATCCAGTCTTTACGTATGGAATGATCGAGGGCAGGAGAATCTCTAAATCATCTATTCTTTTCAGATGATTACTATTAGAAGGTTTGGAAATAATCCATGTAGTTGATCTCATGCATTGTTTGACTTGAAACTCTTACCTTAACCTTAAGGATGTACGTAAATTTTTCTTGTACTTCTAAAGTATTTAACATGCTGGTGAAAGGCACAATTGTTTTGCGATGGCCGAGAGTTTTCATAGTGCAAAGGCAATTGTAAAACTAACATAACATTCATTATTTTAGCAAAAGTTTTCTTCTGTTTTTAAACTATTTGATATGCATGATATGTTTTAATTTGGTTTTGTAATATATATTGTAATACTAATTCTATTATTAAATGGGCCAAGTATTGATCTTTATGAGAGTGGCCAGTGGTTAGATATATTGGTATCTTGGAATATTTCTCCAATATTTTTTTTAAGTGCTTTCTTTCCATTTATGTAATATTCTCGTTAGTGCTTTCTTTCCATTTATTTAATATTCTCGGGAAAACAAAAATTTCATAATTTTATTTTGAAATTTTTTTTAGTAAGTGAGATACGTTTAGGAATTTTGCAATTTTTAATTTATGTCTGGTTCCTCAATTGCAAATAAATGACTACGAATTCCTAAAACCATTACAGAATTAAAGGGTCTTTGTTGTATGGAAACATCTCGAATTTAGAATGTGGAATTATTTGTATTGTTATTGTGGTTAATTCATTTATTGGTGATATTATTACATTGCAAATTTTCCTTTTACTATGTTGCTGACTTATTAAAAATATATATATATATGTGTGTGTGTCTTCATGAAGGCAATTTATAAAGGCAAACAGATTGAATTTAAGTTAAAACTAATGTCCCCATTAAATAGGGGATTGGGAATGCTGAGATAGAGGAAATTTTTTAGTTTAACGTACTTAAGGGCAACTATGAAGACAAGGAAATTTTTTAGATTAACTTAGTGAAGGAGGACAATGAAGGCATTTTTTAGATTAATTTAGTGAAGGGAAATAATGAAACCTTTGCAGGAATTATTTTAATGGAAACTATAAAGAAAAATTGTAGGAATTATCTTACTCAAAAATTAAATCATTATTCTTTTAATGACTTTTGGTTATAGTTGAAGAAAAATTTCTTTATAAAAAGTAAGTAAATTCTAATAAATATCAAGACTTTAACTTTTTATCTTTATAATAATGATATTACATTATTATATTTTTAATCAAATATTTATTATATGTATATCTATCCAATTTAAAACTTTAATTTTATATTATCTTACCATTTTAATAAACAAAAATTCAAAATAAAATTCAAAAAATTAAAATATATATTATATATAAATATAGTTTGACATAATTATTAATATAAATTTTTTATTTTTTAAAATGTGGAAAAAAGAAATTTACATATGTAAAATAGCTTTTAATAATATTATTTGAAAAGTATTAATTATTTTTATTATTATTTTAATGATATTAATAATATTATTTTAAAAGTATGAATTATTTTTTTATTATTTTAATGATATATATTTATAAGTATAATTCAAATATATATTTGAATTTATAAAAATATTTTTAATAATAATACTTAAAAAGTATTAATTATATTTTTTTTTGTGTATTTATAAATATAAAAAAATTATATAAAATAATACATTTTTGTTTTTACAAATATAAATAATTAATAAAAATAATATAATTGGTTTATAAAATATTACAATTGTATTTTTACAAATATAAAAAAATGTAATAATGAAAATTACAAATTTCAATATTACAAGTTATTAACATTTATTTAATATATTTATTAAAATTATAAATTATAAATAAATAAATTAGACATTTAAATTAGCTAAATGTATTTTTTAATTCATAAAATATTTAATTAGGCATTTATTTTTAGTTTTAGATTAGTGTTGAATTTACTATAAGATAGTTTTAAAATCTTCCATATTTATAAAAATTTAATCAAGAATTTATATTTGGTATTTGGTTTTACTGTAATGCTGAATCATGAAAATTACAAATTTAATATTACAAGTTATTAAAATTTATTTAACATATTTATTTAAATTATAAATTATAAATAAATTAATTAGACATTTATATTAGCTAAATATATTTTTTTGATTCATGAAAGATTTAATTAGGCAATTATTTTTGGTTTTAGAGTAGTGTTGAATTTATTATAAGATAATTTAAAATCTTCGATATTTATAAAAATTTAATCAAGAATTTATATTTGGTAATTGGTTTTATTGTAATGCTCAATTTAATATAAGATAGCTTTAAAATCTTTGATATTTATAAAACTTTAATCAGGGATTTGTATTTGGTATTTGGTTTTAGTGTAATGTTAATTTAATTTTTTTACATACATGAGACAACTCCCATTTGCATTACTTCATTGTTTTCTCAGTCAGTGGGGAGTGTTCCTTAAAACAACTTTAGTTTTGTAAATATTTTAGGTCTATTTTTTCTAAATATTTACCTTTAATGCAAAAAATCCCATTGCAACTATGCAAAAGCCCTCAATATCCCATACATATATTTTCATTGCCAAACGTGTTGTATTAGTCCAGAAATCATTAAGTTATATAACAAGGGATTTGGTGGACCCAGTGTCTACTCTCATGTAGACAAAAAAATACTTAAGTTTGACGTCTCAATTGCTATTTTCTTGTACAAATTTTTTATTTAAAACCCTATCGGCTTCTCTTTGCACCTTTTGGAGCAACTGCTAGTTATAGTGTAGTTTAAATACATTATGTTTTAGTTTTTTTTTTAGTATTTTTTTTATTTATTTTGCTTGAAGTTTGGTAAAGATTGGTTAGATTTGTAAGTTTAAACTATATGGTATGCACAATTTCAACATTCATTTTTTTTTTAATTTTAAGAGAAAAATTATAAGTTGAATCTTTTATTGTTCTAGAGAAATTATAAGTTGATTTTTTCCAATATATTGGTTTCATAATTTTGTGAAAAAAAGTAAAAAAAATTAGTTTAAATGTGTTATGTTTTGGTTTTTTTCTAGTAAATTATTTTCCATTTATTTTACTTGAATCTTTGTAAAGATGTGTAAGTTTAAACTATATGATATGCACAATTTTAGTATTCAAATTTTTTTAATATTACATATATTTATGTATTAAAAAAATATAATTTCACTAAAAATTGTTTCAAAATATAAAATAATTAAATTATGTTTTTTTTGGTGCATTATCCTTGAATCCAACCTATGTATATATCCAATTTTAAAGTAATAGGCAAGTCAAACACCAAATTGGTATTGAGTGGTGTATGAGGCACAACAAATTGGTATTGAGTGGTGTATTTAAAACATAAAATAATTAAACTATGTTTTTTGGGTGCATTATCCTTGAATCCAACATATGTATATATCCAATTTTAAAGTCATCACCAAGCCAAACACCAAATTGGTATTGAGTGGTGTATGAGACGCAACGATTTCACTGCTAAAGTCTATGAGGCATACATACTCTATCTCCCAAATTTGTATTGAGTGGTGTGATGCAACGATTTCACTGCTAAAGTCTATGAAAGCATACATGCTTTACTTCCTCTAGATACTTTAGCATAACTTCAATAAATAAGAATATATAATCTACGAAAGTCTATAATACATATACTAATCTCCGCTACTTTTGAACATATAATTTCTTAGGAAAAACACATACTCTTAACCATTAAACCTATATATTATTAATACTTTAACATAAAAACGAGTGAAATCCACTACCTATTAATATACCGATAACAACTCATATAAATATATTCATGTGTATTTGAAAAGGAAATCGCTATTACCGTGGATCGAACCCGGAATAATTTAAAAAGGAAATCGCTATTACCGTGCATCGAATCCGGAATAAAAACCGATATTAATTTACCCATTCGTATTTTGAAAACGAACTCGCCGTTGCCGGGGATCGAACCCGGGTCACCCGCGTGACAGGCGGGAATACTTACCACTATACTACAACGACAGGGATGTAACCTCAACTAGTGGAAATATAATTTATTGTTTTTATCACACTTTTATAATCACCACGTTCCGATATATCCTAGTCAATATTTGTCATGTTCGCTAGTTACGGATGTAATGATCTTGATGGAATGATATGCAAGTAATCAAGGAGTGTATGCTATACCAAATGTGGTTTATGAAGGGGACAAGGGATGAGAAGCCCAAATGAGGGAGGTTCGCATTGTAAAGTACATCAACTTTTGCATGGGTATATTAGGTAATAATGATGGTAGTTTATTGTTGGCTTTAAAGATAAATAATTTATTACTAAGTGAAACTAAATTACTTTTGATGTTATAAGGAGTCTTGTCTTATGAGTTCTATGGAGATGGTTAGGTTTGATGATTTTTTATTTTAAAATTAATATATTCAAAGATGACTTCACACTTAGATTGGACATCAGATTCTTTTATGATAAAATAATGATGTTTAGACTAATGTTAAAATAGATAAATTTCAATAATCATATTGATGGAGTAATTGATACAAATGCCGAAAGGCTCTGGAGGGTTATGTTGATAAATGAAGATGGAGTTAGGGGCCAACTAGAAACAAACAAGAAAATAGGCTAGGTTTATATTGATGTAGTGAATGTGTCAATGAGATGTTTAAGATTAAGAAAGGTGGTGTTTTTTTGGTTATTTAATGTTTAAGATTAAGAAAAGTGGTGTTTTTATTAGTTATTTAGTATATGTATCAAAGTTGTTTTTTTATTATTTAGTATTATTGGTTGTATCGTTTTGCGAATTTTATAGGATTAACGAAAAGTATATTGGTAAAATGAAACGAAGCATTAAAATGGGCATGGTTGGCGAGTGTAGTGAAAGAGCTCATATGAAAAATGGAAAGAAATATTTAATTAGAGAAAGTATTTGTTTTTTTTAGTTTGTTAGTTTGTTCACAAATGGGTAGGACTAACTTGTAGCTTGAGAAACCGCAACCCATGCTTATATAAACAATCAAAATCATCCATGGATCGTAGCCGGTCTAGGCCACACCAACCCATACTCATGGTTGGATTTGCACCCATGGCATTTCGAATCGATGACCTTTTCACGATAGAGCGCCTTAATAGTACACCTTGCCAATGACCGTTCTATGCCTCATGGAATTTTTAAAAGGAGGAAATGAGGGCGAGCTTTGATGTAATTGTGTGTGCAAAAGTTACAAAACCATTTAATATGGTCTCATTGGGTGTAACTACACATTCAAGCACTACCTCGAGACACTCCATGGCTCCAGGTTACGCCCTCATAGGAGTTGAACCTTGCCCAATGGTGAACAACTCTTTAAGTTCCACCATTGGATCCAACCTTTTTGAGATTTTATTAAAAAAAGACACGGGGTGAGATTTGATTCACTTATGTATGTTACATGATTAGTTAATATAATATTTATTGTGCAACCATATGTCCCATGACTCTAGGCCCTTATGGAAATTAAACTTTCCCAATGGAAAAGAAATCTTCCTTTCCACCATTAGATCCAACCTCTTGAATAATATAAAAATACTTGTTATACTATAATTCATGTTAATTTTATGATTATGATAGTTATATAGAGAAAATAAAATATATAGTAAATAAGCTTTCCCTTGAAACATAGGGATCAAATATCAAGGTTGTTTGGAGTTAGAATTAAGAACATATGAAAGTGTAACTCACTATTTAGTAGTAACTTTAGTGAGCTTAGGACAATTATATACTTGTTTTATTAATAATTTATTAATATAAAAGTTGTTAATTCAGGTAAACACATGGCGGAATCTGTTTTTACTATTCATTCATTATGAAAGTGATTACTGTCTATACATGCACACAATTGAATATACACAAAGTAAGGTAATTTACATTTTCATTGGCTATTTTGTAGTAAAAATAATGATAAAACAAATTTGTGTTTCTTACTGTGGGACTATTGTGTACACTCTTTAGGTTTTGGGTTTGGTTTTGGATGACCTCTGGATAATATGGAGGATAAACTAATGTATCTTTTTCTATCTGATGTGTCGATGTTCCCATTGTGCAATGTATTTGGCTATAAGTTATGGGGCAATGTTGGATTGTCTTTTGTAGATCAATTGGTTATGTGTTTGGTCTCGAGCTTTAGCTATGCTACTGTTTTGTTTGGGTTAGCTGATCTGGTCATGAGCAATCTTGCTTTGCTAATGTTGGATTGGTTCTGTGGACCTCTATGTGAACTCTAGAAACCGATGTAAACTCATTTTGATTATGAATACAATTTACAATGATTTAAAAAAAATGATTATCCAAGATAAAACTAAGGTTTGAAAACCAAAATGTCTTGAGTTTAGATAAACCAAATTTAGTAAAAACATAATTAAATTTATAAATAAAAACATTATTATTATTATTATTATTAATCTTGTAAACATAGTTTATAACTAAAAACATTATTACAATTTTGTAAATTTTTTTAAAGTAGTATAAAAAAATATTTATTTTATAATTATTTAATAATTATTTTTTATAAATATTTTTATTTTTATTTTTATAATAAATTTTGATATAAAAAAAATTAAATAAATAAAAAATAAATTACATATATCAACAATGTTATAAATTAATCATTATATATTACAAAATTAATTTTTGATTTTTAAAGTGTAAAACTTGAAATTCATTAATAAAGAAAAATTACATAGTTACCCGTTGCATTTTCATACAGAACTTGGCATTTTAGACCTTAAAAAAATAAATAGGGAGACACAGTAATACCGTTGTTCTAACTTTGTAAATATTTTATTTATTTATTTATTTATATTTTTAATTATTTTTTATGAATATTTTTTTTTAATTTTAAGGAAATATTTTTTATTTTTTATAATAAATTTTAATATTAAAAATTAATTAAATATTAAAAATTAAAATTTTGTTTATTTAGTTATTTTTTATGATTTTTTTTTTTTAATTTTAAAGAAATATTTTTATTTTTTATAATAAATTTTAATATTAAAAAATAATTAAATATTTAAAATATATATATATATATATATATATATATATATATAAATTAATCATTATATATTACAAAATTGATTTTTGATTTTTAAAGTGCATCATTTGAAATTCATTAATAGAGAAAAATTACATAGCTACCAGTTGTAGTTTCATAAAGAACTTGCATTTCAAACATGAGCAAATAGGGAGACACAATAATAAAGTTGCTCCTCAAGATGGCAAGATACAAATGACAACTTAGATCTATCAGATATAAATCTAAGAAGATAACACATGTAATGTTCTATATTTAGATTTAGCAGCAAACTACTCAAAAATTAATGTCACAAAATTCATAAACACATTTTACAAATTAATCCACAAAATCGAGATCAAACTACAAATATATAATCTGCAATCTCAAAATACGAAATAAACACATGCATGAAATCTTAGCTTTATTTATCATAATATAAGAGCAAGTTACATGCTAACTCAATAATTGAGATAATAGCCTAGAAGACCTCCAAATATTCTACTACAAACTGATGTCGACCTCCCACAATAATTGCAACTGAAGAGTACAACCTATGAATCTTGAATGGATCCACCAAGGGAAGAGATGGGTGTTCACTCACTCTCACTAAATCACCCAAGGGTTTTCATCTTAGGGCTACTGCTGCAGTAGAGAACTGGGTTATCAAAACCTCACCACATTACACAAATCCAAGATGTCTCCAAATAACCTCCTCCTCCTCTTTTATAGATATGATGGATAGATCCCCAAGGCTCTAGAAGCATCTTATTTTATTATTTTATTATTATTCTAGAAGCTCCTCCATTGACTTTATCTTAAGTGACCTTTTAATTTTATTTCACTTAAGTCACTTTTGGGCCTTTTCCTCCAATTAATTACTTTTCATTAATTCAATGACTAATTGAAGCCATTTTTAATTAAGGAAAATGGTAAATCATCCACCATACTCTCTCTAGCCATTAGAAGTCTCTCATCAACATCCCATCCTGTAGATCTTCTCGTTCTGGTTCCAACGAGCTATTACACTAAGGTGTTCGATCAAATAAACTTCCCGGAATGCCACCTCGAGCATAACTAATTAAGTTAAGCTCCATAATAATGCTATTTTTTTATTTTTTTCGGAATACAGCAAAACACAAGGAAAGTTGTGCGGATGATGGAATATGCCAAGCGAATGGCATTGGATCCCATAAAAACTCCTCGAAACTCCCCTGTGACCCTTGATGATGTAATCCTACTCCTGCGATGTGGCCATTACATACCCTAGAGACCCATCCTTATATTATAAATGAAAATAAAAATGGGGACATGACAAATCCTCTCGCCCAAATATTTCTTTCCCTCAAGCAATCCACATCTGTCCACTGTAGCAACATATCGCAACTGATACCAGGATCCCATATGAACCACTGGTCCACATCATGCCTTTAAGAAATCCAAACATAACTGGATCCCTCAATACTTGGATCCCAAGACCATATCTGACTCATCCCTCTACCAATAGATACATCTAGATCCCAATTCCGCCATGGCCAATCATCACCCAAATCCCATGGCCCAAACTGTGATTTGTCTTTGGCCATAGATGTTACTCCACCAGTAGAATACCAGCTCATCACCTCTCTCCAATCCAACCCTTGGCATACACCAAGGTTAAACCCACTATGCTGATGGAGTGATGGAATTCTGATGGATGACTAATCTATGCCCTGCTTCCAACTAGGGCATGTAGTGTCCCCTATCTCTAAGGGCCCCTATTGTACTACGCTCCTGACTAAGAATGACACTCCATCAATAGGATACCAACTTATGATCTCCCGCCAATCCATCCTATGAGAAGGATCAAATGCCTATGAACCTGTATATGGGAGAAGTACCCATTGTTGCACCATGCCCAACTCGCACTACCTTTTTCGGTCCATCAACAAGATCTGCCCAAGAAATCCCACTCCTCTCTCTATGTACTCTTGGAAAGGGTTGTTACCTAAAAGTACCGCAACTTTTCCAGTTGCATGTGCATCTACCTACACCTCATGAGTGGGTGGGCCCAAATATGGATGCACCACCATCTCAAAAATATCCTCCCACATCTAACTGGAAAGACCAATCTCCTCCAGTCTACCAACCTGTTGTGAATCTATCCTGTCAGGCTCCAACATCTCTTGATGACAAGTGTCCACAAATAGTACAACCCTGATGGTTGTCTGTTCATATGTATGCTCCTCATCAATGGCTGGTACAAAATAATGTTTCTCAACCCCCTCTATCATGGGCTTAACATGAACCTCCAAATAGCTCTCCACAAAAGGATCATCATGCATACCATGGATATCATCCTCATCAGCTGACTCATGCTCCACCATACGTTTCTCATGCTGAATCGTCACTGGTGACTCATCACCCTAAATGTATCATATAGTTTCCATTTACTGCTCACCATACACACTAAAATATAAATTTGGCCCACTATCAACAACTCCACGTGACTTCTCAAGTTCCTCAGAGTCATCCTCATGTGAAATCATGGACTCATCCAAATAAGAATCCTCATCCTAGAAGTCAGGAATAATCTCCTCCTGCTCTACCCCTATCATCTCCTCCGCATCACTTAGGTATGAGGGGTTAGGTCCCCAAGGTTCCTTGTAGATGAAGCAAAGACCCTTCCTCAACTCATTCCTGCTGCATGGTTTGTCACCACCAATCCTCCACAACTCCTCCTAGGTCAATCGTCTCTTGAACATACCAATGTTCTACTTAACCAACCTTTCAACTAGTTCATAAGTAGTAGGTGAAACCAATTGTTCTCTCCTCCAAATGGACAAAAATATAGACTGCAACCTCCTACAAATGGCATCATATCCTCCCATACATGAGGACAAAATGGATTGCATGTGTGTTATGACTGTGTCAAGATGATGTTTCCTAATGCTGAAGAAGCATTGGAACATATGTAGGATCAAATCGTCACACTCCAACTCATAATACCTAACCAAGGCCATAAATTCTAAAATCTCAACCTTCTTCCCAAAGGTAGGACCCTCACTCTTATCCAAATCTTGAAAATTATCCACTATCAATCTGAAGACTCTCCTCATTATATCATCACTGTAAGGAGGTATAGGTGTGGTCGACATCATGATACTACTGATATAGGAAGCAACTGGAAGTTTGAACCCTACATAAGTGTTGTGGAGGAAATCACTTCTAAGGACATAAATGATCTCTCTAGTCCTAATGGGAGGATCTAGCAACGAATAAGTCAAATATATTCAACCTTTCCTAACTTATGCTAGAAAAGCACGAAGGAGGATAGATGTCCTACCTATTTCTGATGCTAATGCTTGCCTTTGGTGTTAGCCTTGCTTCTTTCATTTACACACTCACGATCTCCTCTCCGTTGGCAAAGAAAAATGCCTGCAAGGAAGAACAACTAGAGACAATAAACAAATATGAAGCATAACAATATCTAGTGTAAGCTATGTAGCATATCAAGGAGCACTATAATAAACATGCAATAATAAATACATTTATGGAAAGGAAACACATAATGTATTATTAATAGAATCTAAAGGGAGAAATACAACAAGAAGCCTTGATGTTGGAAACCTCCTTCAGGCGAGACTCCATGTCCTAGCCTCAACTCTTCAAACAACTTCCTCCTTCACAAATGGGTAGCAATTAGGCATGCTTCAGTTCATAGGATGGAAACCAACCGAGAGTGGATGGCAGGGGTTTCATTTATAGGGAAGGAGAGGGAGTTGAAGATCCATAAAAGGTGGGATGAGTTCCACATCTTAAGGGAAATATCCATGGAAAGAGGATCCATGGCCATGAAAGGGAGGTCTCGCTCCTATAATCAACAACCTGAAACCACATCGTTGTTATCAAGGATGATAGTGAGGGAAGATTCTCCACAATTTTTGGGAAAACTGTCTGAAGAGGACCAGCGTAGATTTTCCTGAGAAAAGTCACACTACCAACTCTAGACACATGTTTTGAAAAAGGTGACAATTGTGGGTCATCAACTATGCAAAGCGCGTTGGGCTTGTAAAACAAGGTTTTTGACAAGATTTTCAAAATATTTTTAAATCAAGTCTTCTTTCACTTCTTCAGGGATGTTCTAGGCATGTTTGATGGAGAACATATTTTGCGACACTGGTGGCATCACGAAACAAAGTGGAGTGTGAAAAAATATTGTATAACAGATTCCCCCTAAAGCATGAAGTCATAACAGAAAGTGATGGATGAAGTGATTTACAAGTAAAGGCAAGGACTTTAGAGAACCACTGTTAGGAGACCTGCAAATCAAGCATGATACAATATATATGAAATCTATGATGTAATTAGGCCTAGCAATACATTTATAAGCATGCATCTAACAATACATGGATCCATGACATGGGCACAACCATTCGAATGAAAAGGATCATGAATATATGAAGACATGAATCCATGACATGGGTGAAACCATCCAAATAGAAAGGTTCATGTGTACAATAATGAATAACTACACACAACCTAGATTTATCAAAGGAAACTCAGGGTCTTCACCTCTATCTCGACCCATCCAAAGTATGAATCTGACCATGTGAATAGATGTGTTGAATTCGAACATTGTAGAAACTACCTGATTACCAGTCAATGATGTAAAGCATTAACATGTACGAGAGAAACCACCAATGATGATGATGGATCTCAAGGTACAACAACATAATCTACAAGTGTGAACAATGAAGCTGAATTAGAACACTTTCATAATCATTTGATTGAAGGCCAAGGATGTGAACCTATCATCGAATGCAAATAACCTGCCATTGAAGCATGCAATATCCAAGGTACTTAAAGGGGGTTTCTAGATCATCTTCCCAGATAATGAGTTGGAGTCAACAGGAAGTGATCCGTCAAAGGAGGGCCATAATTTTTCCCACATCATCGACACAAAACATAGCATTTGCAGAGTCGATAAGAGTGATTTCAGGATTGTTGCAGAAAAGGTCAAACATGGTATAAGTGGTTTGAATTTGCAGATGGGGCTTTTTCTTGAACACGACTCCATAATTTTGCAGCATTTGACTCAAAATAGGTTCAGAGGTCATGATGATGAAAGGATATAATCGAATGAGAGGAAAATGGATTTCCCAAACTCTGGAAGGCAAGTTACAAAGTGAGGATGTCCCAAACCTAACACGAGATGCAGATAAGTGTCATGTTCAAGAGCGACATGATGCCTTTCAGAGGAAATACAAGATATATGTTTCCTTCCATTTTCCCCCACTAATTCGATTGAGTACCTCTTTATTTTTTATAACAAGCTTGAAGAGGATACCATATGCTTAGCATATAAGTTCTCCCTTCGGATGAATCCATATTAGTAATTTTAAGGAGTCATAGGAAGGAGTCACTCGTTCTCATCATGGTGACAAGTCCTTCATCGTTTAAGTTTTACGAGTCCGACGAAGGGGTAACTCGACATTTTTTTCTTGTCTAGGGAGTTTGGAAAAGAGGTGGAAAAGAAAACTCCAGATGTCCCTTTTCGTATATATTCTCTCGAATCTGAAAAGGTAGAAAAAAATATCCAAGAGAACCTCTTAGTCATGTTTGACTAAGGTATTCATTTTTCATAATTAGTCTATCTCAGTCTAGAAAAGGGTTAAACTTATACTCAGTAGAAAAATTTTCATTTACTTTAACGAGCTCAAAAATACAGGTGCTTGATGATCTTTTCATTTTTTGAGAGTCAGAAAAAAGCTGAAATATGACTCGAGGGTGGTTCCTTTTTTTTTTAAATTTTTCACGAGACTGAAAAAGTGATAAAACAAAACTCGTTAGTTCATCCAAAATCAATTATTGTCGCCAATTTGTCACCACCTGTTGCTACACATGTGAAAAAATGTTACCCCGTTCGAGAAAAATATAATAATATAGGTAAAAATACATTTTAAATGGTAAAAGCACTTTAAAATTTTTATACAAACTCAAAAAGTAAAAATAAAATAAAAAATTACCTTTTGTAACTTGTGAATTGGAGATCATTTTCACCCAAACTTACCCTGATCGTCAAGTGAGGAGTGTGATCAAACCAGGGTACTATTTGATGAGTTGCTAGTCACAGGTAAGAGCTTTGTCCTTCCTCTGCATTTCAATGGTATTTTTAAGTGTTTTCATCCATTGAGTAGGTTTCTAGGGGATCTTGAAGAAAATAGGGCTCGTGGGTGACTAACACAGGTTTTTCCCTTCGAGACCGCGTTGTTTGCCCTGACCTCCAAAAGACTAGCATGATGCAAGCACAAAAAAATTCTAAAATAGTTGCACTGGCACCGATGCACAAATTGTTTCATTCAAACTCAAAAAATACCCATTGATTTCCAAATTTTCCTCCATGAAGGCTAATTAATCTTTGTTTAATGATGTTTTGCAGGTGTTTTGCTGGAGAGAAATGGTTATTGAGTGGAAGGAAATAGTTCATGAAATATAAGACCATCAAGAAGCACAAAACCCTCATTGCATAAGGGCTCTCCACGAATGTGAATTTCTCAAGTTATTTCATACCCCTAGGATCAGAGCCTAGGTAGATTTATTACAACATTTGCTGAGATGGTGGGATGTAGACCGCCAAATGTTCGTGATAGGGCACCAATAGTTGGAAATAAAGGCATCAAACATATACTTCATTACTAGGTTGTCCAAGAGGGGACAACGAATTTAATTATCAGATGCTCATATAGGAAGAGAGGGCACGAATATGATGATTACTAGGCATTGTGCCCATGGTTCTCGCAAGACCAAAAGCGAGAAAATTGTCATCAAGGATGTCAGGGAGCTTCCATTGAAAACAGTTCTATTTACCATAACTCATGTGGCTGGAGTAAAAGCTCTCCACGAGGTGAACAAATCTCACCTTCAGTACGCAGTGGAATTCTTAAACCCTAACATAATTAATTGTAGTGAGGGGTCACTAACCAATATGAAGGACCAACTCACCAAATGCAAGACAAGGAAGCTGAAACAGTTTGGATATAGATCGATTCTAGTTGCGTTATTCCTAGAACGTGTCCCATTGTTTAGATATCAGTGGATGTAGGTGGACATTCCCGAACCCAGGGAGCCATAGTTATCATGGTGGGCAGAGTTGATACCTTGTCATGGAGGTGGTCAACAAATGCACTACCCACATACATTCTTCATAAGGCTCTGACAAGAACTATTCATGGTAGATGTCTAGGCCTATGCAGTGACAAAATTCACAAGAGATCCTGATCTCCCATTTCCACTAGGGACACAGTGGAATGACTCAAGTAAAGAACTATTTTTTAAGTTTTTTCCAATTTTTTATTTTTTTGTTATGTGAACTTAGATTAAAACTTATGATATTTGCAAATGTTGGACCAGAGATACCTCCAGGGGTTTCTCCAATAGCCAGGAGAGTGGCACATCAGGTTGAGGATGCCTCGTACATCGTGGGATCTGGCCCTATGGTAGAGATAGAGTGCAACCTAAATGCCTTGACTAGAGGCATTCTGTAATACACGACTATTGATAACGTACCACTCTGGTACTAGAGGCAAACCATGGGAGTGTCATCTAGACTATGTCAAATGTTGGGCCTAGTTGTTAGAGATGTCACATGTTATCATGAGCACCATGTCAGTGGATAGACATTTCCTTGGTCTTCATTTTTTGCGTTTGTGTGGGCTCAAGGAGCCATGTGTTTCAGAACACATATTTTGATTTTTGATGTGATAAAAATTTTGCAAACTCTATATATATACATACATACATGTTTCACCCAATGTATCTTAATGTTCCTATCATATCAAGGTTTTTCTTTTTACAAGTGTCACAAATTTCTATCTAAAACATGATTTTCCAATGTATCTGTCAATGTATTTAGATGCCTTGGAATGTGTTGATAATTTATGTAATCAAAATTTGTTTTCAAGAGATGAACACACAAATACATTCTTAAAATTTGAGGATTTCTGATGGAATAATGCTTGTTTAAATGAGTTGTGAATCAAGTTTAACAACAAACACCCTAATACTAGAGCAATAAATTTGATAATAGTTCAATGACTGCACTATATTCAACTATAATGTTAGTTGTACATCCTCAACATATACCTTGTAAACTCAGTAACTCATTATTGGGAGCAAAGAGTGCCCACCTAGCGGAAGATAGATTCTGTGTACTATGACAAGTGCCATAAGAGAAACCGACATAACGAAGAGGGTTCGTCAACATCTACAAAACAAGTGGAACACACAATAAGCATGGAAAAACATGTTTGAAAATACACAAATAATCACACCAAAAAACTGCACACTAATGAAACACACATTAATGTACAAAGTAGCCATGAAAAATCAAGCATAATACTTCTTAAGGTAAAGTCCATTGCAGGGCTCAGATAACTGATTTCCATCATAATCAATCAACTCATATGCACCATTTTGTTATACACGTTTAAAAATATAGGGTCCATGCCATATGGGCTCAAATTTTCTAGCACCTAATTTGTCGTTAGCTTGATCATATAACAAGACCAAGTCACCTTCTACATATGTACAAGGGGTCATGATTTTGTCATATTGGGATTTAAATCATCTTTTTGAGTCTCAGTTACTAATGCAACAATGCTTCGAGTCTTGTCAAGAAGTTCAATGTAAAGCAATCGTTCTTCCTCGGGTGAAGTACCAGGAAGAAGTTCGACATCTAGTTTGAATGATGGAATCTCACACTCAATCAGAAGAGTAGCTTCCAAACCATACACCAATTGAAAAGGCATAAATCTGGTTGTCATATTGGCAGTGGTTTGGTATGCCCATAAAGATTAAAAAATCATAATATTCTAGTTTCTTTTGTGCATCCCAATGGCTCATTGAAGCATAGTGAATAAATCTTTGTTGAGCGCTTCAACATACCCATTGACCTGTGGGTAATAAGGAGTTGAGTTATCATGAAGTAGCCACAACTGAGCAGTAAGTTTTTTCATCATATAGTTCCAGAAATGGGATCCATGGTCAGTGATTATGGCCTGAGGAACACCAAACTGAGTTATAACATGGTTGAAAAGTATTTGAGCCACAGTTTCATCGTCGAAATTGTATGTAGGAGTCACCTCAGCCCATTTAGTGTAATAATCCACAACAAAAATGAGGTACCTATGCCACCGAGCCGAGTGAGGGTTACATGTCATGAAATCAATGCCCCATTTCGAAAATGGCCCAACGGTAATAACTGGGTGTAAGGGAGCGGGCGGGGATCATTGTTTTCGATTATATATCTGGCAAGCATGAAATTTATGAATTGCAAGTATGCAATCTTTGAAGATTGAAGGCCAAAAATAACTGATGTGAAGGATCTTCTAAGCTATAACGTATCCTAACATATGACCACCACAGGCTCCATACTAGTAGTCATTCAAAGCTTTCTCAACTTACTCATGGGTCAAGCACCGATGAAGGATCGAATCCACACCATTACGGTACAAGGTATCCCCAATAATCCGATACATTTGGGATTGGTATCGGATTTGACGTCGCTTAGAGCACGAAAACTATAGTATAAATGTTTGGGTTTGGAGATAGATGATGTTGTCTCCATATCAAGGGTCGAGAGTGGTGATAGTAGTATTGTTTGCAGTGGGAAGGTCACAAATCAATTGAACAAAAACCAATGATTTCTTTGACCTAGCTTTAGTGAATTCTAAGTCAAACTCGTACAAGATGACAATCCATTTGGAGTACTTTCTCCCAAGAAACTTACGATTTAGAATATAAGTCACAGGGTTACAAAAAGATATCACCATGGTTTTGTGTAGAAGGATAGAATGATGAAAACGTTGGACAGTGTGGACTGTTGCCAAATCCAATTTTTCCACATGGGCATACCGAGTCTCAGTATAAAAAATATTGTGGATTAGGTAGTATACCACATGTTCATCGCCGGTATCATCATCTTGAACTAGCACCATGCCAATGGAAATTTCATCAGCGACCAAGTGATCCAGGCGGCTCTAGAGACACACACAGGACAAAGAGGGTTGAGGGAAGCTCAAAAATCAAAGTGTTTGGATTGCTTTCGAACTAGGACCAAAGCATAGATCTCATTGTCCCAATCATAGCGGTGCGAATGGTTCGTCAAACTGAGCTCGTATGCGAAAGTTAGAGCTGGTAAAAGTTTCAGGTTGACTTGGTGACTTGGCAGGGTTAAGGAAGGCACAATTTCACATTTTTCTGTCCACCGGATTCTAGCCATCTCCGGCCAGATTCTGGGAAAAATTTTAGGGTCGTTAATTGACTCCTTCGGTCAATTAATATGTTTTAAATAAAATCCAAAATAAATTAAAAAAAGGATGGGTGGTGCGCCACCACCCCCACCACCCCACCCACACATATCATTATGAAAATTTTAAGGCCCAACGGGCCGTGACCCTTGTGGACCCCGTACCCACCATTATCAAACAAGTTAAAGAAAGGGTGGGCGAGGGTTGTCAATGCCACCACCCAACCCGTATATATGTAAATAAATATACATGGCAACAATCACTGGCAGCAGGTACCCAACCCACCACATTTAAAATTTTTTTATGATATAAAACTTAAATGCGCCCATTTTAGGAGGGTCGAGATTTGACCCCTCGACCTCTCCTCCAACAAATTCTGCTTTTGCCATTTCAGCCAATGACTCATTTTTGAAATATCCGCCCACATTTTAATATTTAAACTCATCATTTTAAAATGCGCCTAGGCTAGGGCAGAGAGGAGAGCGCATGCAGATTGAGGCAATTTGTAGGTGGAACCATGAGCGTGGAGTAGTAATTATGTAGGCAGAACCATGAGCCTTGAAATTTTCCCTATGAGGTAATTTTTCTCAATGTCGGAATATAGTCAAGTTTATAGTCATTTTTCATGGTTTTCCACAGGGAACGCAATGGCAAGGTCGAATTCACCTTTTGAGTTGCGGATTTCCAGTCAACCCATGGAGCAACAACGTGGAGGAATCTTGGGGAAATCTAAAAGATTCCTTTTTTCCCCAGATTTTCATTTCATCAAAATTCAGCAAATGGATAGTCGATTTTGCACTATTCAACGTCACAAATATGATGTCATATTCAGATTTTCCATCTGAGCTTTATATTTTTTGGTCACTTTTTGAAGTGAAGTTGCAGGTGTCAGCTTTCAGCGAGTGAGCAGTCGATTTAACACCTTTCGACTCCAAAATTGTGATGGTGATTTCAGATCTAGCAGCAACAACAACCATTCTTCAGTCATCTTTAGCATGAGGTATATGATGAGTTGATTTCATGTACTTCTTTTTTCCTGAGATGCTAAGTGCTATACAGATCCCTATGGATGTATGAGTCATGGGATCTTGTCTTGTTTTGTTATTGTGGTACTTTCTGTCATGGAATTGTATCATGTTTAAGATCCCTTTTATGTCATGTTGGCGAGATACTCCTTGTCACATGTATGTCATTGGGATCCCTTGTTTTCCATGTTGGCGGGATACTCATAGTATTTATGTGTGAGCTATTGTCATCCTGATAGGAGTCCTTTTTGTGCATGAGAGTTCTGCAGTGGAACATCTCATGGAGAGTTCTAGGAACTCATGCGTGAGGGCATTTTCCTTATATATCAGAGAAATACATCCATGTGCATATTCACTCCTTACAACACTTAATGCAGCAACCTACACCATCTTGACACCGAGGGTCGGAGATGTAGTCCCTCCTAAACGAACTCCATTATCAAACGACATGTTCTTATGATTGTTGATCTTGACATGTTATGTTCCTCTTCTTTACGACAAGTTGTTGTTCATTTATGTTTGTTAATGCTTTAATTAAATGAAATTATAATTTATCAGCTGAAGTAAAAGGTCTTGGTTAAGGGTAAGAATAATTTACCCTGGATCACCAAGTATAAGAAATAATCACGATGATAATTTAGGGGATGCAACAAAGGTGTGCTGATAAGCGTATTCTTTAATGCATCAAAGGATTTTTGGGCAACATTGTCCCAAACAAATGGGACCACCTACTTCAAAAGGCGAGTAAAACCCTTGGTAAGCTATGCATAGTTGGGAATGAACCGACGAAGAAATTTTTCCTTCCCTTTCAAAATCTGGAGTTGATGTAAAGAAGATGGAGGGGGTAAATTGACAATGGCCTCCACCTTAAGAGGATCAATTCAAATGCCTTCTTTTGACAATATGAACCCTAAGAGGTGACCAAATTCAATGCAAAAGACAAAATTATGAGGATTTAGCCGAATATTATAGTGTCGACAATGAAGAAAATTCGCCCGAAGGTGAGCCAGATGATCTTGAATTTAGCAGAGTGCGCAGGTAAATCTTCAAGATATGACTTAATGATATTTTTGATATTATGGAATGCATAAGAAATGGACCATTGGAAGGTTACACAAACATTTTTAAGGCAAAAAGAGATAATTTTATAAGCAAAATCCCCCCAACGACAGATATAGGTAGTTTTATGTTGATCAATAGGAAGAATGTTAATATGATTGTATCTAGAAAATCCATCCATAAAATAAAATATTTCACTTCCGACACATTCATCAATGATCTGGTCGATAAAGGGAGTAAGGTAATTGTCCTTAGGACATGCCTGATTAATATCTTGGTAATCGACACACACATGTATGGTTCCCTAATTTTTGGTTACTGGAACAATATTGGAAACCCAATATGTCAGTGGTATGGGATAGATGAAGCTAGCTTTAAGAAGTTTCTCAACTTCACATTTAATAACAATTGCCTTCCTGGGGTGCACCGGATGAAGACGTTGTCAAACAGGTTTTGTGTTCGGGTAGGTTGGGATCTCACGTGCTACAATGCTTGGATCGATGCAAGGAATTTCTTTGTAGGTTCAAGCGAATACATCACGAAATTATTTGAAAGGATCCATATAAATATTAATATCATCAAGAGAACAAAAGGACCCTATGTGAATGTTTTCAACTATCCATGGTTTCACAGAGATGTCGACGGGCATAATCACCGAGATATTTCCCATATTTCCTTTAGACAACACATCATGGATTTGAATGGGGAGTCTGAAGGGGAGAAATCGTTGTAGGGGAAACTAAAGAATCCATATAGGTAGAAATCTCTCCAAGGCTAGGAAGAAAACAAGAATGATGATGGATATCATTCCACATATTTTCTTCAAGATACATGACTTCATCTATGCTTTCATCAGTCGAGAAAGTCTCATTCAAAGGATCATCAGAATCTAAAGAGCTAATCTAAGAGGATTGTGAATATGAGTCTAGGACTGTACTCAATTTGTCATTGGTTTCATATGCATCCACGAAAGCAAAAGGGACAAATTGATAAGCTTGTTCAATGGGGCTGAGTGACGTGGAATCGTCAAAACGGTCAATCTGATTAATGTTGGGTATGATCTAGGGGTCATGGCTAAATGATATCATATTAACGGAGGTGAAATTAGTGGGAGGAGGAAAGGAAAAATTTCCCATCAAAGAGGACTCTTTGAGAATACCCACTCCAACACTCTCATAAGGTATAGTAGATTTCCCAACGTAAGGTACATTACCAGTTGAAGAGTTAGGGGAAAAGAAGGCTATATGGTCTACTATGAAGATCTTCCCTTGACGGGGGAAAGAAAGTACACGAAATAGAGTAGAAACCACACAAACCATTGTGTGAGTCCAACTATGGCCAAGTATAAGGTTATAATTAAGATTTGCATCAAGAAATTCTACCTCCATATTGACAGTTTTACCTTCTAACTAGATAGGTAGAGTGTTGATAATACCATATGGATGGAAACCTCTTCCATCGAAAGCTTCTAAGGTGTTTGGGGATTGGTTGAGAGGAGGAGAGCCAAGGGATTTCCAACATGAGATTGACATGATGCATGTGGAGGCTCCTTCGTCGACAACAGTACTATGAATAGTCTTTCCCATAACGACAACTTGTATGAGAAAATAAAGTTGAGGTGGTAGGCAAGGAACATGGTTTTCAACATCAAAAGTGATCAAGCTGGAATCTGTGGGATCAATTCCTCCAATAATGGATAACAAAGCCTTCCTTCGTGATGGACACATTTGAAGGAATTACAAGGCCGACATCACTGAGGATGTTTGAGCCAAATCTTCTACAATATTTTAGTGTTGGGAAGCTCGCGCATTTGGATTATATGATGATTTCTGAAGAACAAATTTGGGTGGTGGTCGAATTATGGAATCAATTCTATGTTTCTCGATATTGAGAGGATCAAAATTAGGTGAAATGGAGGAAGAGGGTATATCAGTGGCATCTTTATCCACCATGGGTTTTTCAGGAGTGAGATAATATTTTGATATGGTGGCTATGTGACTAGTACATATGGTCAAAATTTCGACACTTTAGTTCCAACACTTTTGACATATTGTCGGAATTTCCCTCAATTTTTGTCAATTTTTTTAACCCCGCCAATAAGCGTCGCTATAGCGATGTTTTGGGAGTATCATCGAAATATCGACGTTTAGGACAATTGTCGACATACCGACGTGTTGGGACACACAGCCGGAATTGCGATGTTTCGAAGCAAGGTTTTGGTCTTGCGACATTTAGAAGACAAACCATCAGTCTTGTGACATTTAGGGACAAATCGTTGGTCTTGCGACGTTTCGGAGAAAACTATCGGACTTGCGACGTTTAGGAGAAAAATCGTCAATCTTGCGACGTTTAGGGACAAACCGTCGGTCTTACAACGTTGCGGGACAAGTGCTGGTTTGCCTCCTAAACGTCACAAGGCCAACGTATTAAACCATATTCCAATTAAATAGCAATTAAACCATATTCCAATGTCAAATTTCTGCATCCAAAGGCCGAAGGTCCACGTAAGCCAAGGTCCACAAAAAAATGGCCGCATCCAAAGGCCGAAGGTCCATGTAAGCCAAGGTTTAATGCAATATGCATATGGTAAGTTCGTTTAACATTGTTTGGTGGTAAGTCCGTTGTGCCAACCCCCTCCCCATGCACCCAAGTGCCTGGAACCAAGAGCTTTGACAAATTACGGTGGAATATTAATGACGTTAATTAAGTCACTAATCTACACTTGAGCCACGATTAAGATGTCATTTGCGCTAATTGTGCTTAACGTTAAACTGAGCTTATCTTATCCTTAGTCCCACTTTAATCTGTTGAGTTTTACCCTAACTACCCTACCCCAACTCATAAACCCTTTTTCATTCTCATTGTTTTTGTTTCCGCCACTCTGCAATTCTTGGAGCTATTGGTTTGAATCCTTGTTATGCCATGAATGGGGTTCATCTCCTTGACCCCAGTGGTTGTCATGGCATCCACAAACATGAAATCCTTCGTTGGTTGCAGCACTGGAGTTACTTCCTCTCACTTCCAGGTTTCAAATTTTCATTTTGCAGGTATACCATCATTACTTCCTTTTTACTATTTTTTTCCGCTCATTTACCTGAAGGTTTCAGCTCACGACTCGGTGTAACTATTTTTTTGTGCTATGTCTCCTTTGCAGGTACATCCAGGATGCTTCGAGTCCATCTCCCAGGAGCTTAACAAATTCCATGTTGATGGTTGACAGGTATGCCTTCATGCCATTTTATCTGTCCTATTTATTTCAAAATATTTTATCATAGTGAAGTACCAAGCCATTTCACTTAGTTCTTGTAGGGTTTTACTCTATGAAGGTTGAAGTATTTATCATGGCACCCTTGCCACGACACTCGGCTTGTTGTAAAGTTAATGTTTTAGCTTAGCTGGGTAGTAAACCTCCGGTCCAAAATTGAGGGTTTTTAAGGGACCGCCTTTGTTTACATTAGGTTTGAGTCTAAGGCCCTAAGTGCCAAAATTATGTCTATGTCGAGAGGTTGTAGTATTCTAGCTGCACACTATGCAAGTTAAGTTTAGCCATGGTTTTTTATACACTACAAGGTTTCACCCTGAGCTTTTAATGTATTGTTATCTCGTTTACTTTCTATATAATTGTTACATTGCATGCAGTGTCGACCATATACATTATGACTGTCTTTTCTATTTTTTTGTAATCATATCCGAATTGGAATCTCATGGTAACAGGGTGGGGTTTTTACCCAGAAGAAACATTTACGAGTTTGATTTCATTTGAACAATGAATGAAGTTGATTGTTAAATTACTGTATGGTCATTTACTAAAGAAATTATGTCCAAATATTAAGTTTCTGAAATCTTTTTACTGTCTATTTACTCATTATGTAGCTATCATTCCTCTGGATGCATGTTTGTTGCGTAAGTAAAAATACCTTTGTTTACCCTATAGTACTTCTTTTATTTTACTCCATTTTCTGTAGGGATAGGCAGTCGTCAGTTTCCTAACTAGCATATAGCTAAACCCTGTATAGATTCGTTGAAGCTTGTTTAAATATGTCTTTATAACTAAGGATTTACTCTTTCTTTGTTTAAAATAACATTATTATTTGGTTCATGATTAGGACTAGCCTTTTTCTGTTTCAGTGCCAGTAAAAACTACTTTTACCAGTTTACAATATTCTCATTTAATTTATGCTCTGATATTTACGTTTAAATCTACCCATTTAATTCAAGTGACTGTTCTTGGTTGATTTAACCCCTAGGGGACCAGACTTTATTAGTTCCACTACTGGGCTCGTCCAAACCCCTCAGTAATATACCTCGCAGGAGCTTCCTATTTTACAAACTCTGCCCTCTTCCAAATGGAGGTTTCATATTTATTTTTTCAGAACTCGACATATTTAATTTAGTTTACTTAATGAGAACTATTACATGCTTTTCCTTCTTTATTAGTAATCTTAAGTTGTTTATTCTTTCTGGGTTTCCCAATGCTTTTCAGTTCAAAGATGAAACCTTGATCATTTGGAGGGTTCATGTACTTTTATCTATATCAAAAGCCTGGCTTATTGCTGATAGCTTAGCCATGACTCTATTCTTTGATGCTTCTTGTTTTCTTTACTATTTATTGTGATTATGTATGATCCATCTTCTTAGGTTGAGTCATGAGTGTTATCTTCTTTCATGGAGGGAGGGAGCCAATCTTGCTTTGAGTCTATGGGAATTGCCACAAATGGGAGGGGAATGAATGTCCTAGAGATTATACAGGTCCTTCTTCACCTAAAATTTTCTGCTTTGGGCATCTTTATTTTGGAGATGATCATAAAAACAAGGTACATAAATTTGCAATTCCAATAAAAATAAATGAACTACAACAACAAATTAACAACATAAAAAATGCTCACAAAAGAGAGATTTAAGGTATTAATAAAAAAATTGTCGACTGAAGTTGATACAAATTTTCATTTGAGAAATCATAATAATTCTACACTAACAGAAATAAAGAAGATAGAGAAAGAGAGAAGGCACAACAAAGATCCAAAAACAAGGATAAGAGCAATGACACCTACACAATTGATGTGGAAAAACCTAATGTTGTTATTAATGAAGTTGTACTAGCGAAAGAGCTTACAAAAGTTGAAACTCAAGTACATATTCTCGGAATAAATAATTATTATTCAATATCGATTAATTTATATAATTCATGATGTTATTGTGAAGTTAACTATTCACTTCACCAACAATCTCATAGCAGAAACAAAAGTAGTTCTAAACATAATAAAAATTACACTTAACAACTCAAGAAATAAGAGAAACAACAATAACATCGAACAAAACTAATTGAACCCTCTACATTTTTAGTTGAATACATCTCTCTAGGCTCATTAAGGTGATTATATAATATTATAGGTGAACTTGTGATCTAGCATTTGTAATCTATTGATATAAAAGGGGCTCTACACCTTTATGAAAAATGTTTAAAGGATCTAGGATTCTTGCTCTAGGGGAAAGCATTTGCCTTATCTACATCTACATACTTAGGCTTCTATGGATTTAGATCTCTTATGATCACCCTTATTTATTAACATCAATTCTGCATTCTAGTTCCCTAGTCAAAATATTGGCATACACAATATTGAACCCTTCCTTTCAAATTGTCCCAAGTTCGTTGTGTCATCTATTATTGAAAATGTAGTTATAGGAAATCTTGAACAAGGTTATCTTTCAACAAGGTGAAGAACACTTGTAAAGATGGAGTGTTAGAGTTTTCATACCTTGTTTCTCTGACAATTTTCATGTTCAACAACAGAAGCACACTAACAATAGCAACAATTTAGATTCTGATAGAACATAGGAGGTGCAACAATGTTAAAGAATGGTGGGTTGTTGATGAAGTCTTCCTTGAACAAGGAATGCACACTTTGAATATTCTAAAGGGATTTCAAAGTATAGTAGGGAGTAGTGGTCTAAGGTTATATTTCATTAGGTTCACAGATGGTCAATGTGATGATGTTTCCCTTAGCCAATAGGGGGTTCAAGGTTTTGTAATAATATATTACCTTGGTGGAGAACACTTGTAAAGTGGGAGTGTTAAAGTTTGCTTACCTTGTTGCTCTGACAATGTTCATGTTCAACAATAGAGGTGAACCAACAATAGCAACAATTTAGATTATGTTATAACAGAGGAGGTGGAACAATGATATAGAAGAGGTACATTGAAGGGGAGAGTTGGCACATGCATATGCCAACATCAGTCTTCTACTGGTATAATTCTACAAACCTCAAAAAAATTCCTTACACCTCATACCAATAAAGATTGGTTTTAGGACTGTGTCATATCACAACTCGAATGTGTGTGAAGGATAACTACAACTCAATTTAGTGGATCTATAATATTAATAGCCTCGGATCCTTGGAGGGGTTCTACTAAAAATATGCAATGACTTAGTTCCATACATAACTACTTAGCTCATCTAGGACAATAGACTTTGGTATTTATCCTTTCGTGGCTCAAATATGTGGGAAATATCAGTCTATACTCATATCCGGTCATGTGGAGAGGTAGTGGGAAGTGACACTTGGGGAGTTTCTAAAAAATTATTTTATTGAACAGTTAAAGATCTCAGATCCTTGACAACTTGCTTGTAATGAAAGGTGATCCTGCTAAAATTCTTATACATTATGAATTTCCATAAATAGGTGTCCTTATTGTTCTTATCCACCATGAAATTTAACTAACATACAAGGTACAATGGGGAGAAAACAAATATAATAACAAGGTAATTCTCATACAAAAATCACGAGTTATGCTCCCAAATTGAAAAAATATATATCATTCATTCACCAAGTGGATTATGTACCAAACATAATTATACCAATAAAAGTGTTTCCAGAGCATTCACATTCCATCTTCATAAGCAAAGATCAATTTCAATGATTAGTTTAAATAGTGATTTTTTTTTGACCAATTTACCATGAGTTCATTATGGATCAAGGGAAATGAAAAATGTTCTAGTAGCATACCCAAGAAAAACACTTTCAACTACGATATTTAAGAGCATATTTGGGAACAACATGTGGCAAGTATTACCGTGTGTCCTGTCTTAACATTGTGGATCTAGGTAATTGTTTCTCACATGAAAATATGATATATTGCATTCTAAATTAAAACTAAGTTTGCCCTGTACTGGGTCAATATAACTTCATCTAGCCTAATCCTAGTTTTGTGTTCTTCCTGTTTTTCTGCTATATTTTTTCCTGATTAAAATTATTTTAGTCAAATTTGAAATAGGTCCACACCTAGCATTTTGGGACAAGTTACAACTTATTCCCACTCAATTTTCGATTCTTTCTTCATCCTTCATCCACTCAGTTTATTGTTTCTTGTTGTTGGCTCTGGATCTGCTACCTGATAACCAAGTCCTATGGTCATGTAAGAAATGTTGTTTCTTCTTTCTGATTTCTAGATCTTTTGTTCATGCTTTGTTATATCCGCTTCATATTTTATTCCTCTTCTGTTGGACAAGTATTTTTTTAAATACCCTTGATATCCCTATGGTCAATTGAGTAACTTATAAGTTCCTTGTTCTCCCTCATTTGAGAGACTTTGTTCCATGATATCCCTAATTTAAATTGAGTAACCTAAGTTTCTTGATTTCACTGTAGTCGAAGGAGTAACTATGATATTCAGGCAGGTTTTTGTTTGAATAACAAAATTTTTCTTCATTTAAGGGCATTCCTATATTTTTGTGCTCATTATCATCACTTCATTTGCAGGATTTGAAAGTGGTTACATCCTTTTACTTTTCTTTCTCTTTTTGAGAATTTTTAAATTATCAAGGAGAATTCCCTAGCATCCTAGATGGCTTTATCTTCAACTGTTTCTCTGCATAGGCAATTGTAGAGCTTCTCAATGCTCTTTTTCCATTGCATTTTTTTCAAGTGAATGCTTAAAGCAGGCATTACAACCAAGGTGAATGGTCAGTCATTTGCTTGCATCTTAAGACACTAAATATGGTTTTAGATTCAATGACTTGAATAGAAATTGGTTTAGGCTATTCTGTTATTTGTAGCTTCTGAAATATTGAACAGTTTCTTCAAGGTGTCATTTTTTTTCCATAAGATGAATCTTCCCAAAGTTTTAAGGGTAAATTAAACAATAGTTACCCAAACTTGTGGTGTTGGATTATCCTCGTTCTCATTCATTTGTAGTCGAAGGAGTAACTATGATATTTAGGCAGGTTGTTATTTGACTATCAACCTTTTTCTTCATTTCAGGGCATTCCTATTTTTTTGTGCTCATTATCATCCCTTCATTTGCAGGGTTTGAAAGTAGTTACATCCTTTGAATTTTATTTATCTTTTTGAGATTTTTTAAATTATCAAGGAGAATTCCCTAGCATCTTGGATGGCTTTATCTTCAACTATTTCTCTACATAGACAATTTTAGAGCTTCTTGATGCTCTTTTTCCATTTCATTTTTTTTCAAGTCAGTGCTTAAAGCAAACATTACAACCAAGGTGAATGGTAATTCATTTTCTTGCATCTTAAGACACTAAATATGGTTTTAGATTCAATGAATTGAATAGAAATTGGTTTAGGATATACCATTATTTGTAGCTTCTGAAATCTTGAACAGTTTCTTCAAGTTATTGTTTTTGGTTCCATAAGCTGAATCTTCCCAAAGTTTTAAGGGTAAATTAAACAATAGTTACCCAAAATTGTGGTGTTGGATTATCCTTGTTCTCATTCATTTGTAGTTGAAGGAGTAACTATGATATTCAAGTAGGTTGTTGTTTGACTGACAACCTTTTTCTTCATTTCAGGGCATTCCTATTTTTTTGTGCTCATTATCGTCACTTCATTTGCAAGATTTGAAAGTGGTTACATCCTTTGACTTTTCTTTCTCTTTTTGAGATTTTTTAAATTATCAAGGAGAATTCCCTAGCATCCTGAATGGATTTATCTTCAACTGTTTCTCTGCATAGACAATTGTAGAGCTTCTCGATGCTCTTTTTCCATTGCATTTTTTTCAAGTCAATGCTTAAAGCAAGCATTACAACCAAGGTGAATGGTCAATCATTTGCTTGCATCTTAAGACACTAGATATGGTTTTAGATTTAATGACTTGAATAGAAATTGGTTTAGGCTATAGTATTATTTGTAGCTTCTGAAATATTGAAAATTTTCTTCAAGGTGTTGTTTTTGGTTCCATAAGCTGAATCTTCCCAAAGTTTTAAGGGTAAATTAAACAATAGTTACCCAAAATTGTGGTGTTGTATTATCCTCGTTCTCATTCATTTGTAGTCGAAGGAGTAGCTATGATATTCAGGCAGGTTTTTGTTTGATTGAAAACCTTTTTCTTCATTTCATGGCATTCCTATTATTTTGTGCTTAATATCGTCCCTTCATTTGCAGGATTTGAAAGTGGTTACAACCTTTGAATTTTCTTTATCTTTTTGAGATTTTTTAAATTATCAAGGATAATTCCCTAGCATCCTGGATGGCTTTATCTTCCACTGTTTCTCTGCATAGACAATTGTAGAGCTTCTCGATGCTCTTTTTCCATTGCATTTTTTTCAAGTCAATGCTTAAAACAAGTATTACAACCAAGGTGAATGGTCAGTCATTTTCTTGCATCTTAAGACACTGAAGATGGTTTTAGATTCAATGAATTGAATAGAAATTGGTTTAGGCTATACCATTATTTGTAGCTTCTGAAATCTTGAACAGTTTCTTCAAGGTGTTGTTTTTGGTTCCATAAGCTAGATCTTCCCAAAGTTTTAAGGGTAAATTAAACAATAGTTACCCAAACTTGTGGTGTTGGATTATCCTTGTTCTCATTCATTTGTATTCAAAGGAGTAATTATGATATTCAGGCAGGTTTTTGTTTGAATGACATCCTTTTTCTTCATTTCAAGGCATTCCTATTTTTTTGTGCTCATTATCGTCACTTCATTTGCAAGATTTAAAAGTGGTTACATCCTTTGAATTTTCTTTCTCTTTTTGAGATTTTTTAAATTATCAAGGAGAATTCAATAGCATCGTGGATGGATTTATCTTCAACTGTTTCTTTGCATATAAAATTGTAGATCTTCTCGATGCTCTTTTTCCATTGCATTTTTTTTCAAGTCAATGTTTAAAGCATGCATTGCAACCAAGGTGAATGGTCTATCATTTGCTTGCATCTTAAGACACTAAAGATGGTTTTAGATTAAATGACTTGAATAGAAATTGGTTTAGGCTATACCATTATTTGTAGCTTTTGAAATCTTGAACAATTTCTTCAAGGTGTTGTTTTTTGTTCCATAAGCTGAATCTTCCCAAAGTTTTAAGGGTAAATTAAAAAATAGTTACCTAAACTTGTGGTGTTGGATTATTCTTGTTCTCATTCATTTGTAGTCAAAGGAGAAACTATGATATTCAGGCAGGTTTTTGTTTAACTGACAACCTTTTTCTTCATTTCAGGGCATTCCTATTTTTTTGTGCTCATTATCGTCAATTCATTTGCAGGATTTGAAAGTGGTTACATCCTTTAACTTTTATTTCTCTTTTTGATATTTTTTAAATTATCAAGGAGAATTCCCTAGCATCCTAGATGGCTTCATCTTCAACTATTTCTCTGCATATACAATTGTAGAGCTTCTCGATGCTCTTTTTCCATTGCATTTTTTTTCAAGTCAATGCTTAAAGCAAGCATTATAACCTAGGTGAATGGTCAGTCATTTGCTTGCATCTTAAGTCATTGAAGATGGTTTTATATTCAATGACTTGAATAGAAATTGCTTTAGGCTATACCATTATTTGTAGCTTCTAAAATCTTGAACAATTTCTTCAAGATGTTGCTTTTGGTTCCATAAGCTGAATATTCCCAAAGTTTTAAGGGTAAATTAAACAATAGTTACCCAAAATTATGGTGTTGGATTATCCTCGTTCTCATTCATTTTCTTGGCATCACGATATGATCTAGATGTTTTAGATTCATTGATTTCAATCTATTACATTGAAATTTATTCCAGAATCCATTCCTTTGTTGTTTTTGAAATCTTCAGTTGTTTATCTAAGGTAAATTCAACAATGCTACCCAAAGTGTTATTATCATTGGAGCATCCTGAAGGGTTTATTTTGTGGTGGGGGGGTGGGGTTGTGAAACTGATTGTTTAATTTTTTGAACAATAAAAATTATTACAAAGTGACCTCTCGACAAAAATGTGAATGAATTGAAGATTCAAATTCTTTGTATCTAGGAAAGTCAAAGGCTCAGTACGGGGGACAGACCTTTAGTACTTGTACTGGATTCAAAATTTCTATAGATTACCCCATCTCATAAACACTCCATCCACCATAAATTATAGGCCAAGTTTATTTTCCTCCTTGTACCAGAAAAAAGTTTCTAATATTTTAAATCTTTTGGGTGGGACAAAGATCCTCCTCCCCCATTTTTGAATCTCTAAGCAAACTCTACACTAGAGTTAATATTGAAAACCATTAAAACGTTCTTAATTGTTTACATTTCCATGATATTAACTGATTAATCTCCCTAGAATTATCTCTCTTCAACCTGCTGCAAATGGTTCTGGACCCCTTAAAGGTGGCATCCTGTTGGGTGCAGTGTGTGTCAGAGGTGGCATGCCTTGGTGTCTTGGTTTGTTGGCATGGTTTGACAACCTTGGTCGGTGTTTTCTATTATTCATTGTGTGATTGGCCTCCCCTGGATCTGTTCAAAAAAATAATTCATATGATGGCAATAATTGGACCTGTTGTTGCAATTGAAGTAATTTGTCAAGGTCTTTTCCTTTTCTTTTCATTTATAGTACAATTATACCTTTTGAGTGGGACCCTTGACCTTTCTTGTTTGATCTGGTTGTAGGTGATTCTGAAATTATTAAGACAGTCTCAGGAGATCAGTGAGCATCTGGGATGGTTTAGCCTGAGAATTGTCATTTTCTGACATTGTTCCAATTTTTTGAGAAGGTAGTGGAAAACTAGTGGGTACAAATTCTCAGAGGTAACGAAGAGAGTTTAATTTATATTGGAAAGGTAGAGAACTCATTTGAAACTAGAATTTAGAGTTTAGTTTAGATTTATGTTCTATATTTGGGAGTGTATTAAGTGCTGCACAATTTCGGGAAAAGGTTCCTCTTTATGCAATTTTCTCTAGTGAAAGATACTCTTTTTTATTTGATGCGAAAGAATTGATTTAGCTATTAGAATACCACACCCTATTGTTTCAAGTCATTGATTTTTGCAGGAACTTATTTGTCTTGATGATGGTTATTATGTCAAATCACAAAAATGATTTCTAATTATTAGTCAACACTAAATTTGGGTTGACCTTTACCACTATCTAGAATATCACTGCCATGAATGATTTATGGTATTAAACCATTTAATTCTTCATTATATGAAAAGATACCTTATAGTTGTTAATCATGTTGGATATTATTGCCAATATTGTGGAAAGTTCAGATGTGAAAGTGCACTACCTTATGTACAATGATGTTACAAGGCGAGGATTAAAGATTTCCACTTCAATTTCAAGCAGCAATGATAAAGATGTGATTCCAATTAAATTTTATATACTTTTATAGTAAAAAAATCAATAGTGGCCATATTTATATTCTAAAAATAATAGAAGTATATACCAATGTTCAATAAAATGTGGCAGTAGTCCCTTGCGTACAAGTAAACGTGGAGATCAACATCTAGCTGAACTGTAGGAAGTGATGCCTTTTCATTTGCAAAAATAAGGGAATGCAGAAATATAATTAAAACATAAGTATAAAGTGATATTGATGGTAAATGATGCGGACACAACTCACCGTATATTCCAGAAAGCATAAATTACTCCATAATGGTTGTATTCACGTGTAATTGGTATAATAATCTGTGTAAAATGTAATCAGTTGCAATAATCCTTATGCTATATTAGTTAAAAACAAAAACAAAAAGATTAGTGAAACATTAAGTGATTAATAATGTAAGATAATCCTTATGCTATATTAGTTAAAAACAAAAAGGACAAATTTCAAAGCATGATCAAAGTTAATTTTACAACGTTAATTTTTTTTTTTTAAATTTTATTTCCATAGGTATTCCGACGTTTTCTTCCGTCGGTAATACAATTTTATTTATTTTTTAAACATTTTCTTTCCGTCGGTATTTCGACGTTTTTTTTTGTCAGTATTACGACGTTAAGTTTTTTTTTAATTCTTTCCGTCGGTATTCCAACGTTTGCTTCTGTCGGTATTACAATGGCACTTAAAAAAATATATATATATTTCTATCGGTATTCTGACGTTTGCTCCCGTCGGTATTACAACGTTACTTTTAAAAAAATATATTTTCATTTCGTCGGAAGAGCAATGCTCAAAACATCGGTAATAGTGTTCGTTGGCATCAGAATAGCGACGTTTATAAACGTCGAAAGAGCGACGAATCGTGAAATGTCGGAAGAGTGATGGATAATTTGAAACATCGGAATTGCGACGACTCCAAAAAATGTTGGAAATATCGTCGCTCTATCGACAGTTAAGTCAAGTGTCGGAAGTCCGATGTTAGGAGAAACCAAATTTTTCCGCACCTCAAAACGTCACTCTTGGGACGCCTATGTGTCGCAAGAGCGACATTTTGGCCATCGGAATTTGGGGCAAATGTGCTAGTGTGTGAATAGGTTCAGTGCCACTCATGAACACTTGAGAGCTTTCATAAGTCTCACCTTGTGATTGGTCTACCAATTGCGTCTGCTGAGATGGGAAAGGTTCCTTCAGCAGATCTAGAATTCCTAGGGTGCCTTTTAGAAGACAACTTAATTTCGTGCAATGGGAGAAATCCTTAGTGTAATTACCTTCATCACAAAAAAAGAAAGGATATTTAGGCTTTCGCTTTGATGAATTGTCAGCAGACGACTTTGAGGAATCCTATTTCAGGGTATATTTCTTAGCTTTTCCTTTACACTTATTTTTACCTTTCGAGGATATATTTTAGCTGTGATATCTTGAACAAAATTTATCTCTCAGATTTTACCAAGATTATTTTGGTTTTTTTCAACATTAGGGGTTGCCATAGCTGGAGTAGATTTGGTACTACTAGACTGTTGAGTCACAAATCCAATAACTACACGATCAATGGGTGTTGAATATGTTGGCCTGGAAGACGCAGAACTAGTTAAAGGTTGCAGGGCACTAGGTAGCAATTCATACAACATGCTAGATTGTGAATAGACAAAATCCAAATACTGGGCATAGGCGATGAATTTTTCTTTAGACACACAACCACCCATGGCTATGTATTTAGTGATAGGAGGGATGAATGATTTGATAAACCATTATTTCAAAAGCTGATATGGGATGTAAAATTTGATGATACGATGTCTACGTCTCCATTCATGGATATGATCAGAGATATGAGTGGAGGTTGTATGCTACAAATATGTTAAAAGATGGGTTCCAGTCTCATACTAGACATGAAATTGGAAATGAGTGAGCAAGGCCATGACCAAATAATTGAAATCTTGGAAATTACCTCGAGGGAGCTTAATGTACCATTTAGCGGCATCACCGATCAAAGTTCCTTTGAAAAGAGGCTATTGGATTGAATCATCAATCCAAGAGTTAGTGGAACACCGAAGGTGGTAAGTGATAACATGTGCTTAAGGGTCTTCTCCAGACTTTCCTTCAAACTTGGGACAGTCGCTAGGTATTTTCGTTGGTACCAGAGGCCAATACTGTGAGTGTAGTATTGGGTCATTCGTGAGCTGTGACACATCTGTTAATTCCAACGTTTCCAAAAATGATAGTTGTGGATTATATGGGGTATAGGGTCTCTAGTATGCACCAAATTAGGTATTCCAACCTTGTTGGAATTGGTTATGCCCCCACTAGGGTGGGTTTTTACCATAAGGAGGCTAATAAGAAACAAAATTCCCAGATTGTTGTTGGAAGGGTGTTTGTTGGTAATGCCCTTACTGCAGCCATAAATATTGGTAAGGTCCTTGCTGCAACTGTTGTTGTGGGTAAGGTCCTTGTTGTAGTTGCTGATGTGGGTAAGGTCCTTGCTACAACTGAGTGTAAGGTCCCTATTGCAGTTGTTGGTATGGTCCCTGTTGTAACTGTTAATAAGGGAATTGTTGGGATTGTTAATAAGGGTTACCAGGTATAAGAGGATACATTCTAGATTACCCCAACAATGAATTGGGACCATACAAAATTTGGGGACCTGCTTGCGGATTGGTCGAAACACAGGACAATGGGATTTGAGGTTGCGAACATATGGTTGTTGAACATATGGATGTTGAGCATATGGCTATTTAAAAGAAAGTGTAGTCAAGGATTTTTAAGGATCTTGAAAATATTTCCCCATGAAATAAATTGACACAAATAAAAGTAACGTCCCACCTGGGTTAGAGATAGCAATAATGATTTGGCCTACCCCTGATGCGGGTCTATAGTTTGCGTAGCATTAGAGAAATTTTGAGGTCTAAAATGGGCCTCCTAAGAAAAATGTACAACCAAAATAAACTTTATAAGAACCAATAGGATTCAATATGATGATGTCAACCATGGGGGATGATTCGCCATTTTTGGGGTGAAAAAGTAAAAAGATTAAAAAATAATAAAATAATAAAACTACTTTTTCAACTTATCTCCCTAAGATTTTACTCGAATTTTGAGCGAGAGTTATAATTCGATGCAAAATTTAATTCCTCATCCAAGGAGTACCCATGTTGCATCCTTTCAATGGACCCTGCTACACGAAAAATGAGAAATACATGAAAAAACCTTATTGCAATAATGTTTTTCATGTATTTCTCATTTTTTCATGTAGCAGGTTCCATATAAAGTATGAAACATGGGTACTCCTTGGATGAGGAATCAAATTTTTCATCCAACGAGTGTTCCCACTCAAATTTTGAGTAAACCCATAAGGAGGTAAGTTGAAAATACAAGGTGAAAACATAGTTTTTTCTTTTTGGCCTCCAAAATTTGATGATGTAATTTAATATTATTTTCTTATTTCCAATATTATTTTATAATTTCCTTAGGAGGCCCATTTTAGACGTCAAAATTCCCCTAATGTTCCCACTGGAAATATGATGTACATAGGGAAAACGTTCTTTCCCCCTAGGTGGTGGTATAGAAGAACCTGTAGGTTGCCAAATCAAAGGGGGAACCATGGTTACCGTGGATAAGGTCAAAGGGGCAGAAGGCCCAAGAGTAACCTAAATTTCACCTACAGTTACTGTAGGTTGGAAAAAGGGCTGCATAAGCATAGCTACATTTAAAACAAACGAGTTAGAAGTAGGAGTGAAACCAGATGATCAAATAGGGTTATGATAAAGTGAAGTCGCAACAGAAGTGCTTGAAACAAGATCACTGAGAGAGGTGTAACCTGGTGGGACCGAGGATGCACTATGACCAAAAGGTGTATTTTACGCACTTCCCAAATATTTGGAAACATAAGGAAAGTTTTCAAGGGGGAAGAGTGTTTCAAGATCGACTTCTGGAGTATGAGTTGTAGATGTCTCCAAAGGAGTACTCTGGGGTGTGTTTTCGAATGGAGGATCATCACCATTTGTCACCATGTGTGGCAGAAATAATTCTCAAATCATAATCCGAGACACCCCAAGAGAAGAGACCAAAGGAACATTGGGAGTATCAAAAGGAATATACTGGTGTGGAGGTGATAAATAGACAGGGTCGTCTTCTAGACCAAAGAGTGGATTTAGAGGAAAAAGTAAGAACTACTAAGTAGGCTCAAGACAATCTCAATGAGAGTCCTGGGATGAAGTGATCGAATCTTGAGGAAGTGGTCGGGAAGCAAGAGGTTGGATAGTTAGGATGATATGAAGTTCAATACCTTGGTTGTTAAGAGGTTCAGATACAATATACAGAAATCTCGTTTTGGACTCATTGAGGTGACCCATAAAATTTATAATGTGAAGGGGATATGAGAGGTGAAATTTGTGCATGGAACAATTGATGACTTGGTGTCTTTTCCACGATGAATTTCTCACAAAATCAATTGAGTGCTAGTGAATAATTTGGGCTTAATTCCAATTTACAATTAACCAATCATTTTGAGGCAAAAGGAGTTGTGCATGGGTAAGATGTTATAATGTGGGAATATTTTTTTAGAAATTAACAACAAATAAATCAATAATGGATAAGCTAGGCATAATGGATTACCAAGCAACTTTGAACTGCGATATACACCTTGGTGAAACAAGGAATTAACATACTGCAACCAATTTCCCTGAATGCCCTGTTCATTGTATCACAATTTACAAGGTGACCGACTTGGTTACCTATGTATGGATAGCAACCTAGTAGGGACTCCCAAAATATACGCGATGGTATGTGGGAGTGTAGTCTGTAGTAGCATCGTCTAATGCATAATCGTTTGATGAGAGATTTCCGATATACTTTCATATGTGGAGCGTTGTCCGATATACCCAAAGGTATGTGGAGAACGATCCTATATCTTCCGTACGTGGAACGATATATCACCCTCGGGATACAACGCTGAAAAAATGACAACCACGTTTTACGACGACAGAACATGTCTCTAGAATAGACCTCTAAATGTTTGTGTTAATTTCCAAAGGCTCCTTAGGTTAATCGAGGTAAATTTTAAGTTGATCTTGATTTATTCTTTGGTTTTAAGGCTCAAAGATCGATCTCACCTGAACACCTATAATGTAACTAATATGAGAAAAAAGGCTCTTTTCATTTTGATGAAAGCTGTCTAGGATAGGGAAGGAATTCAAACATTGATGCAATCAAACAAAGATGCGGAAAGAAATAGCTTCCAAACTAGAACTTTCAGTTTCACTTTTCAAATACAACAATGAAAGAGTAAATGAAATTAATTTCACCAAAGTTCACCTGTATGAATTTCTTTTTATTTTTCTTTTAAAATGAAAAATATGCACTTATTAACTTTCAACCACAAAGCAATGTAATATATGCTTGATGATAATCCCAAAAATCGATTTTCCAATGCAATGCAAAATAATGTAATTTTCATAAGCAATGATCAATTTTTTGAGAGAAAAATTAACAAATGCAAGATGCAATTCTTTTTTGATTTCCCAAAAGAACTAAAATGCCCATCAAATGGAAAATCAGTAACTCATGCCAGTAGTAATCACCCAAAGAACCAAAGATTCACCTCAAGCTCTTTTCACTACTTGGACATGAGACAAAATTTTGCAAGCCACGAATAATCTAACAAGAATAAATCAAAATGTAAAGCAAACATAGCAGGAAAATGACCTCAGAGATCAAAACATTCCAGAATTTCAATCAAGAAACCCTAAAAATTTCAATTTTAAAGACTAGCCCAGGAAGGCAGTAGTAACCAAGGAGTTAATAGTGACTGTTCACAGTGAAAAACGTGCTGACAACACTCTATTTTCCAGAGAAAACATGCTGAGCAAGGAAATATTAGGAAAAAAACAATCAAAACTAAAAGAAACTCTATATTAGACACTCTAAAGACTAGACTACTCAAAATGCAAACTTATAAGAAATAAAAATGATGGACTATAAGGCAGTTGGCCAAAATAATCAAACATACCAAAAATACTAGGAGGATTGAAGGGTTAATGTCTCCCCAGTATGGTCTCCATTTAATTGTGCAGGAAATAATTTTTGCAAACAAAAATGATCCCTCTAGTCCTAATGGGAGGATCTAGCAACAAACGAGACAAATATATGAAACCTTTCCTGACTTATGTTAGAAAAACATGAAGGAGGATAGATTTCCTACCTCTTTCTGATGTTAATGCTTGCCTTTGGTGTCAACCTTGCTTCTTTCGCTTACACACTCATGGTCTCCTCTCCGTTGGTGAAGACAAATGCTACAAGGAAGAACAAGTGTCTCAAACATATACGAAGCATAAAAATCTCTAGTATAATCTATGTAGCAGATCAAGGAGCACTACAATAAACATGCAATAATAGACACATTTATGGAAAGGAAACACATAATGTATTATTAATAGAATATAAAGGGAGAAATGCAACCAGAAGCCTTGATTTTGGATGCATCCTCAGGGGTGAGACTCCAAGTCCTAGCCTCAACTCTTCAAACAACTTCCTCCACAAATGGAAAACAATTGGGCATGCTTCAATTCATAGGATGGAAACCAAACAAGAGTGGATGGTAGGGGTTTCATTTATAGGGAAGGAGAGGGAGTTGAGGATCCATAAAAGGTGGGAGGAGTTCCATATCTTAAGGGAAATATCCATGGAAAGAGGATCCATGACCATGAAAGGGAGGTCTCGCTCTTATCATTAACAACATGAAACCACGTTGTTGTTCTCGAGGCTTCTACTAAGGGAATCTTCTCCTCCATTTTTGGGAAAACTATCTGAAGAGCACAAGTGTGGATTTTCTAGAAAAAAGTCACGCTGCCAGTGATAGACACATGTTTTGCAAAAGGTGACAAGCATGGGTCATCAGCTATGCAAAGCGTGTTGGGCTTGTAAAACAAGTTTTTTGACTAGAATTTTAGATTTTTTTTGTAAATCAAGTCTTATTTCACTTCTTCAGGGATGTTCTAGGCATGTTTGATGGAGAACATATTTTGTGACATTGATGGCATGGCGACACAAAGTGGAGTGTGACAAAATACTATATAACAACAAGGATGTTCCAAAAAATTATGTTGTATGATTACACGCATAATTGGTTCCAGAGCGCAAATCAAGATCTTCCCATATGACTGATGCACCTTGGAGAGGAGTGGAGCAAGTTCTTCTAGTTTGAGAAGGGATTTTGTTGTTTTAATCCCAATACTTCTTAAATTCGTTCCAAGTGCATAAATTTTTGGCCCCAATTCATGTTCTTTATGTGACTGTGCTTACTGTAGCAAAGTAAGTATCCCCTTAGAAAGGGATTTTTTGAGTTCTATTGCTAATTTATATAGGGAATTTATGAAGGTTTTATCCATATTTTAGCTAAATAATGACAAGTACATCAAACTATTTTGTGCATGACTTTGATTGAAAATAACAATAAAAGTACATAATAGTAGTTGACTCAATACAAAGGCCTCTCACTTCAAGAAATACTCAATAATTAGATAGAGGTCCAAATATGAACAACTCATGTAGACTCACCATACTGTCTCACTAACTTAGCAACGATTAAAAAATTTCTTTGAGAAATTTTAACAAACAGTTAGCAAGTAGTACTTTTGTCAAACACTATGCTGATAAAGTGGAAAAACTTGCAACATAAGTAAGTATGAGAGGAAAATACTTGAGAGAATAATAATGCTCAAATGAATTCGATACCACACTACATCCATGCAAAACCTAAGTGAAATTTTATACCCAAGTGTTGTAAATGACCTAGACAAGTAACACACACCTCCTAGAAAATATTATTGTTGCTATTGATGAAGAAATGGAGTATTACCCTCAAAACGACTCAGAAGATTATGAAAATTTAACTCGGAGATCCTCACACCAAACCCATAAAATCCCAGAAATTGTTTGGCTTAACTCCAAGCCAATATCAAAATCACCAAGTGGTGTGAATTACACAGTTTACTAATAAAAAAAATTTGTTGAAGTAATGTTTATGTCCAACCTAAATATTTCCCAGAAAATTTTGAAAATTTAACCATGGACTCCTCTCACAAAACCTAGAAAAATATTGGGTAGATTATAATTGATCCAGAAAGCCCCAATTTAGTGTGAATTTCTGAGTCTTCCCAACTATGCACATTGCTCCAAATAAGATAAATTTTTACCACAATGCTCCAAATCTTCAATCCTGCAAATTCACTGTAAAATCACTGGTTCAAATGAGATAAATCTCCTACAAAACCTTCGGTAAATAAATTGGTCTACGTTAGGAAAACTAGGTCTAACAATTAAAATCAACCCCAATACATAAACTTGGCTTTGACAAATAAACTAGGTTTCTACAAACAAATTGGGCTCCAAAAAATAAAATTTCTTCAGAAAATATCCAAAATTAATTTTGCCAAAATTTTAATAATTCCAGCAAAAATTTGACAACCGGTGAATCACCATTTTTAATTGAAAAATTCCACAATTTTCTAGCTCCAACACCTACAAACAAATTGAGAATTTTAATCCACAAACTTATCTTTTAGGAACCATATGGAAATATGACAACTTTGTTTTTAACTCACAACTGGAAAAAATCATGCTTTGATACTAGTGTGATGTTCCAAATATAAATTTAACAGCAAATTGCTCAAAAATTAATGTTGCAGATTTCATAAGCAGATTTTACAAATCAATCCACAAAATTGATGAAAAACCATCAATATATAAACTATAATCTAAAAATAGAAAATAAACACATGTAGGGAATCTCAACTCTATTTATCATAATATAAGAGAAAATTTACATGCTAACTCAATAGCTGAGAAAATAGTCTAGAATACCTCCAAATATTCTGCTACAAACTAATTCCGACCTCCCACAATAACTGCAAATGAATAGTACAACCTATGAATCTTGAATGGATCCACCAAGGGAAGACATGGGTGTTTGCCCACTCTCACTGAATCACCCGAGGGTTTTCGTCTGGGGGCTACTACTAAAGTAGTGAACCAGGTTCTCAAGACCTCACCACAAAGACAATACACAAATCAAAAAAGTCTCCAAATGACCTCCTCCTCCTTTTTTATAGATATGATGGATATATCCCCAAGACTCCAGAAGCATCTTATTTTATTATTATCTTATTATTCTAGAAACTCCTATATTGACTTTATCTTAAGTGTCTTTTTAATTGTATTCACTTGTCATTTTTGGCCCTTTTACTCCAATTAATTATTTTTCCTTAATCAAATGACTAATTAAAGTCATTTTTAATTAAGGAAAATGGTAAATCGTCCACCATGTTAAAATTATGAAATTTTGGTCAAATTACACTATGGATAGCTCTGATGGTCGATATTATAATTGCATTAGATTCATATTTTCGAGAGAACCAAAATCGAACTACAGATCTCCCTAATCGGTTAAGCAGAAGTTAAATTATGAATTATTTTATCTATTAAAGTGAAATGGAATGGGTCGACCTAACCACATGTGGAATTTAGTCAAGTTGACCTTAACCCTAAAAAAACCAGCACAAAACTATAAATAGAGGCAACCTCAAGCTCATTCTCACACACTTTCTCAAGCGATCTTCGATTTTCATCCATTGTCTTGGTTCGTCTATTTTTTCTTGGCTTGCACAGGTTCGACAGAAGAAGCTCGCGCAAGGTTCATAGCCGTGAGAACATAACTACATAATTTGGGCCAGAGTCATGAGCATAGTGTGGCAAGGTAGCAGCTAAGCTACCATAGCCGCGGTGTGAGCGTGTTGAGGTCGTGACTAGGGTTCATGGGCTAGATCAAGCTGATCAAGACCTCATCCGCAGGCACAATGAGTCTAGGTAGTGGCCAAAGAAGCTTCAGCCGCAGGTAAAGTGACTTGAGGTCACAGCTAAGGGTTTCTAGGTAGATTTGAGCTTGATCTAACCACCAATTCTCATGCATATGTTTGCAGTTAGCTTTGACAGTGTCCTAGATTCAAATCTAGGATTGGACAATTTTTTTCAGTGAGTTTCATTGATCAGTTGTATCCGAGGTTTCGTACCATTGTGGATTTGTAGATCTGCTCTATATATTTCCACTACAAGATGTATCTACAGTTCTCATTCAGTATTAGCATTATTCATCAGTATGCTACAACTAGTGTCTATTCATTTTAGTTCTCAGATTCAAGCTCCTTCAATAGAAGTATGTTTATGGTTTTATTGTGCATATGCTAGTTGTTTTCTACATTATGAAGATATGGATCTATGGATCATTGTACTGTTGTTTTTTTAATCATTTGATGATGATATAAGAAGAATAATTTTCAAGGGTTTTCCCCACAGTGGGTTTTTCCCTTTTCTTAGACAAACCCTGGTGCCTCTATATGTGCATGATTTTATTCATTTATTCCTTTACGTTCCATTACTTAGATGTTGATGATGATATTGTTCTTTCTATATAGTTGCTCATGTTGATGGTTAATAATGTAGATATGTATAATGATATAATTTTTTGGGGTGAATTTAACATGTTATTGAAGAAATGCAACTATCAAAGCAAAGAAAAATGTAGCTCTATGGAAAATTAACATGGTTTTAGAGCTGGGCTGAAGAAAATCCATGGAGATCAGCCCCATGGAGACACTTTTGATGGAAGCAAGAAGAGGATGGTGGATACCTAAAATAACTCTAGGGTATGAATAAAACCCTAGGTAGTCAGTGGATATACATTTTATAGTGAGTGCTTGAGAGAAACCTTGGTTTATGGTAAATTCTTGAGATTTGGTGTATGAAACCCTCACATGTTCTATGTGAATATGCTCAAGTACTTGGGATCGATTCGTCGGTAACACTGTTATGTGATCTATGGATGGCTCTTGAAGGTTAGTTCAAGAGGGAGAGAATCGTCTCTCATTAAAGATAAGTATTCCTTGTCTTATGACTTTATTTTTGTTAGGCTTATGGATCTTACTATTGTTTTGATCATTGCTTATACCTCTTGCATGTACATTTTGAATACCTGGATGTTTCTAACTTTCTTGATGAAATGTTATAAGTGGATTTATCTTGAGATATTTTTCAAATGTAGGAAATATGGTTAGATCTGGAAGTCGTAAAGAGGCACTTGAGCACTACAAGTTTCCTATGTGAAGGTGCACAAGTAATACCACTACGTATGCATGGTATATTGTATTCCAGCTGTAACATTGATGGCTAGGCCATCCCTATGGTATGTTATGGATGTCTCCTTCTCAAGTGGCTCATGCATGTGAAAGTGATATTTGGATTCATGATCCTGATGATGAAATGATGCACCTAGTATTAAAAATTTTGATCAGGATAATTTGATTCTATGAGGCTTCTTAGTGTCGATCCTTAATATAATGATATGCTTGATATTTGGATAACATCTATAATTTTGAGATCCTAATCCCGACTCTAGTGAATTGTACTCTTGACTCTTGATATGCATAAGACCGGTTGGATCTCTTATAGAAGGTTACCTCATTGATATGGTAATGATAATTCTTGTGATAAGCATGATGAAAGATCATGAAAAGAGAGATTTCACTCTTTTGGTTTATTGAATAACCTAACTTGATCCTATTGATCATGAAAAACATGGTGTTGATGACCATGATGGTATGAGATTGATGTTCTAGATCTCCTACTACCCGTGGTTATGGAATATGGTGAAATTAAATGCTCTAACTTGATGTATTGTTATTGGGTTCATAGGATTGTGTTGTCACATCTCCATGCTGCCCTGATCTTTCAAGTCCAACCCTTGATGAAATATTGATGACATGATTTTGATGATAATGATATACATGTGTTTATGATCTATCATATTTGTTGTTTCATGACTCCAGTAAAGACATGTTGATGACATGAATGACAAATGAAATTATAGTTCTATGATTTATGAGCATATGACATTGTTGATATAAAACAGAGGTTTGAGCCTCAATCACATAATGGAAGGCCCATAGGTGTGACCACGCCTATCAATATCATATTTGAAGTTTTGGTTTGAATCAAGGGATCTCTAACATGTCCTGCAATTATAAACTAATTTATGGAATTGCTGGAATTGAGCATGAAATCAGATGGTCACTTGGAAGATGTCAATTATGCAGATGTGCTGCAAATACTAGTAATATATGTTAGCAATAAAATTTTATATGTTTGAACTGAACTTGTGTTTTCATGTGACTGAGACATTCATATGAGTATGTCACTATTTCTGTGCGACATAATTTTGACATGATTTGGATAATTAATAAACTGTGTTTGGAAATTTTGACATGATGTTTAATGATTGAGATATGTCTAGAATTATAGATCTTACCATGATCACACATTTGGATTTTACATGATTTGATCTGGTGATATTTGAATTTCAAAAATGAAAATGATATGTGGGCATAGTGACCTTTAGTGTCTTATGTGAGTATTCAAAATTATGGTTCTATATTGGCCCGCTTATTCCTAACACAATGGTTGTTGTGACTAAGTATGAAGATGAAACATGCATGACTTAACCTTGATTTATGCACTAGCATATTGTAACGAAAAATTCTTGTAATGGCATGGTTGACTTGTTGACTTGACAATAAATGAAGTCAAGACTTGATATGAGCTCTACCTATCACTGGCTAGAATAATTGATACTATGATATCGATGTCTTTGATAATAGTTTTGGTTTGGATTCTATACTCTGATGAGATGATTTTTTTGACACAACATTTATTTATGTAAGCCTGAGTATGTTGGCATAGTAAGACATTATTCTTACAAATAGCGTTGTGTGATGCAATCTCCTCGATTCATATTTGTCCATACTTGACAATTATCTGACAAAGTCATGACAATGATATCCAAGGAATGGCCTTGATTTTTTATTATGGATTTGGTTTTACATAGTGATGGTCTACCCTTGACAGGTGATGAGCCTCTGATGATCTAAGTTAGAGGGATATGGCTTCTGAATATAATAATTATGTATCATGGCACGATGAATCAATTTCTGGAATTTGGGAAATAAATCCCATGTTGCAAAACTATTGAAATGTATTTTTGTAATGTAAATCCTTGGACTCTCTAGGTTAAAGTTAAAATGTTTTTGAACTTGACATGGAATCTGATAGTTTATTGAAGAATTGATGTTCCATTTTCAACATCCTTCCATACATGATGTGTATAGAACATTATTAAATCCATGGTTGAGCTACTTCATTCATAATTTCTACCAAACATCCTTTTGAAATATCTGCATGAAACATTCTACTTTGAAAGGTTGATATATTTCTCCCACAATATGTAGTTGCATGAATGAAATGATGATGGTTGGGATTATTATTGATTAGAACATTTCATTTCTTCCTTAATATGAGATACGCCATGATTTATTGGATGAGAGGTCCATAGCATGACTGAGGTCGGGTAAAATGTTGTTAGCATGGCTAGCTGTGAGGCAGGAGGTAGAAGCTCCTTAGAGATTTTTCCGAGCACGATCTGGATAAGTCATGGATACACTGTGATCACATAGAATCCCATATAAATATATTTGGGACTATTATTTCTCCATTCATTGAGATAATGCAGTTGTTCGAGACAATCTTATACTTGTGATTGAAACCTCCTTGAGAGGGAGGATGATTATGATATCTGTGTGTGATTCAAACCTCTGTCAGAGGGAGGATGATTATGGTATCTTGTTGTGATTTACATGATTACGTATCTTCTAACATAACATTTTATTTGATGTCCTATATGAAAAATAATCAAATACTATTGTGATAAGAAGATACGAGATATGAGTATGATGAGAGCAGTGCTGATCGAGGATACTGAGCAAAATCTTCCTCCCTGTCTGAGTTCCCAGGATGAGGAATTGAGATGGAGTGCTCCTGGGGTTGAGGGATCTCTGGACAATAGGTAGCTTCCCTATCTATTACCCAAGGTTGATATGTTGCTCCCCTATCTTCATAGGGTCAGAGATACTGCTCCCCTATCCGGTCTATGCAGAGTATACCCCAATTGGCATAATACCCTCAAGTAAGGCTTGTTGGGAATACCGCTCCTCATTTGGCCAAATAGTTGAGAGTGTAATTTGGGTGTACAACCAAATTCGATTATTATGCAGGTATTCTACCACATGAAAATTTAGGGTCATCAATGGGAAGATCGGTAGGCAATAGGATGGGTTGAGATAACCCTATGTGGTTTCGGTTTGAGATTGAGCTCCCCGATGTGATACTAGGGCCGAGATGGGCTCCCTGGCGTGGATGGATATCCTATTGCTATATATGGGGTTTTAGAGGTATAAATCCCCCATGAGATTCCGAGTTGAGATGTGCTCCTCGATGCGGTTACCGGTTGAGGTGTGCTCCTTGAATATATTCTCTCCAATGATGATTGATGATGATATTTTGGGTAGAAGCCCATTGGAAGAGATTATGAATGATAGCCTAATGAATGAAGGGTGGTAGCCTAAGCTTGCATCTAGTGACAAATTCTTATTATTCTAGATCCAATAATGTTCAACGTATGAGAATAAGCAATCAATAGATAAGCATGAATAAACATGAGAAGTACATTGATGATTTGTAATAGGTTCACAACATGATGACTACAAGACAAATATAATTATTGATGATATGTGATGATGCATGAAGATACCAGAATGGCATATTGATAGATGAACTGATATTGGCTGGTGGAAGTCTCCCTAGTTGAGAGGGAGTGTTAAAATTATGCAACTGCGGTCAAATTACACTATGGACAACTCTGATGGTTGAGAATATAATTGCATTAGATTACTCTTTTCGAGAGGACCAATTAAATCATGAATTATTTTATCTATTAAAGTGAAATGGAATGGGTCGGCCAAATTAGATGTTGAATTTAGTCCATTCAACCTTAACCCCAATCATACCCACACAAAAGCTATAAATAAAGGTGACCTCAAGCTCATTCTCAAACACTTTCTCAAGTGATCTTCGATTTGCATCCATTTTCTTAGTTCGTCTATTTTGTCTTGGCTCACACAAGTTTTATGAAAGAAGCCCGCGCAAGGTTTGGGATCAAAAGAAAGAGGCTCGCTCTGAACTAGGGTTTCTAGGCCATAGCCACGAGCACATATCTGTAGAATTCGGGCCAGAGTCGCGGGCACATAATTGCAGAATTTGGGCCAGAGTTGCGGGCACTTTACTGCAAAATTTAGGCCAGAGATGTGGGCATAACGTGGAAATGTAGCGACTAAGCTGACGATCCATAGCCACGGGCTGATGACGATCTAAGAAGAAGAATTTTCAAGGGTTATACCCATAGTGGTTTTTTCCCTTCTCTCAGACCAATCCTGGTATCTCTATGTGTGCATGATTTTCTTCCTTTGTTCCTTTACGTTCTGCTACTTAGATGATGATGATGGTATTGTTATTTCTATATATTTTTTCATACTAATGGTTAATAATGTAGATCTGTATAATGATATAATGTTTTAGGGTGAATTTAACGTGTTATTGAAGAAATGAAACTATCAAAGCAAAGAACAATGTAGCTCTATGTAAAACTAACACACCATACTCTCTATGGCCACTTAAAGTCACTTCTCAACATCCCATCCTATATATCTTCTCATTCTGGTTCCAATGAGCTATTACACTAAGGTGTTCCATCAACTTATCTTCCCAAAATTCCACCTCAGGAATAATTAATTAAGTTAAGCTCCATAATAATGCTATTTTTTGAATGTTGTCGGAATGCAACTGAATGAAAGGAAAGTTGTGCGAATGATGGACTATGCCAATAAAATGCCATTGGATCCCATAAAAAATCCTCAAAAATCCCTCGTGACCCCTGATGATGTAATACTGCTCCTGCGGCCTGGTAATTACATACCCTGGAGACCCATCCTCGTTGTACTATAGAGAAAAATAAAAGTGAGGACATGAAAACATACTAAATTTGACCAGAACCTAAACCATTTCCAAAATAACATAAACTCTAGATTTCTCCACTAACCATACTGTAGAGCCTCATGATTGCCTCATTTTTGACATTTCCTTTCGCTTATCTTTCCTTCTTTTGTCATCACCATCATATTAAACAAGTGTCAAATTGAAATTTTTGACTTGGTAAGGTATTTTTATGACCTATTTTCATATTTTGAAATGTTCCATAATTTGTATTTATCTACATAATTAACATAATTCTACAGTTGATCCACGTTTCTATTGCCACTGCCATGGTTCGATGTGTTATAAGGTTCCCAATGAGAAACAAAGTATGCGGGCAAGTGGAGAATGAGCATCTCATGGATTTCCTCCTATCTATCTTACCCAAATCAAGTAATAAATCACCCAGATGTGAAGTCAAAGGGACGGTAAACCAAGTGCTGGAACAAGCGAGCGAAGAGTCTAAACCAATCACACTTCACGATTTTCTCTACCAAGTAGAAAATCATGAAGGAACGAAATTCTACTTTCTATTTAGATTTTAAGATAAGATTTTTTTAGCCCAAATAGGCATAAAATCCTCAAGACAATTAATGACATGCTTTTATAAAAACAGGGCCATCAAATGTATTAGTGTGCGAATTATGACGTGATTGTGAGCTTATCAAAACTACCTTTTATTCCTTGCTTGAATGAAGAAGTATTTTGGAGCTTCAATGCACATCTAGTGTTGGATTAGAATTGAAACCATCTATTGTGGAGGGCCCCTGCAATAGAGAGGGTTCTATTTCGTTTATGTTTTGCATTTAGATATTTTCCATAGCTTCGTTTTTATCATTTGATACAACCTCAAGTTTATGATTTCACTATGTTATTTCCAGAATTTCATAGGGTTATTTAAAGTAGATGCATGATTTGTTTTTATCATTTGATGTAGTTTCAATTTTTTCTTTTACTGTGTTGTAGTCATTTCCAGAATTTCATTTTGTTAGAATAGATGGTTAAATGATTTTTTTTTTGTCATTTGATGTAGGCTCATCTTTATATTTGAATGATTAAATTACATAAGTAATCTTAGTTTTATTTCCTTGCAATAGTGGTTTATGGTAGATTAGTTTTTCCTTTGTGATTTATTTCAAGAACATTGAAAATTTTCATTTCCAGTTTCAATGAGTTACTTTCAAGCAATGGTGATTTGATGATTTACTTTTTGGTACAAGAATGAGAATGCTTTCTAGTTTTATAGTGATTTCTGGCGAGAACAATAAATGATTCATTATTTTCTTTTCTTAGTATCAGTTACATAACATTTCATTTCTAAAAACACAAAAATATCAGCATTCTTTTTCTAGAGTTTGATTTTCTAATATTAGATTATCAAAATTCTTAGATACTAACAGATAAATCAATTAGGAATTTTCTTAAAAGATATTTGTTGTATTTTTTAGTTTAGTTGTAATTCAATTCATTAATCTCATTAAGAACATACAAAATAAAAACATCTTTAAAAACAACCTTCACAAATACAATCATCACAATAAATTAAGTAAGAAAGGCTTCTAGCATATATAGTGCACTTGCACTTCACAAGATTAATAAATCCAGTCGATAATTTATGATATCAATTTAAGAACATTAAATTGACCAAAAATTTTTGCGCCATTTCCGAGGAAGTGTAAATAGGAGCCTTTTATCTCTTGTAAAAAAAAAAACCATAAAAATAGAAAAATGGCATGCGTAGAGAAAGTGATTCTAGGGGTAGATTCGTAGCTAGAGGTAGAAGCTTAATTCCAACAAAACCACTCACTCAATCAAGACCTCGTAGTTCCACACCATCCACCCAAACTCAGATACCATTCTTGGCAGGTATACATATACTTCCTAAGGTATTAAGATAAAAAATTGAACCTAGGGATTCACCAACTTCATCAACTGAAGCAATTATGGAAGAAAAAGATCCCACATCCCCAACAGAAGGAGTAATTTTCCTAACCTCTACTAGAGAACAATTTTTAGCGCAAGAACTAGAAATCCCTTGTGAGGAAGAGGAAGAAGAAATCTTCTTTAATATACCATTGATAGAAGAACTATAAGAATTATAAGAACATACAATCCCAATCTTGGAATCTTATTTAAGTTCAGAAGAATCTACAATGGATGCAGAAGGGGAAGGATAAGTACACAACAATGATGAACATTTAAGAATTGGAGGAGGTGGACCTAGGATTGGAGGAGGAGATAGAGGTAGAGGAAGAGGAATAGGTGAAGTTAGGGGAGATAAAGGAGAACTAAATCCTATTGGATTTCCTATACTAATGAATATACTACTACCACAATGAAAAATATATCCCCCTCTATCCTTCCTAACTTCCATGGATTAAGAAGTGAGGATCTTGAAACATTTCTTTTTTAATTCGAAGTTTTATGTAGATCATATGACTACCTACTCAATTCTCAAAAATTTAAATTGTTTCCAACTACCCTTAAGGATGCAACATTGAAATGGTTCATGGGCTTAATAACACACTCTATTATAACATGTGAAGAGATGAAAAATGCATTCTTATTAAAATACAAGGATTATCACATGCATCATAACCGAAAACATGAAGTTTTTAAGATGATGCAAAGAGAATATGAGAATCTAGAGGATTTAATTGAAAGATTCAATTATAATCTAAAAAGGGATAAAATGGAAATTTTGGATCAAGATACTTTGAAATCTCTCCTACTAAAATCCATTAGCGATGAATGGATATATATCCTTAATGTTATGGGAAAAGGAGACATTTCTCAGCTATCATTACCTGATATTTATGAATTATGCATACCTATTTCAAGAGGTAAGTCAAGAGTTGGAAAAAATTCAAGAGATATTGTTCTCTCTAGAATTAATAAATATGCAGCTGGAACAGTAAGTAGGGCTGAAATAGGCAATTCGCTTGATGAATTTAAAACATATATTTTAGAGAGTCTTAGTGAAAAAATAGACACCTTAAAATTACAAAACAAGCAAAGAGTTGAAAGTGATGCCTTATCTATCTTTTGTCTAAGTGCAGGAACAAACATGCTTTAAGAGAATGCCCTCTTGATTTGAAAAGTTTAGAATCTTGTGTTATATGTATAGAAAATCATGAAACAAATAAGTGTTCTTCAATTTCAAGTCTTAAAGAGGAAATACTTCCAAACTAGGCAGATCCTCTTTTGTTTGTTGCTAGAAGACCATGGAAAGGATAAAAAACTCAAGGTTTCAACACTCATATGTATACTCAACCCCCACAAAATAACTGGACTGCACCAATGCCATGGCAGCCTTGGTCTCGATCCCAATCTTGGACACAAGGATGGAAAAATACTTATGGTATATATTCTCAATATCACCAATATCCACAATATTATCTGAACTTCCCACCACAAAATTTTCCTCAGTCTAGTCAACCATCTAAACCTCAGTTTCAAAATCAAAATCTACAACTTTTATTACCATTTCCATAGTGATAAAATCAGTTACCTTTCTAGCTACTTCCAAACCTAAACAATATAAATCCACAACCTGTTTACAACAAGGAGGGACAAAATTTTTAGATTTATATGATAAATCCATTATATCTTAATAATGTACAACTTAGATCTCGTAGAGTATTAGAAAATAAATTACCATTTGTTGTTGTTTAGGAAAAAGAAAAAGATGATCATTCTAATGAAGAAACATCTCTTCATAAAAATGAAAATCCTTAAAAGAAAAATATTTATTCTGAAGAAGAAACATCTCTTCATCAGAAAGAAAATATTCAAAAACAAACACATGATACTCCAATAAACCCAACTCCCATTGTAGAACAACCTTCAGTATCTGTCTTAAAGCCACCTTTCCCTGAAATATTACAAATTGATAAAGGGGTGGAAAAACAAATCATGATACCTGATTATGATATGTTACATAAGTTGAAGAATGTTTGCATAAAAATACCTTTGCTACAAGCTATCAAAGAAATTCCAATCCTTGGAAAGACAATAAGGGAGTTAAGTATAAAGAAACTAGGAAGAAAGAGAAGAGAAGTCAAAATAATACAGTTAGTTGGAAAAATAGCAGACATCAAGATGGGAAAAACAACAATACAAAAATATTTGGATCCAGGAATTCCCATTGTGAAAACACACATCAATGGTATCGAAATTCCAAACACATTGATTGACTTAGGAGAATCCATAAACATCATGAGTAAACAAACTACGGATCAACTAAAACTTCCAAATCTTCAATATACACCAACATTGTTGCAATTATAAGATAGGTATGTACTTAAACCCGATGGTGTGTTAGAAGACATTTATGTATCCTTATATTCTTGGGAATATCCAGCCGATTTTATGATATTAACACCTAAGAATAACTTAGGAGGACATCCATTAATCTTAGGAAGACCTTGGTTAGCTACAACTGATGCTTGTATCAGTTGTAGATCTGGTGATATGTTTATATCTGATGGTAGTTCAACAAATAAATTCACATTATATCCACCTGAAAAACAATGATAAAGGTAGAAAATGAAGAATGGATGGATGATGATAATGATATACAACCCATTTTCACTATCTCACAAATTAGTGAAGAAGATCAAATTTTCAATTCAATAGAAAATAATGAATTATCTTCACACTGTGAGAGCAGTCAAAATTTTCATGAACAATGAAATATTGAATATCTATCATCCAGACAGATGTATTTATATTCTATGGAAAAATTTGGCAATTCTTCAGTTGAAATATTTCCAAGTAAAACTTTAAATGTAAACAAAAATCTGGAAGAATTTCAAAAGAAGAAATTAATGCAAAAATTACAAAAAACTATTCTGCATATGCATGGGAATACATTGACATGAAAGGAATAAATCCCAAAACTTGCATTCATCACATATATATTGAAAAAAATGCCAAACCAATCCGACAACCTCAAAGAAGAGATAATCCAAACTTAAGGGAAATTGTTAAGGAGGAACTACAAAAACTGTTGAATGTAAATCTTATTTATCCAATATCAAACAGTCAATAGGTTTCACCTTTAGTAATTTTTCCTAAAATGAATGGAAAACAGAGAGTATGTATTTATTATAGGGATCTGAATAAGGCTACTTTGAAAGATCATTTTCCACTCCCTTTCATAGATCAAGTTTTAGATACATTACCAGGGAAGAAATATTTTTCATTTTTGGATGGCTTTAGTGGATATAACCAAATTCAGGTAGCACCAGAAGATCAAGACAAAACCAATTTTACCTATCCATGGGGAACCTATGCCATCCATGGGGAAACTATGCTTACCGAGTACTTCCTTTTGGATTATGCAATGCACCAACAACATTCCAAAGAGCGGTATTGGTTATTTTCTCTGATCTAATTCATGATTGTGTGCAAGTGTATATGGATGATTTTACAATTTATAGAAATTATTTTGAAGAAGCCCTTGAAAATTTGGAAAAATTTCTCATAATATGTAAGTAAGAAAATCTCTCATTAAGTCATGAAAAATGTTTTATGATGTTTACTGAGGGGATTGTTTTATGACACCATATTTCAGGAAACGAAATTAAAGTGGACTCATCTAAATTAGAAGTTATTTCCAAATTAGAAGTTCTAACTTGTCAAAGAGAAATTAGGAGTTTTCTCGGTTTCACTGGATACTATAAAATATTTCTAGAAAAATTTACAAATAATGCCTCTCCACTCTTCAAATTGCTTACTAAATATTGTGAATTTAGTTGGAATTCTGGTTGCCAAAAGGCCTTTGAAACTTTAAAATAAAATATTTTTGAAGCACCCATCTTAAGAGGACCAAACTGGAAATTTCCTTTTCATATTTCAACTGATGCTTCAAACACAACTCTAGGAGCTGTATTGGGACAAAAATAATTGACTCCTTATGCCATTTACTATACAAGTAAAAATTTGACTCCTGCAAAGTTATATTATACTGTTACTGAAAAGGAGTTTTTAGTTGTTATCCACGCCATCAACAAATTCAGACATTACATCACTAGCTATGAAACTTTCATTCATACTGATCATTTTGAAATTATATATTTAATGAATAAATCAATTACTAATGGTAGAGTCACAATATGGTTATTATTATTACAAGAATTCAATATCACCATTTTAGATCGACCTGGAAACAAAACACAGTTACTGAATTTTTATCTAGAATTCAAAATGATAATAATGATATAACTGTAGAAGATAGTTTTACCAATGAATATATTTTTGAAATATCTACTAAATCTCCATTTTTTATAGATATTGCTAACTATTTGGCCACAATGAAGTTACCACTGTATTTAATTCCTAGAGAAAAGAGAGATAATTCAAATGAGTACATATTTTTCATGGATAAATGAAGAATTGTACAAGACAAGTCTAGATCTCATCATTCGAAGATGTGTGAGAGAGGATGAAATGCCTGAAATACTAAAAGCATGTCATGATGAACCATGTGGAGGACACTTTGTTGATAAAATAACTGCTTACAAAGTCTTTCTCTTAGGATATTATTGGCCTTCCCTTTTTAAGGATGCCAAAGAATATGTTAAGAGATGTGATAGTTGTCAAAGAATGGGGAAACATGTTCCTTCAAATGAAATGCCTTTACAACCTCAGGTATTTATTGAACCTTTTGAAAAATGGGCTGTAGATTTTTTTAGACCAATTAATTCACCATCAAGACAAAATTGGTATATTCTTGTATGCACTGATTATGTCACTAAATGGGTAGAAGCTAATGCACTTTCTTTTTCTACCAGAAATATTGTAGTTTCATTTATTTTTTAGGATATTTTTACTCGTTTTAGTGTCCCAAGGGAAATTGTGACAGATCAAGGTACTCAATTTACATCCAGAATGGTGCAAAATATAGTGGAAGAATACAAAATCAAGCATAGAAAGTCTACTCCATATCATCCGAAGTAAAATGGACAAATACTTGGAAAGTCTTTCTGAAAAATCCAGGTATGGATACCACCATCTTTAAAAATGGAATATCTATCATATCACTTAAAGGAAAATTGAGGAATTTTCTATTAATAATTCAAAATTTTGTCACTTGCGAGGGAGGATTTTGATGCATGTTCTTTTATCATGTTAGACTGTTGATGATTTTTTATGAAGGCAGTGAGTTAAATCTTCCATACTTCTTGCTGCATAGCTTAAGAAAAATGTCAGGAAATGTTCAAAAGAGAATCCATTTTATAGACAAAACAATGTATCATCATGGGTTTATTAAAATTCTTATTGAATTTCACCTTAAAAATCTAGGGGATACTTGGGAAATTTTCCTAATTTGGAATCATTTCAAAGAGGGAAACCAAGAACAACCTAGTTGTAGAAAAGAAAATATGGGGAGGAAAATAAAATTTTAAAACCTTGTTAAAATTGAACAACAACCATCTCAGGAATGGTCAGAAGATGAAGTTCCCATTGTAGAACTTTTGGGGAAACTTAAGAAGCAAACTGTGAAAGAAGACAACAAAAAAGAAAAGGATACATCCACAGGAACAGAGGAGTCCAAGATAAGTAATAATAGGGAAAAAATTAAAAACCCTCCTCCATCAGTAAGAAGAAGTGGTAGACTCAACCAGACAATAAAATCACCATCTCAAAAAGAAACGGAATTTGTTGATTTAGAGGAGGAACCTAAGGTTCCATCACCCACTATTACTTCACCTACTCATAATCCAGGCTGAAGGACCCAAGAAATTGATCCTATATAACAAAAAATTTATGACTACATTGAATCTCTGGAGAGAAGAGCTACAATGAAGACAACAGTCTTAGATCAGAGGGAAGAAGCTCAGGCTCATAGTCCACAAGAACCTCCAGCTGAGAACACCTTAAGATAAGAGATTTTTGAGATGGAGATACTAAACAGGCATATAAAATAGGAGCATGAAGCCCTAAAGTTGTAGAACATGATTGAGAAAACTAAAAATGAAAATATCCTTTTACATCTGGGAATATGGTACAAGAAAAACAAAGAATTGAAGAAAAAGAATAAAAATATTAAAATACAAGTCATAAATTCGAAATACAAAATCCTAAAGAGAATTCTAAGGATGGTTGTGGCTATGGGAAGCAAGAAGGAAAATAAGTTAAATTTTGATGTTCTAGCATATTTTTCAGGGCAGATGTAGTAACATAACAAGGACCATCAATTTTTTGTTTTTGCATTGGGACATGCAATGACCTCCTCATGGGGGAATGTAGAGCCTCATGATTGCCTAATTTTTGACATTTCCTTTCGCTTATCTTTCCTTATTTTGTCATCTCCATCAACTCAAACAAGTGTAAAATTGAAAATTTTGACTTGGTAAGGTATTTTTATGACCTATTTTTCATATTTTGAAATTTTTCTTATTATTAGATTAAAATTTGTATTTAGCTACAGAATTAACACAATTCTGCAGATGATCCACATTTCTGTAGCCACCACCATGGTTAGATGTGTTCTAAGGTGCCAACTGAGAAACAAAGTATGCGTGCTGGTGGAGAATAATCTTCTCATGGATTTCCTCCTATTCATCTAGCCCAAATCAAGCAAGAAATCACCCAGATGCGCAGTCAAAGGGACAATCAACCAAGTGTTGGAACAAGCGAGCGAAGAGTTCGAAGCAATCATGCTTCACGATATTTAGAGTTTAAGATGAATTTTGTTAGTCCAAATAGGCATAAAAGCCTCAAGACAATTAATGACATGATTTTATAAATACAAGGCCAGCAAAAGTCTTAGTGTACAAATTATGACGTGATTGTGAACTTATCAAAACTCTTTTTTATTCCTTGCTTGAATGAAGAAGTATTTCAGAGCTTCAATGTGTAGCTAGTGTTGGATTAGATTTGAAGCCATCTGTTGTGGCGGGCCCCTGAAACAGAGAAGGCTCTATTTTTTTTTTTTTATGTTTTGCATTTAGATATTTTCCATAGATTCGTTTTCATCATTTGATACAACCTCAAGGTTATGCTTTCACTATGTTATTTTCAAATTTTCGTAGTGTCATTTAAAGTAGATGCATGATTTTTTTTTATCATTTGATGTAGTTTCAATTTATGATTTTACTATGTTGTAGTCAAATCCATAATTTCATCTTGTTACAATAGATGTTTAAATTATTTATTTTTGTCATTTGATGTAGGTTCATCTTTATTTTTGTATGATTAAATTGTAGAAGTAATCTTAGTTTTCTTTCCTTGCAACAGTGGTTTATGGTATATTATTTTTTCCTCTGTGATTTATTTCAAGAACATTGAAAAAATTCATTTCCAGTTTCAGCAAGTTCCTTTCAAGCAATGGTGATTTGATGATTTACTTTTTGTTATAAGAATGAGAATGCTTTCTAGTTTTATAGTGATTTCTGGCGATAACAACAAATGATTTATTCATTTCTTTACTTAGTCTCATTTACATAACATTTCATTTCTAAAAACACAAAAATATCAGAGTTATTTTTCTAGAGTTTGATTTTCTTATATTAGATTCTCAAAATTCTTACATACTAACAGATAAATCAGTCAGGACTTTTCTTCAAAGAGATTTGTTGTAGTTTTTAGTTTAGTTGTAATTCAATTCATCAATCTCATTAAGAACATACAAAATAAAAACATCTTTAAAAACAACCTTCATAAATATAATCATCACAATAAATTAAGTAAAAAAGACTTCTAGCATATATAGTTCACTTTCACTTCAAAATATTACTAATTATGGTCGATAATTTATGATAGCAATTTAAGAACATTAAATTGACCAAACACATAAGCTAGAAAGAATTGATTTTAAAATACTTTTCAATCAATAATTATAATTTAATTTAAAATACTTTTCAATCAATAATTTTAATTTACTTTAAGATACTTTTCATTCAATAATTTTATATTTATGTCGAGGCTAAGTGCTATTAAGAAAGGGCACTATGGGTTACCTCAAGTATTATTATTGAGAATTCTAGAATACTATTTATAGAGTGATATTTTAAACATTTTAGAATATTATTTATAAAGTGATTTTTCATTTTATTTTATTGTTTATTTATTTTCAAATTAAATTGTATTACTTCAAAATATCTTTATACAACAACAAAATAAATGATTGTTCATGTTATATTATGTTATAGTTTAGTTCAAAGGAAATTAGATTCATTGACCATGCATAAGAATTTAGATAATTCAAAATGATAACAACTATCACTATGAAGTTCATGACAACTAACATAAACTAAACAACATAAAGTAAAATACAATAAGTGGCTAAACATAACATCGAGAATTAATTGAAGTAATTGGGGTCAAATCTTGAGTGTTGGTTCTAGCTGGTGTACGAGGTTTCTGATCACAATGGAGATGGCTTTCTAGGTGATAAATCAAAGCATCCAAACTAGCAAGAAAAGAGTGTTTATATCATTGCACATGTTTGATTTCATTCAGGGAAGATATTATATCATTATTATCTTCATGTTTCTCCTTTAGGACCTTACCCAATAGTGTCTTCATTTGCCATCATAGGGTAATGGAATTCAAGTATTGGCCCCTTCTTCCCTTGGTGTGTCCAAGATCAGGAACCCAATTGGCTACCTCAACTTGCATTTTCGAGTCTGTTAGCCATCTATAAATTTTTCATATACTATGATGGCTAAAACAGGTCTATTAGTCTTCAAGAAACAAATTTCATGCAAAATATGTGACTTCTTGAAGCCTCTCTGTGTTCTTTATCCTTAAGAAATTCATTCCATTGATAACCTTCATTCAGATTTCCTCAAAAAAGTATTCTGTTGTTTCCAAAGAAAAAATTGATTTCTAAGGCCCCATTTCCATCATTTCATTCCCCCAGCTCATCTTCACAACTACCCCCATTACACTTATTTTTCCCCTTTACTTATCCTTCATTCCTTCTAAAAAGAACCCCCTTATTTACCCTTTTTCCCACTAAACCCTCTTTTATTTTAACCATGAAAAACCCTTTACTAAGGTTTAGGACCCTCCTATTTACTTATCAGAACCCTTTTTAGGCTTGAAAAACCCTATTTTGGCCTAAAAATGAGCCCTTTTAACATTTAGGCCTTAACCGCCTTTGGCTTAAGCCCTTAACCCTTTTTCCTCCATGTGCCCCAACCCTGGAACCAAGTGCTAAAACCTTTTCCCCTTCCGACATTTGCCCCTGGTCCTTTAAAATCTTCACAGGACCTGTCCCTTTCTTTTATATTCCCTGCCTTTCTCTAAAACTCCTCTCCCTTTGTAAAATCCTTACCTCGACTAAGGCACCCCCGATGCATCTTCACCATCGATCTGGGAGATCTTACGGCTATCGGGATTTCCCCACTTCCCCGACTCCTCGTCCACCACCTCCCCTAGAATCCATCTTCACTGTTAATTCCCAATGATCTAACGGCCCACACTTAACCCGATTAATTAACCCCACAATTCAACATTTCGCTTCGCGACAAAATAGTTGACGCAATTGTTAGGTCCCACCACCCCATCATTGCACATCTCTGCATTTTTCACGCTCGCTTACAACCGTGGATCTGCCCCCCCCAGATCGGACAGTTAACATTCATTTTCATGCCAAATTCTCACAAATCTCCCCACCATGCACCTTTAACACGAAATGAGTGATTTTAAAGGGATAGGTGTCAGCCTCTGACGTGTATCGCGTTCCCCCCTGCTAATACCACTCACTACCCTATGCTCACGCGAAAACCATTCTCGGTTTTCCCGAAACCACCCATGCTCTCTTCGAGCCAAAACTCTGTTTCAAACCTTGGTTCACCTGTCTGCCATGGTTTTTTTCCTTCGCTGCATACTCTTCCTCCGTAATACTCCTTCGCCCTCACCAAGCCCTCTGAAGCAGTTTAACCCAAGCATCGCAGGTTTTATTTTAACATTTTGTGTGTGTTGCAGGTTTTCATGGCAGAAATGATATAACGTCTTCCCACAGCATATTACAATGGCTCAGGGCCAAGGGTGACGATCCTCATGGCCCAAACAAAGGCAAAAAGGGACTAGAAGGGTTAATTCCATGTTTTAACCAATTATTCATGAGCATTGGTCACACGATCAAGCACTCCAGCGTGCCAAAGCCACTTATGTAGCCAACGGTGAAGACAGAGATCAGAAGAATAAAGATAAAGGGATTAAGCATAAAGTTGAAGATTAAAGACTTAACTTGTGAAAGATAAAGATAAAGAACACAATGTAAAGACAAATTAAGTAAAATATAAAACAGTCAACAAAGTGATAAAGATTGAAGATGATTAATGAAAGCCTTAAAGAAAATTAAAGGCTAGAATCAATGTTTAAAGCAACAAATCATGACAGATCGGCAGAAAGAAGGCTTCAAATTCCAAATCACCGAAGCCTTTACTTCTCTAAAGATCAAAATGCCACCTACCAGTTTATTTTTCCTCAAAAGCCTACAAAGTTAATGCATAGTCAGAGATATTTACCAAAGATAGCTCAGAAAGTAATTGCCAGCTACCAAAAGCCTCAAAAGTCAACAAAAGTGACTGAAGTTGATAAAAATTAATGTAAAAATCAATTAACAGAGTTAAGACATTAGATATCTTCTCCATTAGGCCTCCCAAAGGTCGAGAAGCATTTACTCTCTATTAATTGAATAGTTAGACCTTCCTTTCACTCCACCTCCTCAATTTACCTATATATATCATATAAGGAGCCTAGTATTGTTGTTGGTTGAATACTTATTGAATGTAAATAGTTACTGAGGCTGTTGAAGCTCTATTAGCAATTGAAGAAAGATAGGTTAAGAAGAGAAGTTTGAAGCTGTAAAGACCTACTGGACTTGAAGGTAATGGGATCCTGTTCTGTGTCAATGGTGATGTTTTTCTTACTGTAATTGTTGTTTTTCTTATTTTTTCATACTGTCCACTTTCTCTGATAAAGAACAACAAATTTAGATTAGGATTTACTTATTAAAGTACCCTAATTTTCACTGATAAGATTTATCTTTATGTTTTCTTCTAATTGTGCTTTGAGGATAATTCAATAGAGTATAACCAGTGAAGTGTTGGTGAGCCCATGTTTCCTGAGTACAACTTGAGATATTGTATTTGAAAGTTCTTGAAAAGTCTGCTAATTAAAGTTGAACTAGAGAAGTCTATGGTTAGCCATGTCCTCTAGTTTATCTCCAATAGTTGCTTTGAAAAGATCCCCTAAGAGTATACTGAAATCAGGATAGGTTCAAAGTCCTTACCTGATCTTAGGGTACTTTTTTATGTTTATCTTAAATGTTTTCCCTTGAGAGTATGCCGAAAGCAGGATAGGTTCAAAGTCCTTACTCGATCTTAGGCTGCCCTTTGTTTTCTTATATGTTTGCTTCTTTCACCACACTTCTTAATGTTCCATACCACAAAATTAATCTAAAGAGATCATTTGATATAGATGACTTTCCCCATGGACCACTCTTGAAACTTGTTATGCAATTAAAATCCTTTTGTGACTCCATAGCCCAATGGATTGATACTATCTCTTACCTATCCTATCAGCTGAACCATTCTTTCAACTTATTTACACTTTTACCCTTCAAAGAATTCCTTTATTTTGATGATATCCTACCCAACCAAAAGCAAACAAGTTCCCTTGTGCTTCATAACTACCCTAATATCATATCATGAGCCTATAAGCATATCATTCTAAACACATATAGAGAGATCCTCTCTGAATCCAGGAGGGCTAGATCCTAGGATTCCAAAGTGGTTCTGATGTTTCCTTGTCATTTGGTATGCCAATCTTCAAAATCAAAGGACCCCAACATAACGGCGACTCCACTGGGGATTCTGAGTAAATTACATCTTATACATCCTTAAGACCTCATAAGACCCACAAAACTCCTTAGATTGGTATTCAATTGTTGATGGTGGGCACCAACCCATCTTAAAATTTTTGAAATCCTCCACCTGGCGACTCCACAACTCCCAAAAGACCAAATGACTCCACTGGTAGAAGACTCTGAACTGGTTGAATAGACACAGTGACCTCTTTTTTGATTCACAAACATGATTCCAAGGATACAACGAAGATATGCCCCAATGAGTAGAGATCATATCCCTGGGTTCCCACATAAGATGCCCCAGGTGTTTTGGGATGATAACCTTCCTGTTTTTCAAGGTGAAAAGTTTGATGACCCATTGTTACATCTCATCAAATTTCATATACATGTATGGAAGATAAATACTGAATGGCATGAAGACTGCCTTATGAAAATGTTCATGTTAACATTAGAAGGAAAGGCAATGGATTGGTATGAGTGGTTAGAACCTAGGAGCTTGTTTTCTTTAAGAGACATGTGTTTGTGCTCAACCTAGTGTTCCTAAATTGAGTTCATTAATTGTCAACCAGGGTAGGTAAACTGCTGAAGTGTGGTGCACTATATGTGCCTAGGTATTTGTTTCTCACTACGTTGTGTTTAGTGTTTTCTGATGTTTTTGGTTTTATTGTTTTATGTTTGAAAAGGGAAAGAACTAAATGCTGGTGAAAAGAAGTTGTTAACCTAAACTATGGATGGTAAATAACAAATGAAATTACTAAAACAGAGCAAAGCCTAAACTATGGTTGGCAAACAACAAATGCAAAGCTTGATAATGACTTCATTGCAAAGAAATAAATCACAACATGAACTTGAACTTATCCAATTCATTCATTAAAGATGTGTTGGAAGAACTTGAGAAATGGAAAAGTTAAGTATAAATGAAGTTCTCCTAATTAAACAATCAAACAATCAACTTACAATGTTACAACATCTCATCCATGGTTTAAAGGTTTATTGGAATATATTTGGAAAAGAACATTTGTAGCATAATAAGATTTCTACTCTAAACTAGCTTCTAATTATGTTCTGCAACTCAATTTAACACCACTAGGCCTCACTCAAAAGTTATAGATTTCCTTTTTAGAATAGTCTTTGAGAAAAGGCTTGTTTGTGAAATGGTAAAAAGGTTGCAAAATACTCCAGGTCTTAGACTGATACTAGCTTCTGTCCAAATGATTATGTATTAATATGAGTTTGGAACAAAAGAAGTTTTCTAAATAATGAAGACCGTGGTATTTAAATTTAACAACTAATACAATTTAAAATGCAATGGATAGCAACTAAACTTGGAATGTTAATACAGTGAGCTAAGACTAAACTAGAGTGTTACTAGCCTACTTGAAGTGCAGTGAACAGTGTTAAACTAAAAATCCATTATCAAACTTGAAATGAAATGACAGAGCTAAACTAAATGCATTCTACCTCCGGAGTGCTGTAACTAAATTAACATGCAACTATCCTAAGGAATTCTACAGCCCATCTTGTTCAATATGAATGATATTTTGGAAGAGTTTGTGAAAGCGAGTATGGCTGTATTATTCAATGCAATTGAACATAAACATAAAACTGAAAGCAAATACAACTAGAATCTAAGACACCACAGTTGTTTCTTATTCGTTGTTCATGATGTTTTGGAAGAGTTTTTAAGAGTAAGTCCGGCTGTGACACTTACTGTAAACAAGCAACTAAAACCTACAATACCACAGTTATGCCTTATTCATCATGATGATATTTTGGAAGAGTTTATTAGAGTAAGTCTAACCGTGATAATTAAATAAAGAAATTGCAACTAAAATCTACAACACCACAGCTATGCCTTATTCATCATAATGATATTTTGGAAGAGTTTATTAGAGTAAGTATAGCTGTAATGATTAATGAAATCAACTATGAACATAAACTTCAGAAACTTGTCTAAGCTAGAAATGAAAACGAAACTAAAATACTTATCTAAACCGTATAAACAAGGCTGCTCAGGAGGCAGGGGCCCTCTACCACCGGAGTAGCACGAAATCTAATTCAAAATTGACTCAACACTTTCAAGGAAATGCTGCTTCTTTCATTAAAGAGAAATCACTTCAAAACAGAGTATTCTCGGACTTCGGAAATCTAGCAATCAACCACAAAATCTAACCTTTTCTCTCGGTTTCCCGAGCTACATTTATAGCAAATTTACATAACATAATTCAAGATAATCCAGGGATAACTGTCTTTCCATTTTAAAATTTAACTAGAACTCTAAAGGTGGCATCGTAATATGACTAAGGACATCTGGACTATCCTTGTCCTATTAGGAGTCTATCTCCTAGTTTGAGTGCCCACGTGCATAACCACGTACAAAATTCCGTTCAATCTTCGTGGAGAGCAAAAAATGCTGAGGGCATGATGTGGAATACGACCATGTGTGGTTTTCTCTGAGAGGACACCTGGAACCTGCTTAGACATGAAGACAACTGCAGAATCGGCAACTAGCTACAGAATGTCTGCATTCTGTAGCTAGACCTAGTTCAAAAAGTACTACAATGACAAAATCATAAAAACATAGCAAGTTAGTCATGATATTCATTCTTAAAGCAATTTTAACTAATTTCATTGATCATTTGAGCCTAGGATTAATAATGGAAAAAAGAAATGGAGTGGAATGTGGTGGAAGAAAGAACATTCTTGGAGCTCAACAACATGCACCAAGTATTTTATGAAAAATATAGAGATAACCCTTCATATTTATCATGGACTGCAAATTTTTGTGATAAATCTCAGAACATCACACAATACCTGTTAGATATTGATGAGGATTTGGTTAATATGCATCCTGAAGATCTGTTAACAGCCATTCAAGAATTTCATATGCATCCTAACTATCAAAAGAACCTAGATGAATCAGTTGAGGAAGAAATCAATCAAGGAATAAAAGACATTCCTCAAGATATCCCTGCAAGCATAAATAATGATTCATCATCCCTTCTAAGTGAGGCTCAAGAAGACATCCAACCTCAAATTCTGTCTTCACAAGAGATAGAGAACTATTGTACTATTACTCAAAGAAACACAGAAACATCTCCTCCTTTAATAGAATAACAAATCGATCAGATTATCAATAAACATCTAGCCTCTGAATTTTTTGGCAAAACAAACACCCTTGCCCATTCACCTAGTGAACTTTGTTGTAAAAATTTAGAAAGTTCCCTTGTAGATCAGCTGATAATCCAGTATGTTTGATTGGTGATATTACTTACATTAATAATTTTCCTAATTTTGATCTGTCTGATGATGATGTTCTCCAAACAGAAGTTGATCTTGCAGGACCATCATTAGTAGATTTGTGGGAGGAAGATCAGTTCCACCAACTCCAAGAAAGTAATGAGCCAAAGTAGGCTATTTATGATATTGATGAAGAAAGCTTTAAAAATGCAGAAGAGGGCGACGAATCTCTGAATATTTTCTCTGCTCCATTACAACTCATCAGAAACAGTTTCCATGTGATTGGGAATCAACAGTCTTTCAGCTCAAAGGTTGAGAAGGAAAACAATGAAGAACTTCTTGAGCTGGTTGAAATTAAAGAACCTTCCCCTGAAAGGGTTGAAGTAATCAAAGAGACCCCTGCTCAAGAATATAATGACCTCTTCACAAAGTTCAGTCCACTAAATTAGAACATAGCAGGACTGAAAGAGGACAACACTGCAGTATATGATGAGTCCTCTAGTTCAGATGATAATGAACATGAGGAAGAATTTCTTTCTCAAAAGAATCTTAACCTTGACCCAGTGGAAGAAGAAATAATACTAGTTGAAACTTACCTGTCAAACACTCCCAACCAGGTATTATTTCAAGACCCCTTTTCTCATTTTTTGAAGACATTTGAAGAGGGAATAAATTTTGTTAAGAACAATTTGTTGCAAATAGAAAGAAAATTTTCTAGCACTGCTGCTAAGAAAAAGGTGAGATGGGAGTGGCCCTTTTTTCTATCCAGCATGCTCAAGGAGATGAGCAAAGATCAATCATGGAACCATCTGATTGACTGGATGTATTGGAAAATAGAATTTGTCAGCTAAACATGTAAATATTTCAGAGTTAGATTAGGGTAGGTAGAAATGTCAATAAAGCTCAACCTGTGAGCATTTAGTTAGTTTTTGTTTTCTGCTTTGAAAGAAAAATTGAAAAAAAAAAAAAACAATAGAAAAGAAAAAGAGGGCAGATTAGAAAAAGAAGAAAGGTACAGCCCCATACTAAAAAAGAAAGAGAGTTTGAAAGTGTGCAATCTTAAATGCCACTACCAAAAAGAGCATCGTTGTTTAGTCATACAGCCTAATCATGACTAGATAAATTTCAATTTATTGTTGATAGGTTAGTGAAGAAGATCTGCCAAACTGTCTAATCTTGGCTTATCAGTAGAATAGATTAGGATAGAAGAAAAAATGGTTCAAACGTGCTCAAAATCTGAACCAAAGAATCAAAAGAAAGAAGAAGATAGCTCTAATCAGATCAAAAACTGAGTTAAAGAGAGGAAAATGAATTGGTTCTAACATGCTGAAAACTTGAACCAGGGAAAGAAGAAGAAGACAACTCAAAGAGATCAAAATCAGAGCTGAAAGAAAGAAGGAAGGACTCTCATTGTTTTCATATCTTAAGCATTCCAAGCTTTGTTTTAATTTTTGCAAATAAAGGTCTATGTGCAGTTTGTTTTGGATGTCATAGCCATCACAGCAAATCAGACAGCTTAATCCTGGTTTGGTTGTGTTTTCAATTTCTGTTTTAGAATATAGAAAATGAAATCTGTCAGACAGTTTAATCCTAACAGATAGTAGATTAGGTAGAGAAGCTATGAGTTCAACTGTTTAATCTAAACTCATGGAAGTTATAAGGGTAGATTTAGATTAGTTTTTCCTGTTTTCAAAAGAATAAAATGTTGATGTCAAAGGTTTGCAATTCCAAGTGCACCTTATGAAGAAAAAATGTTAGGATAGTAGGTGTGTAGGTAGTTGTCTGGGAAGAAATTGATTTGTTATGATGTAATGATGATCATCTTTTCAAAGTGCAGGACATTGATCTACATTCCAGAGATAAATTTCTGAGGTTCTTGACACCTCCAAGGAGCTGCCATCCCCAAGTGGAGCCACTATTAGCCATCTATAAATTTTTCATATACTATGATGGCTAAAACAAGTCTATTAGTCTTCAAGAAACAAACTTCATGAAAAATCTATGACTTCTTGAAGCCTCTCTGTGTTCTTTACCCTCAATAAATTCATTCCATTGATAACCTTCATTCATATTTCCTCAAAAAAGTATCCTGTTGTTTCCAAAGAAAAAACTGTTTTCTAAGGCCCCATTTCCATCATTTCATTCCCCCAGCTTATCTTCACAACTGACCCCATATCACTCATTTTTCCCCTTTACTTATCCTTCATTCCTTCTAAAAATAACCCCCTTATTTACCCTTTTTCCCACTAAACCCTCTTTTTTTTTTAACCATGAAAAACCCTTTACTAAGGTTTAGGATCCTCCTATTTACTTATCGGAACCTTTTTTAGGCTTCAAAAACCCCCTTTTGGCCTAAAAATGCACCCTTTTAACATTTAGGCCTTAAGCACCTTTGGCTTAAGCCCTTAACCCTTTTTTCTCCATGTGCCCCGACCCTAGAACCAATTGCTAAAACCTTTTCCCCTTCCGACATTTGCCCCTGGTCCTTTAAAATCTTCACAGGACCGCCCTTGGTCCTTTAAAATCTTCACAGGACCTGTCCCTTTCTTTTATATTCCCCGCCTTTCTCCAAAACTCCTCTCCCTTTGTAAAATCCTTACCTCGACTAATGGCACCCCCGATGCATCTTCACCATCGATCTCGGAGATCCGACGACCATTGGGCTTTCCCCACTTCCCTGACTCCTCGTCCACCACCTCCCCCCAGAATCCATCTTCACCGTTAATTCCCAATGATCTAACGGCCCGCACTTAACCTGATCAATTAACCCCGCAATTCAACATTTCAATTCACGAAAAAATAGCTAACGCAATCGTCAGGTCCCACCACCCATCATCGTGCATCTCTCCATTTTTCACACTCGCTTACATCCATGGATCTGGCCCCCCACAGATCAGATGGTTAACATTCATTTTCACGCCAAATTCTCACAAATCTCCCCATCGTGCACCTTTAACGCGAAATGAGCAGTTTTAAAGGGAAAGGTGTCAGCCTCCGATGCGTATCGCGTTCCCCCCTGCCAATACCGCTCACCACCCTATGCTCACGCGAAAACCATTCTCGGTTTTCCCGAAACCACCCATGCTCTCTTCACACCAAAAATATATTTCAAACCTTGGTTCACCTGTCCACCATGGTTTTCCGCCTCTGCTGCATACTCTTCCTCCACAATACTCCTTCGCCCTCACCAAGCCCTCTGAAGCAGTCTAACCCAAGCATCGTAGGTTTTAATTTAACATTTTGTGTGTGTTGCAGGTTTTCATGGCAAAAAGGATATAAAGTCTTCCCACGGCCAATTACAGTGGCTCGGGGCCGAGGGTGACGATCCTCATGGCCCAAACAAAGGAAAAAAGGGACTAGCAGGGTTAATTCCATGTTTTAACCAATGATTCATGAGCATTGGTCACATGATCAAGCCCTCCAGTGTGCCAAAGCCACTTGTGCAGCCAACGGTGAAGAAAGAGATCAGAAGAATAAAAATAAAGGGATTAAGCATAAATTTAAAGATTAAAGACTTAACCTGTGAAAGTTAGAGATAAAGAACACAGTGTAAAAACAAATTAAGTAAAATATAAAACAGTCAGCAAAGTGATAAATATTGAAGATGATTAATGAAAGCCTTAAAGCAAATCAAAGGCTAGAATCAGTGTTTAAAGCAACAAATCATGACAGATCAGCAGAAAGAAGGCTTCAAATGCCAAATCACCGAAGCCTTTACTTCTCTAAAGATCAAAATGCCACCTACCAGTTTATTTTGCCTCAAAAGCCTACAAAGTTAATGCACAGTCAGAGATATTTTCCAAAGATAGCTCAGAAAGTAATTGCCAACTACCAAAAGCCTCAAAAGTCAACAAAAGTGGTTGAAGTTGATAAAAATTAATGTAAAAATCAATTAACAGAGTTAAGACATTATATATCTTCTCCATTAGGCCTCCCAAAGGTCGAGAAGCATTTACTCTATATTAATTGAATAGTTAGACCTTCCTTTCACTCCACCTCCTCAATTTACCTATATATATCATATGAGGAGCCTAGTATTGTTGTTGGTTGAATACTTATTGAATGTAAATAGTTATTGAGGCTGTTGAAGCTCTGTTAGCAATTGAAGAAAGATAGGTTGAGAAGAGAAGTTTGAAGCTGTAAAGACCTACTAGACTTGAAGATTGTAACTGGTTTGAACATCAAACACACAAGTTGATTTATGGGATCCTGATCTGTGTTAATGGTGATGTTTTTCTTACTGTAATTTTTGTTTTTCTTATTTTTTCATACTGTCCACTTTCTCTGATAAGGAACAACAAATTTATATTAGGATTTACTTCTTAAAGTACCCTAATTTTCACTGATAAGATTTATCTTTATGTTTTCTTCTAATTGTGCTTTGAGGATAATTCAATAGAGTATAACCAGTGAAGTGTTGGTGAGCCCATGTTTCCTGAGTACAAATTGAGATATTGTCTTTGAAAGTTCTTGAAAAGTCTGCTAAGTAAAGTTGAACTAGAGAAGTCTATGGTTAGCCATGTCCTCTAGTTTATCTCCAAAAGTTGCTTTGAAAAGATCCCCTGAGAGTATGCTGAAAGCAAGATAGGTTCAAAGTCCTTACCTGATCTTGGGCTTCTTTTTTATGTTTATCTTAAATGTTTTCCCTTGAGAGTATGCCGAAAGAAGGATAGGTTCAAAGTCCTTACCTAATCTTAGGCTGCCCTTTGTTTTCTTATATGCTTGCTTCTTTCACCACACTTCTTAATGTTCCATACCGCAAAATCAATCTAAAGAGATCCTTTGATATAGATGACTTTCCCCATGGACCACTCTTGAAACTTGTTGTGCAATTAAAATCCTTTTGTGACTCCATAGCCCAATGGATTGATGCTGTCTCTTACCTATCCTATCATCTGAACCATTCTTTCAACTTATTTGCACCTTTACCCTTCAAAGACTTCCTTTATTTTGATGATATCCTACCCAGCCAAAAACACACAAGTTCCCTTGTGCTTCATAACTAGCATAATATCATATCATGAGCCTATAAGCATATCATTCTAAAAACATATAGAGAGATGCCTCTCTGAATCCAGGAGGGCTAGATCCTAGGATTCCAAAGTGGTTCTGATGTTGCCTTGTCATTTGGTATGCCAATATTCCAAATCACAGGACCCCAATAGAGTCATAATAGGATTGTTAGTCACTAGTGGTAATGGCTTCAAGTTGACATATTTCCTCTTGAATTTCTAGAGGATTGGTAGAGTGAAAAATGGAAACGACATCTTAAACCTTGTCTTGGGCTTGTAGTTGACCCTATGGACCTCTATCCCCAAACCCCTAATGGAAGTGAATTCATTGTTGGGGCATGTTTCATTGCACTACCAAGGGACATGATACAATTCTTGCCCACACAGCCCATAAAATAAAGGGATTGGAGATGAGAAAACCAAATAAAAGTAGAACCTAGGAAAGCACAAATTTCGAGGGAGGTATGTGATGGATTCTAATGAAAATGAATGACTGAGGGTGGGTATATAGAATAATCCAGGAAGATTCCAACAACCACCGAGAGGAAACAACATCAAAACCATTTCTAACCCCCATTGTGCTTAGACCACTACATGCCAACACCCACCAAATAGAATAAAAACAATGAATATTTTGTCAAAACCAAAGGATTTCGTCATAGAAATAATTAGCCATTGCTAACTAAACTACCAAGCATGAACCTATGTTGTTGTGAGAGCTGGTTGAATGTTATCATCTCCTGACCCTACAATTTTTGTCATCGTAGTTTCCTTCAATGCCCCAGGTGATGCCTCCACTATGTTACTATGTCATTTCAACTTATTGTTGCTCAGTGTCCAGTGCTTGAGCTAGGGAGTTGCAAATCCAAAAGATAAGCCTACCAAAATTCTGGTGCATGTTGATCCATAGCCAAGGAAAAAATTTGTCTCCATAACTAGAGAGGAAACCCACAGTCTATGACACAACCCCAAGACTTGCAACTATATATGAGCCTCTCACTACTTATCGCCAAAAGGAATTGTCCCACATGTGGTGGAGGTTTATCACATGCATAACACAAAAACCAGAGAGTAAAGTCTCTCATCCTAAAGCACTTGGTCAAAGAATAGTTTTCCAAGTTGTGGTAATATTTATTTGTATGTGTGATGCATGGGGAAGGTTAACCACACCACCCCATGAATGCGATGGGAGGAGACGGGATGGATGGCTCCCCATCCACTCCTCCATTGTCTTGGATCCTAACACTTGATCGAGGATTCAAACATTTTATTTTACTTAATTATCAATCCTTTTTATTATTATATGGTGCTATATTTTCTAAAATAAATTACTAATAAATTGTTTTATGATATTTTTCAAATATTGTAAATATGATGCATTTTTGTTTTATTTTTTATGATGAAGAGATTTTTTTGTAAGTTGAATATTATATTAACTGGAAAAAAATGGATATTACATCATGAGAAAAATATATGATGCTAGTATCTCTCTAGGGAGACTTGACCATAGCGAAAAAATAATCAGCTTAAGGAAGGACTGAGATGCGAAAAAGAAAAAAGACAATACAAACAAATCGTTATATTTGGTGTATTATCCTAAGATATGTTGGATACAAATATTAATAACAAAATACATGTAAAGTAATGTCATGAGATATTTTTTTGAGGCCTTCGAGTTAGAATCACAATCATAACAAGTGCTTTGGCCTTCTATTGAGTAGTGCTTCCCATAGGAGGTATGCTAAGGTGTTGTTTAAACTGCACCAATTTGTGATCCATGGTGTTCAGGTAGTTGTGCAGGTGCTATAATGAGTGAAGCACATTGACCAATGTGCACCCTAGAATAAACTTCACTTGCCAATATAAATCAATAATTTTCATATACTAGGTGAAATTCCCTTTGGTGTGCCCTATATTAAGGATCCAGTCAACCCATTTAGCCAAAACTTCATTTTTAGAAAGGGAGGATATGTGGGATGGAGCCTCACTGTCCACTCTAGAAATTTTCTCTTGAATTGGATCCACAGTAAGTTATCTATATCGACTTGCAAAGTATTGTAGCCATTGGTTCTTGCAATATTACCCCCTTTGGTCCCTCTCCTGATAGTAAACCTCCCACCTATGAACTTTATCCCATTGGAGTGACATCTTGGTTGGAATTGATTAGTCCCAATGTGGTTGTTATGTAGGGAGTACAAGCTTCCAGTGATGTATCCACATTATGTTGAAAAAATAATATGTTTCAAAAAGAGATTTCCATAGCTTGACTTGTTGAAAAATGTAGCAATAAATTCTTGATTTGATTTTGCCTTAGTCAAATTGAGGAAATTCGAAATTCCACATTAGCAGACAACTTGGAGTAGTTAATTGAGGTGACATGGCACTTTTCACTCAATTAATTTAGTTATTTAGAGTTAGGGGCATGAAGTTCAGTTGTATGTAGTGATTCCTATATTTTAGGAGCATAGGTCGAGTTAATTTCTGTTGCAATCAATTAAACTAGTTTTAATTGTTAATAGAACTAGTGGTGGTCAGTTAAGTAGTGGGACATCAATATAACCCATAGATCATCTATTTAAAGGATCAATCAACTAATAATTAGATCATGCAAGAATAAAAATTCAAATTCCTCAGTCGTGGTGGAGTTTTCAAGGCCTTGTACAATGCACATATTTCACGGTGGAAGGGCTTGAACCGCCCACTGTCAAACTAAATTTTCTCCAATGACCATTGGGAAATTGGTGGCTCAGGATGGCTTGGTTCATCACCCCAAGTTGGCATGGCATGCAAAGAAGGAAATCAAGGTGGTATCCACCTCATGAGTAATGGAATATCATCACATATTCATTCAAGAGTGTTGAGGCCATGGGTAAATGATAGGGAAGGTGGGATATAATTGCACCCTACATAATGCCATTCCTTCAATTTACGCACAAATAGGAAGACGTAATTGTGGGATAAAATTTTGGAACCAGAAGATGTATGAAAAGAGAGTCGATATGCCTTGGTCTTGGTGTAAGATAAAAAACTTAGAAAAAACATATGTCGATCCATTGGTAAGTTGGAGCCGATGATGGTAGTTGTAAACAAGAGAATACACTTCCAATGGGTAGATTTTCCAACCCGCCGAACAAGCGACTTGTTGAATGATGCTATGGCAGAAGGCGATTATGGTGAGAAGTTGTGTCACATAGAATTTCTACAACCATGGATTCACAAACTCACTTATGAGTATACATATATTTAGACTAAATGTGGTATAAATCCGTTGATATCTCATGTGATTACGTGCATATGGAACAATAGGATGTACTACATAAGATGGAAAGCGACCGACCAGAACCTCGAGATGACATGGAATGACTGATGCAAACTCATGCATCTTGCCTTTGGGTAGCTTAGTGGCTCAGCCCATGTGTAAGGCGAAGGCCCAACCCAATAACACCTTGAATGAATGGTTGGTATATTGTATATATATATATATATATATATATATATATATATATATATATATATATATATATATATATACATACACACACACACATATATATATATACATATATACATATATACATATAGATACACACACACACACACACACACATATATGAGCACCCTACGAATATTGCATAAATGCAACTGATGAATAGCACTGATCCTTGTGCAGATGCATAAAATAATTGCGCTTAGTTGTAAGTGAATCGACACAAGGAAGATTAACTTTCATGAACCTTTGTGTCACCCATGTCATGTCGACATATGCTTTGACAGACATATGGGGTTACATTTATGTTGGCTTATTGAATTCATAATGTATCTTTTTATATAATGAAAAATATTAGAAGATGCAAGTAAAGGAGTGTTGGGGAAATACATTTCTATAATTTCCAACATTAAATTATCAATCCAAGGCTCGTAAGCTTCGAGGTACAAGCGCAGGGAACACAAGATTAGAGCATCTAACCTAGACTACAGTAGGAATCAACTTGTTGTTTAAGTATAAAATTGCTATTTCTAATTGAAGCTAATCAATTGAAGAAAACATGCTTAAAAAAATAAGAAATTCTAATCACTGTGCAAACGAAAATAAATCTAATTAATCATAAACCAAGAAATACAAATTACCATTGAAATGATTTTAATCTAAATGAAAATCTCAATCTAAATACTAAGATCTATTTAATCTAAATACAAGAATCTTAAACCAATCAAGATTAATTTAAAATGATACCAAACTTATGCTAAATATTAATCCCAATAAAATTCACTCTCATTCAAATGATCTTAAACTAAGGCAATGAAAAAATAAGACTTCAACTAATCTAATTCCCGGGATGCATAAAACAAATCAAATAAGCATTCAAACTAACCTCTGTCACCACTTTGCAATTGCTTCAAAAAAAAATAAGTAAACCAAGATTTTAATTGACATGCTTCAGATCTAAGAGACTATAAAATAAGAAACTATCCTATCCTTCTTTAATCAAACTCAAGAAATCATTCAAACATGAGCACATTGGCGAATGGTTCTACCAATAACTAACTACAATCATAATGAATTTCAAACTAAACTACAACTTCAAACAATGATTTAATGGTCTCATTGCATTGCTTTCAAATACTTGGTTGCCAAAACACAATGTTACAACAAAATCAATAAGGTACATAATAGATTTCAATTCATATTTAAAACAAATGGAGTTATCGATCTCTTTTTTATCCAATTAAGAAGCACCTTTAAATATTTCAATCATAAACCTATAACAAAGAAGCTATTCATGCAATAAAATCATTGATCAACGTCATTCATTAGCTTGCAACGAGTTGAAAATGATATGTCTATTTAATTATAGGAAAATAAACGAATTACAGTCTTAAGTACATAATCAAAATTATGAGATCTAATTAACAATTGCTTTCAAAATAAAATCCATGCACCTAGATCTAAATCAAACACGCTACCTCTATCCTATGATGTTTACAAAACTTGCTTCTAGGCGATGGTGGATCCTTGCCACTCCTGGAGAAAGTATAAACTAAATCAATGTCTAAATATTAAAAAAACCATAACATTTACAAAGAATTCATGGCAAAGTCAAATTTTATTAAGATTCAAATCATAAGTTCACTTACATACATTCCTTCAATATTTGTCTTATGTTCACACCTTTTCATCCTCCAACTTCCAAAACTTCCCCAGCTTACAACACAAACCATGGCAGAGCCATTTATAAGATTCAAAAGGCGAATTATTCATTTTCCTCAATTCTGGAAAATTGAACAATTTTAACAAACTGACCTAAACGACATTAGTATATCTTCCTAACCATGAGGAATTTTGTAAAACTATTTAGAGGGAGACTAATTTGTTCTGTTTCCAACACAAAACTCCCTTATATTTTTCTTATTTGTATCCATATCCTCAGAAATCGTGCCCAAAGTTGGTTGTTTGGCTTTTTTTGCAATGTTCTAGAATTCTGAAAAAACAGTGATTTTTTACAAAACTGCCTCCAAGACCCACATATAAATTTTAGAAAATTTTGAATCTGGAAAAACAATTTTGGATATACATAATTGGTTATATTTTTAACAAACCCATTTGATTATATTTTATAGATTCACCTCCATCTGCACACACATCGAGGTCAAACATGGTAGTTTGGAAGCTTTGCACATTTTGAGCAGATTTATTAATCAACTCCTAGGGACCCACATGCACTACCTGAGTGAAATAAAATGCATGGGAAGGTATTTAAAAATTATTGTGGACCATAAAATTCCTTGGTTTTCCTCGGAAGCGCGCCGAAAGTGCCAAAACCCTAAATTAGGCATCTCATCCTTAACTGGCTTGTGAGTGATTTCAGCGATGGAACTCTATGATAAATGTACTTCAACAAAAACATCATTAGTAAAACATGACATAATCATCTTTAATCATAGAGACGTCAATAAAATTGATGATAATCAACCATAAAGAGTATTTGGTGGTGAGTGATGGAATTAGGGTACGGAATGGGCTAAAAAACTAGGGTTTTAGGGTATAAACAGTGAAATTTCATGATGAAAACATGGGCATATACGAGGCCCAACAAGGAGAATGATGATAATATAAATATATAATCATAAATATACAGTACATACACATACATATAAACACATAGAATAAAAAAAATGGTCGTCCTAAAGAACACCTTACGGAGGTATTGTGTGTGGTCACAGGTGGTATCAGAGCATCCAAGTTCAACATTGGACTGGATCGACTCCATTATGAAGAAAAAACCCTTGTAGAACAATCTCAAGATGATTTTTAGAAACTAAAAAGGGTGAATATTAGGTGTTAAAAAATGGTCTAGATTGGTTGCATGTATATATGGCTGATATGTTGGCTTTGTGAGTGTTAAAATAATAGGAAATAATAATTGACCTATTTCACTGCCTTCGATAATTTAATAGTGGTTATAATGGTTAAATATTTTTTGATTATGCAGGCTTATACATTATTGTTAATAATTATTGATCTGTTGTTAACAACGTACTAATATGGATTGTTTGTTGCAGACAACCTGTTATAACAACTCTGCAAGAGTAGGACCATGGGTATAAAATTTGTTTATTTATTTCTTTATGGTGTACTAACAAAATTGTGTGGTTACAAAACATTATAATCAGCAGAAGATAGTGGAAGATACATGAATGAGGACCAGAATCATACAACATAGTTTCGATCAGTCTCAACACGAAAATGAAGAAGCCAAGACAAATGAAGAAGAGATATTAGTTGGCCAAGGGGGGAGGGCTAACTCTTTAGATCAGATGGATACTTTGAGGATCTTAAGGGTTGAAGTCAGAAGCTTCAAAGTAGACAATGAATGGTTGGTGAGAGCCCAAGAGAAGAAAGTTGAGATCAATGCAATTATTTAGCAAAGTCTCTCAAATTTACATAGGCATAGGAAATATGACTTGAGGGAAATTCATAGATACAAAAGGAGCATCTGGGATTCAGAGGACGAATGGGTCATATGGAAATAGGTCTAGGAAGAGACATAAGACAAAAAATAAAAACATTGTGTGAGAAACACACCACTGAGCACCCCAAAACGGAGAACCAACACTTATGTGCATCATTATAGTAAACCATTTAGCTTCGCTACCAGGAGGGACCACCACCACTCTCACCACCATCACCATTATCATGGAAGAAGTGAAAAATAGAATATTCCTGAGGATTTTAAAAAGGTGAAGGCACCCACATTTGATGGGGATATGAAGAAATATGAAGACACAGAAGGTTGTCTACTAGGCATGAAGAATTTTTTCAAAATTCAAGATTATTCTGAAAACATGAAAGTAATATTTCCACCTATAGTTTGAAGGGAAAGATAGAAATATGGTGGGAGAATCTAAAGAATCTCAAAGGCATTGTCGAAGAAGAATTGATTTGGAGTGAATTCGAAAAACTCTTTAAGAATCGGTATTTGTCTAAGAAATATTATGACAACAAATCAAAATAGGTCTATGAACTCAAGGCTTAGACAAATGATGGATGATGAGTATATTACCAGGTGCCTAGCTACTGAGGTATGTGTCATACATCAAGGATGAGAAATCCAAAATCCAAATATTTATTACTGGGTTTCCTATGACATTTAAAGATACGATTGAATTTATAGAAACCTCAGACATTGAAACATGCCATTAATAAATTTAAACATTTCTATGTGTTATGAAACAACTCACAAAATATAAGAAAATATAGATCAATGACTTAGAAATCAGTCTCTTCGAGGGGGAAACCTCCTTTACATTACATAAATGAATAATTCTTGGATGATACAAATGACAAAACCTCCTTTCTATATATAGGAGTCCATGGGGTCACAATATAATCATATCCGACCTAACAATAATAATGAAAGGGCACAATAACAACAATATGGGCTTTTATGGGGCACAATAATAACAATACGGGGACTACAGAGGTACAAAAATAAAAATAAGGGGGCTACACTAACAACAATAAGGGACTACACTAGTAATATAGGGACCTAACATGCCCCTCTCCTTAAAAAAAATGTTTTCCTCAATGCTTGAGTAGTTCTGGATGCTTCTGTATAAAATTCTCATCCTCCCATGTGGAATCTTCAGTGGGTAAGTTCTTCCACTTGATGAGATACTGTGAAATTGATCTATTTCATAGTTGTCGAGTTCTTGTTTCCATGAATTCTTTAGGTTCCAATATGATTTTTCCTTCCTCATCAAGTTCTGGCAATATTGTTTGAACTGGAAGTTTGACACCTATAACCTTATTTAAACATGAAATATGGAAAACTTGGTGCACTCGGGAAGATGTAGGAAGCTCCAATTTGTATGCCATAGTACCAATATTTTGCAACACCTTGTAAGGACCATAGTAATTTGGTGATAATTTATTATCCTTCTTAGCTTGATTGAGGTACATTTGTTTGTATCATTGTAGACGTAAAAATACCCGGTCACCTACATAAAAAATTCTCTCACTGCGATGTTGATCTGCCTATTTTTTCATTCGATTCTATGCCAAATTTAGATTATCCTTAAGAGTTGGAGAACTTGTTGTTGATGCTAAATTTGATCTTCCACTGATTTAACCTTATAATTTTCTCTTAAAGATAATGTGATGGATGGTGGATGAGATCCATAAAGTGCCATAAATGGGGTCATTTTTGCTGCAATGTGGAAGGAAGTGTTATACCACCATTCAACCAGGGGCAACCACTTGACCCATTGTGCTTGTTTATCAGATACAAAGCAATGGATATATCCTTCCAAAAAATTGTTCACTATCTCAGTTTTCCCATCGGATTGAGGATGATAAGATGAGCTATGAACTAGTCGAGTATCCAAACAAGAAAATAATTTTGTCTCAAAATTTTCCTGTCAAAATGGGATCTCTGTCACTTACAATAATCTTTGCGTTTCCATGTATATTCTGAACTATTTCCATAAATGAAGTAGCAACTGTACTCACTTTAAATGGATGAGATAATGCACAAAAGTGTGCATCCTTGGTAAGTCTATCAACTACCGCCATGATGACACTCTTTCCTTCAGAATTAGGTAAACCTGTGATATAATCCATTGAAGCCTCCTCCCAACGTTGAATTGAAATGGATAAAGGTTGTAGCAGACCTGGGGTCTTAATTTTCTCAACTTTATTTTTCTGGAAAACCAAACATTCTGCCACAAAATTTTGAATATCAGATTTAAAGCCATCCCAAAAAAAATCTTTCTTCACCCTATGGTAAGTTTTTAAAAATCGCGAGTGTCCTCATAAGGGAGAGGTGTTCAATTCCAAAAGAATATTTTGTTTTAGTTGGGAAATCTTACAAATATATAAGCGATCTTTGTACCATAAGGAATCATTTTTCCAACTAAATGTATCAGGCATACTGATATCTTGCTGCAACTTTTGAATGAGTGTCCACACTTCTTCGTCATTCCTCCATTCCTCCCTTGCTTTTGTTATCCAATCTAGTTGAATAATAGAGATGGCACAAATAAATGCTTCCACATCCTCATCCTTTATTGAGAGTGCATCTGCAACAACATTTAGCTTCCCTTTTTTGTATATGATTTCAAATTCATAAGCCAACATCTTTGTGGCCCATTTTGCTGCTCTTCTGAAGATAATATTTGTTCCAAAAAGTATTTAAGGCTATCATGATCAGTTTTTACCTTGAAGTTTCTTCCCATTAGGTAAGGTCACCATTTCTTGAGTGCATGTAGTATTGCCAACATTTCCTTCTCATAAATAAATTTATGTAAATAATTTCCTTTGATTTGAAGGATTTCAAAAGAAATGGGTCTTCTTTCTTGCATTAAAACAACACCAATTCGATTTCCTAAGGCATCACATTCCACAATAAAGGTTTTGTGAAGTCTGGTTTAGCTAAGACTGGTGCTTGGCACAATTCCTCTTTGAGATGTTGAAAGGCCCGAGTTACTTTAGGAATCCATGAAAATGCATATTTATTCAATAATGTTGTTAGAGGTGCTTCCATTATACATAATTATTAACAAACTTGTGATAATACCCTGTTAACCCGAGAAATCCTAGCAACTGCTTTATGGTTGTGGGGAATTTCCATTCCTTAATGGATTTAATTTTGTTAGGGTCTACCTTAACACCCTCCTAAGATACAATATGACCTAGATATTCCACCTCTTGTACTCCAAAGAAACATTTGGATGTCTTTGCATATAATTGTTTCTCCTCCAATAGTTTGAGCACCCTTGGCAACATGTTGAACATGATCCTTCCAAGGCTTGTTGTATATTAGTATATTGTCAAAAAATACTAACAAAAAATTTATAAGCAGGGGTTTGAAAATGGAATTCACAACCCTTGAAATGTAGAAGGTGCATTGGTAAGGCCAAAATTCATAATGACCCTCATGAGTTCAAAATGTTGTTGTTGGAATGTATTCGTTATTCATTCTAATTTGATGATATCCTGAACAGAGATCCAACTTGGTGAAATAAATTTCTCCATGTAATTTATCTAATAATTCATCAATCAAGGGAATGAGAAATTTATCTTTAATAGTGAGCTTATTGAGCTCCCTATAATCCGGACACATTTGCCATGATCAATTCTTCTTATGCACCAATACTACTAGAGAAAATAAAGAACTTTGACTAGGTTATATTATACCACCCTCTAGCATTTCTGCAATCATACGTTCAATTTTGATATTTTGGACATAAGGATATTTGTAAGGCCTGATGTTTGGAGGAACACTTCCTGGAACGAAATGAATAGCATATCGTGATCAAGAATAGGTGGGAGTCATTTGGGAGTTTCAAAAAACTTGGAATGATTTTCCAAGACTTTTTGAAGATCTGGAGAAATAGATGATTTTGATGTTGGAACTTATAGTGAGCATAATTGTAAAATTACACCTCGTTGTTCTTTCTTCAAAATATTTGTCATGAAAGTAGAGCTTATTACCTTTCCTTTTTAGCTTCCCTACGATACCCTAGTAATTCAACTTCCTTTCATTCCAAAAAAAATTAAAGAAAAATTATTGAAAATTAAAAGATATCATCACTTAAATATTGTAACCATTGTACTTCTAGTACAACATCAACACCACCCATTGGAATCGGAAGCAATTGGACTATTCAATATATATTCCCCCATGGTTAGCTTGATATTATAGCACTTTCTAAATTTATATTTCCTCCATTTTTAAATCATCACTTGACACTCACGGTGCTGGATATAGAAAGCAATTCAATTCCTTGGCTATCTTATAATGAATAAAATTATGGGTACTTCCCAAATCAATCAACACTATTATATTTTTCTTCTTGATATGTCCTTCTATCTTGAGGGTTTAAGGAGTGGTAATTATTGCCAATGCATTACAAGATATCGTCGGATTCATTTCTTCTTTCTCTAGGGTTGGTTCTTGGTGTATATCATTTTTTTTTAAATTTTCTTTTTCGTTTTCTTCCTCCTCTTCACAATCTATGTAAATTAATTTCTTCTCAGCAAACTTATGACCGTTAGTGTATTTTCTATCACAACTATAACAAAACCCTTTTGCTCTTTTTTCATCCAATTGTTTTGGTGTAAACCTTGTAGGTTGTGGAAGGCTAGGAGAAACAACATTTCCATCTTTATAGTTGTGATTGGTAGACTTCCTTGTTGCCATAATTTTTCTTTCAACAATTCTTGCCACCCTGAATGCCTTCTCCAATGAATCAGGTTCCCAAAGGAAAATATCATGTTGGATGTTATCCTTTAAAGTCCCTATGAAAACATCAATCATATGATCATCTGGAATATCTGCTACCCTGATATTCAATTTTTATAAGTCCTCAATTTGCTCTGCCATTGATCCCTTTTTTTTATATTTATTAGTGTCTAAATAAGGTGTTTCTCTTTGTATCCTCATAATGTGCTATCATTTCCTCCATAAAAATTAACTAAGTGACAATTTGTTTACAAGAGAAAAGCCATCGATACCATATAAATGTATATTGTTCTAAATATAAAGTTGAAATACGTACCTTTTGTATGTTTTCACATTATGGAGATCAAAATATTGCTCCATCTGTAGTATCTATGTTACAGGATCCTAGCCATCAAACTTCCTCATATCGATCTTTGGAATATGGTGGGTCTTCAATCCAATGGTAGAGTTTATGAAATCATGTTTAACGTTTATTTTGCTCTCATCTTGAGTTTCTTCTACTACCTTTTCTCCATTAGGAATCATTTCTTGTATCAACTTAGTCAAACCTTCCTTCAAACCTTCCATGTCTTTCTTGAATATTCCATGTTGCCTTCTATACCACCATCGATCTTAGTTTCCATGACATTATTCAAACCATCTATATTAGCTTCCGCCATTCATCTTATCTTCAACGCAATTCATCTTAGCTTCCATGCCTTTCTTTAAACCATCCATTTTAGCTTCCATTTCATTTTTGGTTACTTTTTGCGAGAACAACATTTGTTTCATGTGGTCTCATAATTTTGACATATCATGTTGCACTTCTTCCTCTTCATGCATCATAGTAGAGTTTTATGAGGGATTAACAAGTGTGGAATTATTTTTGGGAGATATTATAGAACCCAACACTGATATATATGCTTCAATATACCCTTGGGATCAATTCAAACTGATTTTTTAAACAAAAGTTATGCATTTTAAAAAAACATATATATACACACCTTTTTCTTGCTTTCGAGAAGCTATCTACTAAAATTGATGTATCTCTATGATTTGAGATCCCCAATATTTTATCTTCAGTCCTATAGTAGCACTCCGAGTCTTCTTTCCAATTCCATAGGTCAGACCTGATTTGGATTCTTCAAGGAACAATTATTCCCAATCTCCCACAATGACCTAATTATGGATTGGTTCAATAGAGCTAACTTGTATGGTGTTACACATGTAATTGTTTCATATTCTAATCTTAATCAGATACAAAATAAACTACAGTCCATGCACTTTCAGTCACCTTTTACAAAATTTGAATCTGATGCTCAGAGAGAAAGTTATGACGATTTTCCCAAGGTCACCTCTTTGAGATTAAATTTAGGAGCCTGCAAAAACCCTAACTTACTCAGATCATATCTCCAAAAATATAGCGAACCCATATCTAAATTTTTTACACAAAATTCCTTAGGATTTTAGAGAAAATGGGTTTTTTTTAGTGTCTAAAACTTCGTAGAAAAAAAGTTATAGAAAAAATTCCACGATGACCTGTTTCCAACAGTGTAACCCTAGAATCCAAAGCTCTGATACCAAATGTTATGAAACCAACTCACAAAATAGAAGAAAGATAGATCAACGACTTAAAAATTAGCCTCTTCATGGGGGAAACCTCCCTTACATTGCATAAATGAACAATTATTGGATTATACAAATGACAAAATATCCTTTCTATATATAGGATTCCATGAGGTTACAATATAATCCTATCCGACCTGAAAATAATAATGTAAGGGAACAAAAATAACAATATGGGATTTTATGGGGCACAATAATAACAATATGGGGACTACAGGGGTACAAAATAACAATAAGGGGGCTACACTAACAACAATAAGGGACTACACTAGTAATATAGGGACCTAACACTATGAGAAAGCAAAACGAAGGTCATAAATTAAAAGAACCTGGAACTTGGAAAAGAGAAGTGTCGTGAATAAAAATAAATGGCCCAAGAAATTTCCAAAAAAGAAGTAAATTAAGAAACCAACCAATCCAAACTGATTTCGACAGATAACACTGCTGCAAAAGGAAATACACAATATCCAATTGTAAGGAAATGCATATTATAAATAAAAGAGTAATTAAAGTGTTGGATATGTGGTGAAAATCATCAGAAGAGAGAATTCCTACATCAAAAAAATGTCAAGCCAAATATTTACAGCGCCCAGAAATCTTGCTCAATGGGTGATGTAGCTCAGAGTGTACCCCTAATTTACGTCATTTTGGACAATCGCCAGGCAGACCACAAGAAATCCATCATTAAGATGGAAGGTAAGTTGTGTAATCAATTTGTTTCCATTTTAATTGATCCAGGTTCTAACTACAACTATGTCAGTCTAGAGCTCATGGAAAATGCAATTTGGTCAAGAAATTGCATGCAGAACCATGGTTGGTTCAATTGGGAACATGAACGAAGAGAAAAATTAACCATTGGGTCAAATCATGTGCATTTTAACTTGGTGGCATGCCTACAAGAACCCACTTAAATTTATTACCATTGGGTGCATATGGAATATTATTAGGCATGGATTGGTTGTACTTGCACAAGACTAAAGTGGATTCTTTTGAAAAATCAATCAAATTCTTAGATGATGATGGAGAGAGAAAAATCCTATAGGACAAGCAAAATTTAGTTTCAGTAAGGTTAATTTCAGAAATGCAAGCCAAATGTAGTTGTCGGAAAGGTTGTAAGTTGTTTTTTGTACAAATTTTTAGCAGTAAGAAATTTGGTGACATGGATGAGTAAGAAGAAATTGAGATGTTGAGGAAGTATCTCGTGATGTAGCAGTATGAGGACAAGTTTCCAGTAGATATTCCAGGTTTACCTCCTTAGAGGGAAGTTTATTTTTCTATTTAATTTGTGCTTGAAGCAACACCAACGTCCAAGGAACCATATCAAATGATCACGCCAGAGCTAGTGGAGTTGAAGCTACAAATGAAAGAAATGCTACTTTCAGCCAAGTGTGTCACCATGGGGAGCTGTAGTACTGTTTGTTAAGAAAAAGGATGGGAAACTCAGACTCTATATTGATTATAGGAAATTACACAAAGTGACCATCAGGAACCAGTATTTGTTTCCATGGATATATGAATTACTTGATCACCTAAGGGGAGCCACAATGTACTCCAAAATCAATTTGAGATTTGGGTACCATCATGTGCACATCAAAGAGGAAGATATCCACAAAACTACTTTCTGGACAAGATGCAGACACTATGAGTTTGTAGTGGTACCCTTCGCACTTACTAATTCCCTAGCCATGTTCATGTTTCTAATGAATAGTGTATTACGTCCTTATTTGGAAAATTTTGTAATTTTCTTTGTTGATGACATATTAGTGTACTCGAAGGCTAATGAGGAACATGAAAAGCACCCAAAAACAATATTACAATTGTTGAGGGAGCACAATATTTATGAAAGGATCAACAAGTGTGACTTCTTCCAGTCACAAATACAATATTCGGGGCACATTGTCTCTAAGGAGGGGATATTAGTTGACCTAGAGAAGGTTAAGGCCATAATGTAGTGGAAAACATAGAAGAATGTGAATGAAGTCAATTCATTCATGGGTTTGGAAATTTACTATAATAGTTTCATCAAAAACTTATCCAAGATAGGCCATCCTATCACATCCTTGTAGAGGAAAGGAAAGAGATTGGAATGGACGACTGAGTGTGCTAAAATATTTGAGCAGTTCAAACAATTACTCATGAATGGATTAGTATTGAGGATTGAAAATCTAGAAAAGGATTTTTTTGTATGATAGATTCCTGCAAGGAAGGGCTCAGTGGAGTCTTGATGTAGGAAGGACATGTAGTGTTCTATGAGTCAAGGAAATTAAATGAGCATGAGATCAACTATGTGACTCATGATTTAGATTTAGCTACCATCATCCATGCATTAAAGATGTGAAGGCATTAGCTCCTTGGTAGGAAATTTTTACTTATGACATATCATAGTGGGCTCAAGTATTTGTTTAGTAACCCAAGTTGAACACAAGACAAGATAGGTAGTTGGCCACACTTAGCGAGTTTGAATTTGAGATCAAGTATATTAAATGAAAATAGAATAGGGTGGTCGACGCACTTAGTATAATTATCCAATTGAATCACCTGGGGGCATCAACTCTTATGAAATGGATTTGGTGGAATGAGTCAAAATTGTAGGACAACATGATGAAAAATATCAAAAAATGAAATAAAGGTTGTAGCAAGATGGTGAGGTTGAGGAATATCATCTCAAAACTGGTGATATGCATAGATTTAAGAGTAGAATCTATGTACCAAATAATGATGATGTGACGAGGCTCATCATGTGAGAGTTTCATGTCAAACCATATTCCAACCATCCTGGTCACCAAAGGACACTCACAATCATTAAATTTTTTTATTATTAGCCAAAATTAAAGAAATAAGTGGTTGATTTTGTCATTAAATGCATGGAATTTTATCAAGTGAAGGTTTAATGTAGAGATCCAACAAGTATATTACATCCCATTCCCATTATATAATGGAAGTGGGAGGTAATATCCATGCATTTTATCACAAGGTTACCGAGGACCTCTAGGCAACATGATGCAATTATGGTAGTGATCGAAAACTTGAGCAAGGTGGCTCATTTTTTGGAGGTCAAATTCACTAAATTGGCTAGAGAAGTGGCTAAAACTTTCATAAAACAAATTGTGAATTTGCATGGAGTTCCCAAGAAAATAATCTCAAATAGAGATGCTAAGTTCAAAACAAGGTTTTGGAAGGAATTGTTTGCAGTCTTGGGAATAGAATAGGCATTCAGTACAACATGTCACCCACAAATGAATGGAAATTAGGAGAATTTTTAGGTCTAAAATGGGACTACTAAGGAAATTATAAAACAATAGTGGAAATAATAAAATAAGATTAAAGTACATCATCAAATATTAGAGGGAAAAAAGTAAAAACTAGCTTTTCAACTCATATTTGCAACTTTTCTCCCTATGGGTTTAGTCAAATTTTGAGTGGAAACACTCGTTGGATGTAAAATTTGATTCCTCATCCATGAAGTACCCATGTTACATACTTTTGATGGACTTTTCTACACAAAAAATGAGAAATACATGAAAAACGTGATTACAATCACATTTTTCATGTATTTATCACTTTTTGTGTAGTAGGTGTTATCACTGAAAAATCGTACAAGAAAATGTGACATTATTTAATGTCAGGCAGAAGGATTTATAAGGTTGAGAGACATTATAGAATCTGAAAGTATTTAAAAATCTCTAAGGTTTGAGGAAAAATCAAATCGCGTTTCTCGAAGGATTTTGCGCGCAAATGCACTTTTGACTAGTCTTTCTTGTACGCAAGTTGATTTTTCCTCGGACCTTAGAGATTTTTAAATACTTTCAGATTCTCTAATGTCTCTCAACCCTATAAATCCTTCTGCCTGACATTAAATAATGTCACCTTTGCTTGTATTATTTTCGATGCTGCATCGGAAAATCTGAAATAAGGTTTGGGTTGGTAATCCATTGTGACACTTAAGCGTGTTTTGTAACAAGTCTTTTGGTTTAAAATTTTAAAGTGGTTGGGTTTGTGTGTGTTGACTCTAGGATAGGGCCAGCTGGGCCCTTATGGATAGAATTTCTTGAGGTAAAGGCTGTTGACGGGGTTGCTAAGGTATGTTCCATCTGGTTCTGTCAAGATGTATGCCCCCTTGAGGAGGCAATGTTTTACGATGTAGGGTCCTTTCCACAAGGTTTCAAACTTGCCTGGCCCTAGGGATTTTTTGTGACATCATAGTGGAGGACTAGTTCTCCCTCGGTAAATGAGAGAGGGTTGATGTGGTAGTCAAACAATTCTTTTACCCATTTCTTGTGGGTCTCATTGTGTTGCAAAGAACTGGGCAATGACGTGGTTAAACAAAAATCGAGCGGAGGTTTTTGCGGTGTTGTCGTATGTGGGCATGGTTTTTTCCCACTTAGTGAAATAATCGACGACCACTATGATGTATTTATGGTTGACGGATGATGCGAGGTTGCAAGTCATGTAGTTGATCCCCCATTTACAAAAGGGGTTGGCGACGATGATAGGGTGCAGAGGAGCGAGAGGGGATCTTTCTTTATGGGTGAAGCGCTGGCATCACTCTCATCTCTTGACCGATGTAATGCAATCGCAAAATAGGGAGGGAAAAAATATCCTTCTCGTAGGACTTTTTGGGCAGTGGGAATTCCAGATAAGTGGCCATCGCAAGCACTTTCATGGCAGTCATTAAGGGCATGTTCCGATTGGTCATGCATGAGGCATTGACGTAAAATGGTGTCGATGCCTTGTCGATCAGCCCAAAAATATACACAAATAAGTCATGAAAAATCAAGGAAGCATCCTCATAATGGGTGCTTTCCCCGTGTACAGAAATGACCCTATTGAGGTTCTCCCCCAGGTGGGGTACCTGGACCCACTTCCGCTCCTGGTTCCACTACTAGAGCTGTCGTCAGCACTGAGACCACCACCCGACGTAAAACTGGCCAATAGTCCCTCTCCTGGGCCATAAAGGTATCCAACCACACCTCCTCGAGGTCATCCAAAAATCCTCGAGATGGCATCCCCTGGGTCAAGCGGTCCACTCGATCCCAGGCATCCTCCAGAACTAAAACTTGCGTGGCCAGCTTAGTAGCACGAGCCTCTGCCGCATCATCACAAGCCTCCGATGCATCGGCATGAGCTCCCTCATCTGTTGCCCTTCCCCGAAGGACCGGCCTCACCACCAATTCCCCCACCTTGAGGCTATGCAGGATCTCCTCCCAGCCCCCCACGAGCTCCTTGAGGTCTCCTAAGAGGACCATGGCCGACCAATCGAGGCACAGGGCGACCAACCTCACCAACATCTGCAAGAGTAACCAAAACTATGTCAGCATCACCATAAAAACACATATAAACATAAACACTCAAATAAATGTAGAAAACATAAAGGCATACTTGTTGGACCCCAAGCGTAGCCAGGAGGGAGACTAATCTCTAGATCCCCTCGAAAATCCATCCCTGCATATGGGAATGGCAGAAACATCTCGGGGTTGGCCTCAAACTAGGCCTGTGTCATGGCATTCCAGTAACGCTCCACCTTACCCCCACCTCCTCGCGGCATCACGGGAGCCCACCTCCTCATACGGGGTTCCCGTGGCCCCCCCAGTAGGCACCGCCACCACTGGTCTCAACAGCACCACCCCCTCATACATGATGGTGCATAAAATACTAGCATATGCAAATAGCTTTGATCCATCCCAGATCTTGAAAATATGTGCCCGCATTCAGTCATAGCAGAAACGAGAAAAGTCGAAAAAGTGCCAGGCCCTCAGTCGGCACAAGACTCCAAATTGCGGACGTGATGCCCAATGTGGAGTCGACGACCCTGCGAGTTGCACGATAGCCACCAAACAACACCTCTCAACCAAATCTGTCACCGAGGCAATGGATATGCACCCCTCCATAAGGGGCGCCCCACCACAGTGACGCATCTAAAACCTCTCAAAATCCACCCTCCTAGAAGGGAGTGGATACCGTAACCCCTCACCCTGAGGCAATTTCCCGGTCACAAAGTATATGTCTATCTCAGGACAGATAGCAAGGCCACACCCACACAACACAAACACATTGTGCGGCCTGTTCCAATGCTCGATCAGGTAACGCAGGAGTCGGTCCTATGACTGAAGAAGGTCGTTCTCCACAAATTTTAGGAGACCCCATTGTGCCAACTGTTGGCATGCCTAACTGTTGGCAGGTAAAATAGTATGAAGCTTGGGCCAATCTCGCTCCCTCCACAACATCCTGTCAACCAAACAAGAGCACATCATCAGCATAAAACATCAAAAAATAGGCAAAATGTCCAAAGATTTGGACAAAAAACTGCCTCGGCCTTTTGCACGCTTGTCCCTCAAACATGCGCATGGAAGGTGCACCTGTATTTCTTACAAGCATGCAGAAGGTGTGTCCAAGGCTGATAAAAGCACGCCTAAGGCACGCAATACCCTAATTTTGTGCGTAGAAGGCGTGCTCTTACCCTGATTGTCCGTGCAATCTAAGGTAAAACTGGCTCAGAATCTGTATAAACTAGTTTTGTACGGACCCCAGCACTCTCAGACTGAAAAAATTAAAATGCAAGACGTTATTTAGGTTACCTGGGCTTGATATCGCTAATCCCTTGTGCTCAAGCTGACCACAATGGTAAGAACTGCTCTGCATAAGCCTCTGACCTCTCGATACTCAACAGACACAAATGAATTGAACTAGGGCCATATTCACCTATATATCGCCCTTTTCAAAAAATTTCAAGGACCATAACAAGAGCTTAAAAGGCCTGATCGCCAGACCGAAAGCAACACTAAGATCAGCACTCCATAACGCACAAAGGCGATGCCACACATTCGCACCCCCCAAAGAATAATTTTTTAGCACCGGCAGGTATGCCCTCTCTCATATTCATTTTTAAATCACATGTATTTTAGTAATATTTGATAAAGAAAATTCTTTCACTCGGGGTAGTTGTTTTTCCAGGTAGAATGCAAACCATCCACAACTCCATCCACTAAAAGTTCCAGAGAAAGTATCATTCTACCCTCAGCATGATAGATTCCCAGAGAAACTCTGCATATCCTGAAATCATTTCTCCATCAAAAATCATCCATAGGTTCCACACACCCGACCATGTTTATCATCACCTCACCTTGCACATGATAAGCATTCTCATTGGTCGGTAGAACCTCCCCTCCATGGCACTCGTCACCCAAAGTAGACCATATATCACAAGCAATAGCGATGCCATGGCCATACCATTGTAGTTCGGGATGCACCTCATGCACATTCATTCACCATGCATAAAGTCAAGTTTTACCATATGACATAAAACCCCTTTCCCGGACAACTAGGTTGTACAAGCAGATCAAAAGCGCACTACTGCGCCTCGCATTTGGCCCACCATACCTCCATCAGCATAACCCATCTGCGATACTTTTTCATCCGATTCATCAACCTCACACATGAGACCAACCAATGGGGCCCCCACCCTCAGCAAAACACCTTCCTCACACCATTAGTGAGCGAGCACTTTCATGTTTTGGGGCACTTGTCTCTGTGTTTTGTACAAACCAAACCCCATTTTTTTTATTCTTTTGGTAAGTGTACAAAAATCGCAAATGGTGCACTATGTCCCCCACCCACTCATTCATTTTTTCTCCCATGGCAGTAGTTCCTGACCACCCTTGGTCGGATTATACCACCCTCACACAAAATCCACTATGACATTCATAACCAGTTTATCCCCACCTTGGAAGTCCTACTGAATCCAGGGATTTCCCCATCAGAAATAGTTATGAATACTTCCAAGCTGCTTTTTATACTCCAAGTTTGGGCCACTGAATCCCCATCATCAGTTTTCAGTCACCCCTCGCCATCATGCCTATGTTAAACCTATCACATCCAAGATCGTGATCCTCCGTATCGGCGACCCCCTCATTCGGTTGAGGCTTCATTTTTGTCGACTTCAACACCTCTTTTCCAAAAAGGAAGTGGTACCTTGGATCGCCCCTCTCCATAAAATGGGCATCCTCGATGGCACTATGGGAGACATCATTGCCCACAGATGTCATCGATCCTCCTAACATTCAAATACAACACAAGCTTTCATGTCAAGATTGTATCGTACATTACAGCCATTGCACTTTGATCAAATCTGTAGAAGACCCATGCCTTTATAAGCGTCTCTGTCAGCAATGGTTACATGGGAGGTCCCAACTAGCGCCTATGCATACAATGCACATTTACAAGACATACCAAGTTTACGCATATGGGTACCACATTCTACCTATTATCAAAGGAAAAATTCCCCCGAGGGATTCAACAGTCGTCGTCATCAACCAACAGATCACTGCCATATTAGTGACACACACAGAATCTGTATATGTCAAATAGATTATTTTAACTAGCCAAAGCATCATGAGCATGGGACATTCCCACCTCGTAGAAAATTTTTATATACTGTATGATACCATTGCTTATAGGGGTCCCACAGGACATGGTTGTTCTTCAACCTGGTGCAGTGTGTCTCCAATTCCGAGCTACACATAGGTCTATCTTTCTCTCTATGCACAATATACAGAAAAGAAACTATATTGTATTTCAGCTATAAAGTTCTTCCTAGACCTCACACAATAGGGGGCAACTGTTATCACTGGAAAATCATACAAGCAAAGGTGACATTATTGACTTTCAGGCAGAAGGATTTACAGTACCGAGAGACATTAGATAATCTGAAAGTATTTACAAATCTCTAAGGTATAAGGAAAAATCAAATTGAGTACAAGAAGGACTAGTCAAAAGTGCATTTCACGCAAAATCCTTCGAGAAACGCGCCCTCGCACACCTATTGACCCAAAAAGCGCGCAATCCTGGGAGTGGCGGAAGTCACTTTCCAAGACCACAAGGGCACACTCTAGGACATTGATTCCACACTTAAAGCCGCCTAAGGATAGCCACCCAAGCCTCCTTCAGACATCAAGATAGCACACAATGGAATAAATGTGGAACACAATGGAATCACCCTCCTCTCTTGGGTCACCATCCACAATGTACCAAGGGAGGGAAGTATGATTTGAATTCTCCTATAAAATTCCACCAAGAGATGAAAAAATTGAGAGCACATTGTTATACTAGCTAGAATTTCCCCAAGCAATACCAGCAATGTGTGATCCAAAGAAGAGATAGAGGGGACTCAATTGTTGGCCATCCAACACCTCCAATCCACCATAGTAGAGAGAGGGAGACTTTGCACCAAGGCACCTTGGAAGTAACGACATCCTTGCATCGGGACTTAGAACCCCTAGTTCGAAGGGCCCCTTGGAAAGTGGGTTAAAATTTCATCCTCATTCCTACCAGCTCTCAATAAGAGGGGACATAAGTGCTGTCGTTTGGATTATTGAAGTTTTTTTACTCTATTTAGAGCTTTTGTGTTATTTGTTTCTTTTTGGTTTAATTTTTATGTTTGAATATGCATGTTATTTCTCTATCTAGTATGTTTATGTTCTAGCACGTTCCACCAGCTTGCTTGACTCAATTTATTTTCTTCCTATGACCAATAAATTAAGAGGGAAAATCACACCCCTTAATTTGGTGTGATTTCGTACATGCGTGCACCAAACACACTAACGCAATAGGTTCCATCGAAAGTGTGCAAAATGGGTACTCCTTGGATGAAGAATTACATTTTTCATCCAACGAGTAACTCTGCTCAAAATTTGAGTAAATCCTTAGGGAGAAAAATGAGAAATACATGAAAAACATGATTCAATCATGTTTTTCATGTATTTCTCATTTTTTGTAGTAGGGTCCATCAAAAGTATGAAATATGGGTACTCCTTGGATGAAGAATTAAATTTTCCATCCAACGAGTACCCTTGGTCGAAATTTGAGTAAAGCCTTAGGGAGATACGTTGAAAATACGAGTTGAAAAAAATATTTTATCATTTTATTATTTTTTAATATTTTTACCTTTTTACTCCAAAAATGGTAAATCATTTCCCATAGTTTACATCATCATCTTGAATCTTATTGGTTCTTATAAAGTTTATTTTGGTTAATACATTTTTATTAGGAGGCCCATTTAGACCTCAAAATTTCTCTAATGCAAACAAAGAGGACAAACAGAATCCTAAAAGACATGTTGAGGATGTATGTGATGCATCAACCTAAGAAGTGGGAAGAGTATCTTCCACTTGTAGAATTCACATACAACAATGTGTACCAAGAATCCATAAAGATGAGACCATTTGAGGCATTATATGGGAAGAGTTGCAATATGTTAGAAAATTATATATTAAAAAGCAATGCAACACATAAAATATGCAGAAAACACAAGCACACAAAACACATAAAACCAAAGAGACACATATATACGTGGTTCACCCAGTTTGGGCTACGTCCACCCCGAACATCCGGTCCTTCCTTTTTATTATCTAGAAAAATGAAGAGACACAACCTACAACAAATCCGTTGTAATATCCTTTGTTCTCTCTCGCAGTCTCTCTATCAATTTCTCACTCTGATAATACACATACAATATATAGCCGCAATACAATACCCTCATACAAAACGAGGGGTTACCTTCTAGGGAAAAAAAAACCCTAAATTAAACATAACTTCTAACGTCAAATCATCCACCTAATGAATGACCCAGATTGACTATAAATTACAATACTTTTACAAGGAAATTTTACATATGTTTTTAGCTTCGGAAGTGTTGCCACCCCGTTAAGAATAGGGGTCCAATGCTGTGATACAAAATAAAGAAGATAATCAGGCTCCACACCCAACACAATACTCCTTGATTATCCTTAGTATTGCAACAAGAATCCTGCAACTCCCAAGACTACCAACTTTAATTATCAATCCAGAGTTCATAAAAACTTAAGAGGTTTTAGGACTATATGTGCAACATAAAATGTGTCCTTATTTTGTTGATCTGATTTAATCGATGGAATTTCATGAAATCGAAGCCTAAAATAATTGCAGAAATGGAAGTGTTGCTTTAAAAATAAATTAATCCTAGGCAAGAACAACAATTTGTAATTGTAATCCTGATAGCATGAATTCAAGTAAATAGGTCTATTATACTTTATAAAAATGCATGTCCTAAGTGGTGTTTATTCTTCCTCAATCATGGATTTATATCCTAGGGGTCATGATTCAAGCCTAAGAGACAAAAACCAAGTTTTGGGAGAAAATATGGTCGAGTTCACACATGCTACAAGAGTGCTATAGGAAGTTTTGTTTTTGCTACAGGAAGTTCTGTTTTGGAAATAACTCATCAAATGACTAAGTAAAAAAAATTAAAATGGTATGCGAGAATTTTTTTTATTAATAATTATGTCTTAGGTCTCCATTCCAAGTGGAATCACTCCAAAATACCCCTGTTCACATGTGCTAAAAAATAGCATAAAATTAATTCTTTAAATCTGGAAATTCAAGAACTAGTGAGCTAGTTAATATATCAAATGCCTAACTTAATCAAGTGAAAATGAAATGGGGTAAATTTTTTTATTAAGTTTAATATTATTATTACCTAATCCAATTCGAATTAATTCAAATGAAGCTAATTAACCCATTTTAAAAAATAGTAGAAATTTACTACTATTTCGCTACAAAGAATTTCCAAAAATGACATATTCATGAACTAGTAACCAAATCCAAGTATCTTAATGATTAAGATGACCTTACAAATTATTATAAGGATGAATAATTCTTTTGAATCTGTAAACAACCTGCAAAAGAACTCACTTCAATCATTTAACTCAATCCTACAACAAGAAAGGAAACAATACTAAATACAGAAAAATGCAAAACATAAATGAGAGATGCATGTGAATAAAAAGTGAAAAGAGAATAAATAACTTATGCAAGAGGGATATAAGACCCCTAGGATGGCCAAGCCCAAGGAGACTTAGAGTTATATGGAAGAAACCAAGCCTTAGAAGCTAAAAATGGCACCAATCTTCATTATCGAATTAGTCCAAGAACATCCTTGTAAGAAAAGAAAGTGGAGTTGCTAAACAACAAGTTTTATCCACAATAAGACTAAATAATACATTCCACTAAAGGAAAATTTGAATTGATACTTATACAAAATTATGAGGAATCATTCTCCTTGAAAGGAGGAAGCTTTCTCCTCCAAAATCTCTCAAATAGTGGATCTGGTTCCCAACACTAGGAGTTTGCAGTAAATGACAGGGAACACATTCCTAGATTTTCTAAATCATCGTAGTTCTAAAATATCTCAATAATTTGATGATATTTTGTTCATTTATTCTCCAATATTGATCCTCCTCTAGTAGGGAGAAAGTCCCTAAATTATCTCCTCCTCCAAATCTTCATAATCTTCCCAATATTCTCATAATATCCTTCAAAAACAAATAATATTAGGCATAAATATGCAATTATCTCTAAATCTTCCTATGAACATATTAAAGCTTAAAAAATATTATTAAGTGTAGAAGGAGAGATTTAATATAACCTTTATGTTCCTAAGAAAGGTTATATGGGCCTTAATTTATGTCTAATTTAGAGGCCCATCATACCCCTCTATTGAAACGGTTGCTCATCCTCTGAGCAACCTATTCATCCTCCTTGTCGTGTGGTTCTCCATGTATGCTGGCCTATTTCATTATGTGTTTATTGGTCCATGTGATGCTCCTCCTGTTGATCTTCTTTCTACTCTTCTATTTTCATTTCTTCCCCTGTCTCAGTTTCCCATTGAACTTCTAATGTAGGTTCAGGCTGCTTCTTTCTCTCAAGTGATTCATCTACTATAATGGGTCTTATTTTTTAGGGTAACACCTTGATTTTGGTTCATGTTCTTGTCCACTAGGAACTTGTAAATTGAATGCAACCTCAAGTGTAACCTTATCATTATAACCCCTTATCCTTTTAAAGAAACCCATCTCGCTACAATTTTATAAAATGGTAGACACTTTAGGATGTTGACGGATTCTCTCCATGTTGATGGGTTTTCTCTCGTTAAATCCTCCCCCCATATTTGCAAAATATGAATTCTGTGAATTTTATGTGCAAAGATAGGGCCTGGTTTGTACTACTCAATTTTTAACTTATAGGAGTTTATGTGTCCTTGATACCTCCCACAACACACACTAAAGTTTTCTACCAATGTCTTTTCCTTCAAGCTTTGTAAAACTTCTCTCAAGAGAAAAAAAAACAAGCAATCTGGTGAAAAATAGGGGATGCTACAGGAAACTGAGTTTCTTGTAACAGTCTGAAGTTTTCAGGAGAAAATATATTTTTCATATTGCAAATTCCTGTATAAAATATTGTGCTTGTAGCAACTCTATTTCGCTTGTAGCAACTAATATTTGCATGCCAAGAGGTGGTGGGTCCACCTTTTTTCTTTTTCTTTTTCAATTTTTTTTTCATCGCATGCAAAATAAACTTGGATTTTTTTTTCTAACTGAGTTCTCCCTCAATTACCCCTTGGCACTCCTTGTATTCCATCAAAACTAACCGCTTACCACCCACTTTCTCAAGTCATATTCACTTTTGTCTTGTTCCTCTCCCACATGTCTATGTGTCTTGGTGGAAAAGTGAAGCAAACTGCTAGAGAAGGTCGAGGTTGCTCTCCTACTGATTTTGGCTATAAAAAACCTTTCCTTCTCACACTAGTAATGTTTTCTTAAGCTAGAATAGATTTGAAGGGTGAGGTTAGAGAATTTCATACCTGATTCTTACCCTTGATTTGTTTTTGCAGGTGCTATTGAGATTGGTGATATGAATATTGAAGTTTCCTTTGGTGGTTCTAAAGCTGATACTAATGATCTGAAGTTGCATGTGATAATATGTTGGACGTCCTATTGTTGATAGCCTTGAATCTAGAGGTCTTCTAGGGTTTATTTTGCTATTGTTGTTGCTGCTTCACATCCCTGGATTAAATTTTGATGCTAAGATGCTCGTGATGTGATTTTTGTAGTTGATAATTGACTTGATGCTTGCATGTTGAAGCTCGGCCATATACATCATGATATCAGAGGGAGTTGACTCTTTTTTGTTTCTGGTGCATGTCTTCAGAATTTGATTATACCTTTACTAATGTCTTTGTTTTATGTTTTTAAGTGCCTCTCTAATGTCTAGGTTGCTGCTGCTGGTGAAATTCCTCCTTGGAGTGCCATAGCCTCTTCATATTCACCTCACAATTTTTCATGTCTTCTTGGGTGATCGATAAAACCACTTATAATGCTTTATGGTGATTACATAATTTTTCGAACATGTTTCCTTCTTGTAGAAGTCCTTATTTGTATTTTTTTGACTTCCAATATGCATGGGGATATGAGGGAGAGTGTGGTAAGATTAAGAAGGAGTAGTGTGGTCTTGAACGAATGATGTGAAGGAAATATGTGTTTTTACAGAATTTTTTCTTTTACAGATGGCATAGAGTGAAGGGTTTGAGTGGAAAATATATTCGAGTGAGATGGATTGATGAGAGGATGATAGGTAATGGTGGAAATACCTTCTTCGTGATTTTTTTTTACCACAAGACCCTTAGTGACTACTCTATTTCTTCGATCTACCTTCTTGTTGTTGAGATTTTGAGTGTTGGTGTAGCATCATATGTGCTTTAGCTCCCAAAATTTGTGGAGGGACTAGATTACATGAGATATCCAAGACCAAGAAAGGGATTTGGGAAATTCCATCTAGTTTGGGAGATAACTAATTAATTAATAATTTTAATGAAGGAACCTAAGTCTAACTTAGGAAAATTAAATTGTTAAAGGTAATTAATTAAAGCATGTGATGGAATTGTCTTAAGTCACATAGATCGAGCTTTCTTTTAATATTAGCCATCGATTCAAGATTATATCATGGCTATTGGTTTCCCAATGAGAAATTATAAAGGAAAGGTTTGGGTTTAGTTGGAGAACACACACACGGAGGCAGAGCACTGAGACTAAGCTGAAATTCTAGGGTAGGGTTTGCTAAGAATTTTTAGAAGTGTTTCAGCTACAGAGAGGGGTAGTGCAAGAAAAGGGGATGGTTTGATCCCAGTGCCTAGAATCAGCAAGAGATAAAGAGGATAATCCAGAGAAAACGTAGAGAAGCAGAGGCAACATCAGCAGTTACGCAGCATCTGCGCAACGTAGATCCAGTTTCAGCTACACAGGTGCTACGTAGTCCCTTATGGGGTAGCGCTAGGCAGCATGGCACCCATTCTGGGGTTACACAGCCCTCTCCAGGCCAGCATAGAGGCATGCAAAGGTTGACTAGGCTAACATAGAGGCTTCAGGGGAAGTGATGGGGTTTCTAGGGCTAGAATTTGGCTGAGTCTTGTAAATCCCGTTTGAGGGTGTGGATCAGTCAAGTTTTTTTCTTCAGAACAATAGGTTAGCTGTAGATCTATATTTTTCTCTGTCGAGTTAACTAGTGTGGTGCCAAGATTGTTGTATTCATAAAACTACTTAATAATATAAACCCTCCAATAGCCAAAAGACTAGTTTCCCGCATTGGGTTTTTCCGGGGACAGTTGTCTAGAAAATATTGCGTGTCACTTTGTCTATTGTGCATGTACTTATATGTTTTAGATCTAAATCGGTGAAAATTTATTATATGTTTACTTCGATGTTAATATAAAGATTCCATCATTAATAACTTGTTTAAGTAGGAGAAGTATAACCAGATCTAACAGTAGATTTCTGCATGAAGTAAATTTCAGAAATATTCACATGGTATCAAAGCAATTGTAGATCTAGCAGGGTCACCAGAAGAAGACTAAAGAATTTTGTTGCAGAAAGTAATAGAGAGAGTAGAAACAACAACATAAAGCCAGATCTGAAGGGACAACGCAGTTTTAGAGGCTGCAGAGCCACACAAAGGTCAGGGTGATGCAGTCCTATGTTGTCTCCATGCAGGCCCACGTACTTACTACACAAAGGTAGTGTTGTGACTATTTGCTCATGCAGAGGCCAGCTAGGGTGATGCAGATCTGAATTTGTATGATTCAGAAGTGCCGGAAGAAGAGTTGTAAGAATTTAGAAGTTGTTGTTGGGGTTAAATTTCTGAAGATTCGGAATTTAGCCTAAGCATTGGGAGACAACGAGCGAGAGGAGATCAACTTCTCAGAGGGTTTCTAGCAAAACAAATTTGTAGATCGATCAGAGGATCAAAGTGAGTTGTTTCAATGATTGATTTGGACAATTTCCAAGAGAGGAAATCAGTTGTCAAAGGGGGTAGAGGGTGCCTTTTCGCCAAGGACCCTAGATCCGAGCTTCAGTAGAGAAGCAAGGAGAGGAAGATCTGTTCTGACAAAGTAGATCTGAGAAGATGGCACCTCACAGACTATGTGATTAGGATAGGTTGGACGACCTGTCCAACTTTGCAGCTTAGAAGGCTAGAATCCTAGTAGTCATGGAGGCATATGGTCTAAGATACCATGCAGAAAAGGTCCTGGCCATGCCAATCGATGTAGATCTCTTGAAGAAGCATGAGGAAGTTGTGACACATGCCAAACACTTCATAATGGATGGGGTTAAGGACTATATTTTTCCACATATAGCTGAAAAGAAAACAACTAATGAGATGTGGAAGGCCTTAACAACCCTATATGAGGGGAAGTCCGTCCAGAGGAAAATGCTTCTGGAGAATCAGCTGTGGTCATTCATGATGACCAAGGGAGAAGAAATAGAGCACTTCCTTTTCAGATTACAGACGATCAGAGATTATTTTTCTGCCATGGGAGCGAAGGTGGAGGCTGATGTGATGGTAAGGACTACACTCAATGCGATCACAGGAGAGTGGGAAACCTTTGTCCAAAGTGTCTTGGGCAAAGCGGACCTTTCCGACTAGGACAATATGTGGACAATATTACATCAAGAAGAACTCTGCATATTCACCAAGAAACAATACAGCAAGAGATCCAGCAAGGTGAAGAAGGAAGAGGAACACGATGCAGCCTTGGCATCAAAGAGGCAGCAAGGGAAGAAGAAGCGTGATCTTTCCAAGATTAAATGTTTCTAGTGCGACGAACTTAAACATTTCGCGAGAAATTTTCCACAGAAGAAGAAGGACAAGGAAGCTTCTACTTCCAAGGTTGTTGTGGCAAACGATGGGTCAGAAGATGACGTAGCCATGAGTGCTCATGAATGATGAAAGTGGGGTGACATGGATCTATAGAACAACTACAGAGGATGGAGAGATCCTTGAGCAGCTCATCTCTTGGATCACATCTGAGTTATGGGAGCTTTAAGACAATAGCCAGACAAGTGGAGCAGTTGGTGAAGAGAATCACAGATGAAGCAGAGGCGGGTCTAAAGGCTCAAGGGACTAGCGCAGTGCAGATGCAGCAACAATAGTGTAGGGCCTAATGTGACTTCAGCAGGGCAGAGAAAAGCTACTTATGCAGAACAGAGCTGCAATAGCGTAGAGGCTTCAGGAGGACAACACATCACAGCAACAACGTGAGAGATTTTAGCACATGGGGCTGATGTGACTTCAGCAGTGCAGAGGGAGTCTGCTTACGCAGTGCAGAGCTGTAGTTGTGCATCATCCTCCAGATGACAACACATATCAGTAGTCGATGGAGCTTCAGTGATTAGTATGTATCCCAAATGACTTATCTATCAAATATTGGGTGGGAGTTTCAGTTGCTTGTCTCAGCAACTGAAGATGCAGTGCAGCAGTTGGCAACACGATGCAACAGATTGAGAGGGAGTTGCAATACATATGTAACAGTGGTGGTGGCAGCGCCATGAGAAGCAGTACAAAATGGTGGCAACAACACAGTGATGAAGGGAAACAGGTCCAACATCAGTGCAGAGACCCACACCAGAGATCAGTGCAGAGCTTCGGGGAGAAGCAGAGTTGTATTAGAGCACATTCCTCGCTAAGAGGGAGTGTTGATATTTTGAGTGTTGGGGTAGCATCGGATGTGATCTAGCTCCCAAAATTTGTGGAGGGACTAGAGTAAATGAGATCTCCAAGACCCAGAAAGGGATTTGGGAAATTCCATCCATTTTTGGAGGTAATTAATTAATTATAATTTTAATGAAGGACACTAAGTCTAACTTAGGAAAATTAAATTATTAAAGGTAATTAACTAAAACATGTGATAGAATTGTCTTAAGTCACACAGATCAAGATTTATTTTAATATTAGTCATCGATTCAAGATTAGATCATGGTTGTTGGTTTCCCAAAAAGAAATTAGAAAGGAAAGGCTTTGGGTCAGTTGGAGAACACACACACGGAGGCAAAGCACTGAGACTAAGCTGAAATTCTAGGGCAGGGTTTGCTAAGAATTTTCAAAAGTGTTTCAGCTGCAAAGATGGGTAGTGTAGGCAAAGGGGATGGTCTGATCCCAATGCCTAAAATTAGAAAGATACATAGAGGAGCATCCAGAGGTAGTGCAGAGAAGAAGAGGTAGCAACAAAAATTACGCAGTAGTTGCACAGCGCAGAGCCAACTTCAGCTATGCAGGTGCTACGCAGTCCCTTCTGGGGGCAGCATTGGGCAACAGGGGACCCATTCTAGGGCTACATGGCCCTCTCCAATCCAACACAGAGGCATGCAGAGGCTAACTAGGCTGATGCAGAGGCTTAGGGGGCAGCGTTGGGGTTTCTAGGGCCAGAATTTGGTTGAGTCTTGTAAATCTCATTTGAGGGTGTGGATCAGTCAATGTTTTGGCTTCAAAATAGCAGGTTAGCTGCAGATCTATATTTTTCTCTATCGTGTTAACCAGTGTGGTTCCCAGATTTGTTGTATTCAGAAAACTACCTTATAATATAAACCCTCCAACAACCAGAAGACTGATTTTCCCGCATTTGTTTTTTCAGTGATAGTTGTCCAAAAAATATTATGTGTCACTTTGTCTATTGTGCATGTACTTTTCTATTTTAGATCTGAATCGGTAAAAGTCTGTTATGTGTTTACTTCGATGTTAATTTGAATATTTCAGCATTAATAACTTGTTTAAATAGGAGAATTATAACCAGATCTAACAGTAGATTTCTACAGAAAGTAACTTTCAGAAACTTTCACACTTGTAGCTCGTTGTAACTTCTTGTAGCAGTTACAAGACTTCATGTAGTAGTTGAGGACAACCCCTTGTAGCAGAATTATTTTATCCATAACTATCAAATGGTATAGTGGATTGACCTAAAATTTTTTGAGTGTGTTACCATCATTCTTTTGCACCTCCCCATAGACAATCTCGGCCATTAGATGCATGAATCTCGAGAAAAATTAAAAATTGTTTTAGGTGATGGAGGTCAATTTCTCACAAACGGTGGACTAGAAATTGCTAAAATTGCTTGATTATGTTACCAAAATCCATATGCATCATCCCATAAAATAGATCGGAAAATGGATGCACAATTTTCAAGATATAATAAAAACAATTTTCTGCTCAAAATCAAGAATTCCTGTAGCAATTTAGGACAGTGAGGAAAATTAATGAGAAAATCTTGGAAATTATAGGTGGATTTTGGAAATGGATTGGAATGACATTGGCCCTTTTGGAGCATCTGAGCAAAGGAGGAGAACATGCAAGTTTGACTTCCTTTGACTAGATTTTTGACCAACTTTTTCTTTTTGTTGCCAACTTGTTTTTTTTTGTTGCTTGCAAAGGTTGGAGAGCACCTTCATTCATTAGAGAGAGATACATGGATAAAATCATTTTTTTCATTTTTTTCTCTTTTCTTAGGCCTACTAGCTGCCTCAATGAGGTTTTAAACTAGTACGTCTACCTAGGCGCCTCAAAGGAAGTTTTCACCTAGGATATTTTATTTTTCTCTTAATTTCTCTTTTTTTCCAACCCATTGAGCACCTCATGGATGTTTTCAATCAATGACCCAATCTCAGGCACCTCAAAAGAGGTTTGCACCTGAGATTTTATTCTTTTCTTTTTTCTCTGTTTTCCATTTTTTTTTAATTTTTTCTCCTACTCTACTTGAAAAAAAATATCTCTTTCAAGTATAGGAATAATTCTAATGGAGCCATGTACACATCAAGATGAAAAATAAAATTATGTGTACACTTGAAAAACATGCTTTGACATGTACCTTAAAATGAGAGATGAATTGATTTGACTAAGATTGTATCAAGTACTTTTGAAGAAGAGTGTGTTGTTGCCACTTAATGATTGTCTAGAATCATATTTCAATATAGCTTTGTTGCCCTTGGTTTGCTTGCTCATTAGGATCATTATTCATGTATTATTCTACCATGAAATTCAAATCTTCCTCTTTTTGTTGATTATTCTCTTGAACACATGGAGGATATGAAGGTAAAAATGAGGGAAATTTCTCAATATATGATTCTGATGTTTGCTCTTCGTCAAGTTGAACCCATGTTTATTTGGTCTTCTCATTTGAATCTTCTTTTTTCTGAACGTTGTCCTTCAATGACATAAAGAGAATCAATTTTTTGCAATACTATTCATGAGCTAAGATGGATACCATTTAGATCAAGAAGAGATGTTTGGAAGTGTTTTACCTCAACATTGTAAGTGGGTTGAGTTACTTCTTTGTATGGGTTTAGAAATGGTGGTATAGGTAGCTGAGTGGGAGTGGATCTTTGAGATGGATGTGGTTGTGGTGGAGGTGGATGGTAGGGATAACATGGATTTGGGTATGTAGGGTATTGAGGATGATATTGTGGATTTCTCACATAAGGTCCTTGCCAACCTTGTTGCCAAGATTGGTTTTAGGGTTGAGATGGCCAAGGTTTCCAAGGAAAGTGTGTTTTTCAATTAATTTGAGATGGATGGGCATAAAATTGAAATTTTGAATTAGGTTCTTGCATCATACTAAGTTGACTAGGCTCCCATGGTCTTCTAACTACATGACATATCTTCTTTGATGATTGACTTGCTCCACTGTCCTCTTGGTACAATTCCTTCAACCTTGGTAATTATGGACAATATTTAGTAGCATTTGATTATGCATGGATAAAACAAATATCAACATCTTATTTGTTCTCATTTTTCATTCTTAGCATTACTACTTGTTCACTTAGATTGCTAAGAATTTTTTTTTAAAGTTATCAAGCAATTTTCCAAGTTCATATTGACTTACCAATGTTGATGTTGATTTAATTACTCTTGCCCTTCCTCTTGTTATGTGTTTTCGTGTTTCACAAATTTCTTGAAATGATAATTTGTATACATATCCTTTACTCATGATATCAAGGAGATAAATCCACTCATCCCTAATTTTTCTAAGTAAGAGAGTTTTTAGTGTGTCAAATCGCAAATGATGTAATTTTTCCCTCTTAACATTATACATGAAACTCTCTATTAGATATTCAAGGCTCTCATATTCTTTTTGATTCATTCTAAATATTTCTTCCTTAAGATCATGATCTTTATATTTTTCTAGAAATATATTTTGCATGTCATTCCATGATCTTATTGAATTAGTACCTAAACTCATGAACCATTTAAGAGCTCTATCCTTCAATGTTGCAGGAAACAATCTCAATTTTTGAGTGTGTGATAAGTAGCCATAAGATCTACAAAGTATTTCAAATTCAAAGAGAAAGGTTTCCGGATCCTCTGACCTCATACCATGGAAGTTGGGAAGTAAATATAAAGGGACTCTCTTCATATGCACACTGAAATAAATATCTTGAATGGTAAATCCAATAGGATCTTCTTCATTGTAATCATCTCCTTCCATTTCTTCTACCTTCTCTGCAACCTATTCTTCTTCTACCTGAAAAATTGGATGGTTATGTGGTTCTTATTGCACCACGTGATCAAATGGGGGGGTTGGTGTTGGAGAAGTACTTTTTTTTTTTTTTGAATAAGAATGCTAATGCAATGCAATTCTCTATTTTTAAATGGAATATGCCAAATGAAAATTTTCGTTTTTGTGGAAAGAAAATAAATGAGTCAACTAGGGAAGAAATTAATGCATAATTTGACACCTCCCCGACAACGGCACCAAAAATTGATGATCCTCAGTATTGCAACAATAATGTTGCGACTCCCAAGGCTACCAACTTTAATTATCAACTCGGGGTTTGTAAAAACTTAAGAGGTATCGGCACTATATGTGCAGCATACAATGTGTCCTTATTTTTTTGATCTGATGTAATGGAGAGAATGTCATGAAATCCAAGCCTAAATTAATTGCAGAAATGGAAGTGTTGCTTTGAAAATAAATTAATCTTAGGCAAGAACAACAATTTGTAATTTTAATCGTGGGAGCATGAATTCAAATAAATAGGACTAATCTACTTTGTAAAAATGCATGTCCTAAGTGGTGTTTATTCTTCCTAAATCATGGATATATATCCTAGGGGTCATAATTCAAGCATACAAGACAAAAACCAAGTTTTGCGAGCAAATCTGGTCAATTTCACACGTGCTACAAGAGTGCTATTTGAAGCTATGTTTTTGCTACATGAAGTTTTGTTTTGGAAATAACTAGCTGAATGACTAAGTAAATCAAACGCAAATGGTATGGGAAAATTATTTTTATTAATTATGATGTATTAGGTCTCAATTCCAAGTGGAATCACTCAAAAATATCATTGTTCACACGTGCTAAAAAATAACAGAAAATTACTACTCTAAAATCTAGAAATTCAAGAACTAGTGAGCTAGTCAATCGATCAAATTCCTAACTTAATCATGTGAAAATGAAATGGGGTAAATTTATTATTAAATTTAACATTATTATAACCTAATCCAATTGGAATAAATTCAAATGAAGCTCATTAACCCATTCTAAAAAAATAGCAAAAAATTACTACTATTTCGCTACAAGGCATTTCCATAAATCTTATATTCGTGAACTAGTAACTAAATCCAAGTAGCTTAATGATTAATATTACCTTGAAAATTTATTATAAAGATGAATAATTCATTTTAATCTGTAAAAAACCTGCAAAATAACTCACTTCAATCACTTAACTTAATCCTACATCAATAAAAGAAACAATAATAAATACAGAAATATGCAAAACAGAAATGAGAGACGCATGTGAATAAGAAGTTAAAAGAACATAAATAAATTGTGAAAGAGGGATCTGAGGCTCCTGGGATGGCCAAGCCCAAGGATACTCGGAGTCCTATGGAAGAAACCAAGCCTTATAATCTAAAAATGACACCAATATTCATTATTGAATTAGTCCAAGTACATCCCTGTAAGAAAAGAAAGTGGAGCTGCTAAACAACAAGTTTTCTCCACAATAAGACTAAAGAATACATGTACCTAAAGGAAAATTTGAATTGGTACTTCTAAAAAATGATGAGGAAGAATTCTCCTTGAAAGGAGGAATCTTTCTCCTCCAAAATCTCTTAAACAGTGGATCTGGTTCCCAACACTAGGAGTTTGCAGTAAATGACAGGGAACACATTCCTAGACTTTCTCAATCATCATAGTTCAAAAATATCTCAATAATTTCATGATATTTTGTTCATTTATTATCCAATATTGATCCTCCTGTAGTAGGGATCAAGTCCCTAAATTATCTCCTCCTTCAAATCTTCATATTATTCCCAATATTCTCACAATATCCTTCAAAAATAAACAATATTAGGCACAAATATGCAATTGTCTCTAAACCTTACTAGGAACATATCAAAGCTTAAAAAACATTATTAAGTGTAGAATAAGAGATTTAATATAGCCTTTATGTGCCTAATAAAGGTTAGATGGGCCTTATTTTATGTCTAATTTAGAGGCTCATCATACCCCCCTACTGAGATTGGTTTTCATTTTCTGAGCAACCTATTCATCCTCCTTACGCTCTTGTTCTTCATGTATGATGGCCTATTTCATTCTCTGTCTATTGGTAAATGTGAATCTCCTCCTGTTGATCTTCTTTCTACTCTTATATTTTCATTTCTTCCCCTGTCTCGGTTTCCCATTTAACTTCTAATGTGGGTTTAGGCTCCTTCTTTCTCTTAGGTGATTATTCTACTGTAATGGGTCCTATTTTTTAGGGTAACAACTTGCTTTTGGATTATGTTCTTGTCCACTTAGATCTTGTAAATTGACTGCAACCTCAAGTGTAACCTCCTCATTATACCCCCTTAGACTTTCAAAGAATCCCATATCGCTGCAATTTTAGAAAATGGTAAACACTTTAGGATGTTGACAGATTCTCTCCATCTTGGTGGGTTTTCTCCTATTAAATCCTCCCCCCATATTTGCAGACTATGAATTCTGTGAATTTTATGTGTAAATATAGGGCCTTGTTTGTACTACTCAATTTTTAACTTATAGGAGTTTATGTGCCCTTGATACCTCCCACAACACACACTAAAGTTCCCCCCCAATGTCTTTGCCTTCCAGATTTTGTAAAACTTCTCAAGAGAAAAAAATAAGAAATCTGGTGAAAAACAGGGGATGCTACAGGAAACAAAGTTTCTTGTAGCAAATCTGAATTTTCCTATAAAAAATATGTTTTTCTTATAGAAACTTCCCATACCAACTTCTTGTATCAATATTGTGCTTGTAGCAAGTCTATTTCACCTGTAGCAACTAATATTTGCATGCCAAGAGGTGGTGGGCCCACCTTTTATTTTTTCTTCTTCTTTTTTTCATTTTTTTTTAATTACATGAAAAATAAACTCAGAGTTCTTTTTTTCTAATTGAGTTCTCCCTCAATTACCCCTTGGAACTCCTTGTCTTCCATCATAGCTAATTTCTTACCACCCACTTTCTCAAGGCCTCTTCACTTTTGTCTTGTTCCTCTCCCACATGTGTGTGTGTCTTTGTGGAAAATTGAATCTAACTGCTATAGAAGGTCGACGTTGCACTGCTACTGATTTTGGCTATAAAAAACCTTTCTTCTCACACTTTTAATATTTTATTAATCTAGAATAGATGCGAAGGGTGAGGTTAGAGAGTTGCATACCTAAGTATTACCCTTGATGTGTCTTTGCAGGTGATATTGAGGCTGGTGATATGACTGTTGAAGTTGACTTTGGTGGTTCTGAAGCTGCTACTAATGATCTAAAGTTTCATGTGATAATATGTTGGAGGTCCTATTGTTGATAGCCTTGAATCTGGAGGTCTTCTAAGGTTTCTTTTGTTGTTGTTGTTGCTGCTTCACATCCATGGATTAAATGTTGATGCTAAGATGCTCATGATGTGATTGTTGTAGTTGATGATTGACTTGATGCTTGTATGTTGGAGCTCAGCCATATACATCATGATATCAAAGGGATTTGACATTTTTTTGTTTCTGGTGCATGTCTTCATAATTTGATTATACCTTTACGAATGCCTTTGTTGTATGTTTGTAGGTGCCTCTCTGGTGTCTAGGTTGCTGCTGCTAATGAAATTCCTCCTTCGAGTGCCATAGCCTCTTCATATTCACCTCACAAATTTTCATGTCTTCTTGGATGATCGATAAAACCACTTATAGTGCTTTCTGGTGATTACACTGGTTTCGAGCATGTTTCCTTCTTGTAGAAAGCCTTATTTGTATTTGTGTGACCTCCAATATGCATTAAGAGACGAGGGAGTGTGTGGTAAGTAATATTAAGGACTAGTTTTGTCTTAGAACAATGATGTGAAGGAAATCTGTGTTTTTGTACAATTTTTTCTTTTACAGATGGGACAGAGTGAAGGGTTTTAGTGGAAAATCTCTTTGAGTGAGTTAGAGGAGTGATAAGAGGATGATAAGTAATGGTGGTAAGATATTCTTCATGATTTTTTTTTACCACATAACCCTTAGTGACTGCTCTTTGTATTCTTTCTACCTTATTGTAGCTCGATGTGACTTCTTGTAGTAGTTACAAGACTTCCTGTAGTACTTCCGGACAACCCCTTGTAGCAGATTTATTTTATCCATGACTCTAAAATGGTATAGTGGATTGACCTAAAAAAATTTGAGCGTGTTACCATCATCCTTATGCAACTCCCCATAATATATCTCAACCATTAGATGTGTGAATCTCGAGAAAAATTTAAAATGGTTGTAGGTGATGGAGGTCAATTTCTCACAAAATGTGCACTAGAAATTGTTGAAATTTCTTCATCATGTTACCATCATCCATATGCATCTCCCCATCAAATATATTAGAAAATGGATGCACATTTGTAAATATATAATAATAATAAAATTATGCTTAAAAACAGGACTTCTAGTATAATTTTAGGACAACAAGGAAAATGAATGAGAAAAGCTTGGAAATGATGGGTGGATGTTGGAAATGGATGAGGGTGATGGATTCGAATGACCTTGGCCATTTTGGAGCATCTGAGAAAAGGAGGAGAAAGTTTAAGTTTGACTTCCTTTGACTAGATTTTTGACCAAATTTTTCTTTTGTTGCCAACTTGTTTTTTTTGTTGCTTGCAAATGTTGGAGAGCACCTACATTCATTAGAGAGAGATACATGGAGAAAATCAAATTTTTCTTTTCATTTTTTCTCTTTTCTTAGGCCTACTAGCTGCCTCAATGAGTTTTTCAATTAGTAGGTCTGCCCACACGCCTTAAAAGAGGTTTTCACCTAGGATATTTTATTTTTCTCTTATTTTCCGTTTTTTCCAACCCATTGACGCCCTCATGGAGGTTTTCAATCAGTGAGCCAATATCAGGCGCCTCAAAAGAGGTTTTCACCTAATATTTTATTCTTTTCTTTTTTCTCTCTTTTCCATTTTTTTTATTTTTGCTATCCTACTCTACTTGAAAAAAAAAATCTCTTTCAAGTATAGGAATACTTCCAATGGAGCCATGTACACATCAAGATGACATAAAAAAATTATATGTAAACTTGAAACACATGCTTTGACATGTACCTGAAAATGAGAGATGAATTTCTTTGACTGAGATTGTATCAAGAATTGTTGAATAAGAGTGTGTTTTTGCAACTTAATGATTGTCTGGAACCATATTTCAATATAGCTTTGATGCCCTTGGTTTTCTTACTCGTCAGGATCATTCTTCATGTCTTCTTCTACCATGAAATTAAAATATTCCTCTTTTTATTGATTATTCTCTTGAACGCATGGAGGATATTATGGTAAACATGAGGGAACTTTCTCAATATCTGATTCTGATGTCTGATCTTTGTCAAGTGCAGCCCATGATTATTTGGTCTTCTCATTTGAATCTTCTTTTTCTGAATGTTTTCCTTCAATTACGTCAAGAGAATCGCTTTTTTGCAATACTCTTCCTAATCTAAGATGGATACACTTTAGATCAAGAAGAGATGTTTGAAAGTGTTGCACCTCAGCATTGTAAGTAGATTGATTTACTTCTTTGTATGGGTTTGGAAATGGTGGTACAGGTAGTTGAGTGGGAGTGGATCTTTGAGATGGATGTGGTTGGGGTTATGGTTGTGGTGGAGGTGGCTGGTAGGGATAACATGGAGTTGGATATGGAGGGTATTGAGGATGATATTGAGGATTTCTCGCATAAGGTCCTTACAAAACTTGTTTCCAAGATTGATTTTATGGTTGAGATGGCCAAGATTTCCATGAAAAGTGTGTGTTCCAATTACTTTGAGATGGATGTGCATAACCTTGAAATTCTGAATTAGGTTCTTGCATAATATTAAGTTGACTAGGCTCCCATGGTCTTTTGGGAGCTACCTAACATATATTATTTGGTGATTGACTTTCTCCATTTTCCTCTTGGTACAATTCTCTCAGCGTTGGTACTGATGGACAATATTTATTAGCATATGATTCTACATGGATAACAAAATATCATAATCTTCTTTTTGCTCATTTTTCATTCTTAACATTTCTACTTGTTCACCTAGATTGCTAAGAATTTATGTTTTAAAGTTAGCAAGAAAAATTTCCAAGTTCATCTTGACTTACCAATGTTGATGTTGATTTACTTACTCTTGCCCTTCCTCTTGATATGTATTTTCATGTTTCACAAATGTCTTCAAATGATAATCGGTATACATCTCCTTTACTCATGAGATCAAGAAAATCAATCCACTCATCCCTAATTGTTCTAAGTAAGATGGTTTTTAGTGTGTCAAATTCTAAATGATGTAATTTTTCCCTCTTAACATTATACATGAACCTCTCTATTAGATCTTCAAGGCTCTCATATTATTTTTGATTCATTCTAAATATTTCTTCCTTAATATCATGATCTTTATATTTTTCTAGAAATGTCTTTTGCATATCATTCCATGATCTTATTGAAATTGTACGTAAAATCATGAACCATTTAAGAGCTCTCTCCTTCAAGTTGCAGGAAACAATCTCAATTTTTGAGTGTTCGATAAGTAGTCATAATATCTACAAAGTATTTCAAATTCAAAGAGAAAAGTTTCTAGATCCTGTGACCTCATACCATGGAAGTTGGGAAGAAAATATAGAGGGACTCTTAATATGCACACTGACATCAGTATCTTGAATGGTAAATCTAAGAGGGCATTCTTCATTGTAATCATATCCATCCATTTCTTCTACCTTTTCTGCAACCTATTCATCTTCTACCTGCAAAAGTTGTTGGTGATGTGGTTCTTACTGCACCACTTGATCAAATGGGGGGGTTGGTGTTGGAGAAGTATTTTTAAATATTTTCTTGAATAAGAATGCTAATGCAATGCACTTACTATTTTGAAATGAAATATTCCTAATGCAATTTTTATTTTATTTTTGCAGAAAGAAAATAAATTAATCAACTAAGGAAGAAAACAATGCATAATTTGACACCTCCTTGAAAAAGACGCCAAAAAATGATGATTCTCAGTATTGCAACAATAATGCTACAACTCCCAAGGCTACCAACTTTAATTATCAACCTGAGGTTCATACAAAATTAAGAGGTATCGGCACTTTATGTGTAGCATACAATGTGTCCTTTTTTTGATCTCATGTAATGGAGGGAAAGTCATGAAATCAAAGCCTAAACTAATTGCATAAATGGAAGTGTTGCTTTGAAAATAAATTAATCCTAGTGTTGACGGGAAAATATGTCCGGCCAACAGTAGGGGATCTCCCCGGTAGAAAGTCCCAATTAGACTTTGAACCGTTTGGAGTAGGGATCCCGTCCGGGGAGTGGGTCCGGCTACCACTTAAACGGCTATCTCTTCGGTTTCGAGCAACCTGATTGGAACTGTAAACATACACTTATTAACACGATATAGAATACATGACTGATGAATAAAACCGATATATGACACTGTGCATAGCAAGGTAATAGACAGAATGCATAAACTCAGGAAATGTCGTTAGCAACACATCTATGAGGTATGCATGCAAGATAATCTGACTGCCAAAGAAACAATCCTTTGTGGTAAGAAAATCCCTTAACTTTCCGAAGGATATAACGAGATGCTAATAAAATAGTTCATTAACATTCATCATGAAGTAAATAATAAACTTGAGCATCATCAACACAATCACAGATAACTATGGTGCATGAATGACATTGTTAATAACACAGATTCATTAATCAAAAGATATTCTGAAACTGCACGCGGAATACACACAATGTTGTCACGGCTAAACACATCATCCAATCAAAGGGGTTTTAACATGTATTGTATTTCATATATCAAGAGTATGCTTCTTCAGCTACAATGCAATAATGCCTTTCAGTCCCAAAAGAGCCAGCCCTTTTACAATGCTCCCCACAGGGGTATTTATAGATTCAACAGCCGCACTTATGGCCTTCCGACGGTTCAACTTCTCGACGGTTCAACTTCCTGTTTGAAAAAATTGCGACCTGCGACTTGGTCGCGAATGCGACTTGCGACCTGGTCGCAAATGCGACCTGCGACTTGGTCGCAGATGCGACCTGCGACCCAGTGTTTGGAACTATGAAGGTGGTCGCGCACTTGAAGCTTCTGGAGCGTCGGCTTTCTTGCCTTTGATGAAGTCTTTCCAAGCCTGGTAATCTGCCGTTATAGGAGCGACAAGAGGACTTTCCTCTTTTATCCGATGCATACATTCTAGAGCATTCGGCACCAGAGTCTCCTTCTTCTGGGAGATCAGCATTGAGAGAGAAGCAATCTTGGTGTAGATTTGCACTGGAGTGACAAGCAACCGGTTCAGATTCTCTTGTGATGCCTCGAATTCCGGTGCGGCAGCAGCTTGTCTTACGGGCTGCAGAAAAGACTGAATTTCTTGCTCTACCTGCTCCCAGCCTTTAGTTTCATTTAGTGCCCCTAAGGATGGAATGTGATGAAGGGCGTTCATGGAGTCGATACCACTGATTAGGTGGTTATACGCAGACACTACTTTGTCCAGATCTTTGGACAGCTTGTCTTTGGATTGAAATTTTATGTCCAGAATCATGCTTTGGTTTCTTGCGCTGACTCCAATCCTTAAGAACGTTAGGGAGCTTGCGTCTTGGGTTGTCCAATTCATCATTTTGTCCAAGGCTGCCAGGCTTCCTTGGCTGTTCTTGTTTTGCCTTGGTTCTTCCCGTGCCTGCGCAGCGGGGCCCTTTTGTTTCTTCCCGGGAGTGAGCATTTCCTGGTATACTTGCCTCATTGTCATCTCCAGCACATCACATTCCTTCTTGACTGCCAGTGGAACCTCATTCACTTGAGCGGGTCTACCCTGGAGCTGGAGCATCTCATTTTCTAGCCTTGATTTCTTCTGCTCTGCCGCTTTTAGCCGGTTCTGTAAAGAAATAATTTCTCTGCTCATCCTCATGACATTTTCTTTTGTGGCTGCAGCAAAAGCGGTGCCTGCTGACGCTATCATAACCGGATTTGTCCTTGTGTCTGGGACTATGTCTTTTCTGGTGGAGACCGTGGAGATGGCAGGGTAGCCTGGCGTTAAGGATTTCCTCTTCTCTTGCCGTATCTTGAAAGAGAATTGGTCAAAAGTCAATCTGGTCAAGTCGAAGACTTCTTCCTCTTGCTCCCCCAGAAAGTCATCAACATTGAGGGTACTTCCCGCGCCACCTGCAGGGATATCCAGGGGAGATAGATCAATGTCATCTATTAGCTCGTCCTCTATATCCTGCGTTTGACCCTTTTCTTTCTCCTTTTGCTGGCGCTCTGCTTCCACCTTGTCATGTTCTTCTTTCTCCCGGCGTTCTGCCTCTGCTTCTGCTTCCTTTTCCTGTTTCCTCTTTGCTGCGGCGGCCTGTTCTGCCTTTTTCCGACGATCAACTTTGTCGAGTTCTTCTTTCAGTGCCTTTTCTGCCGCCGCTTGTGCCTCCTTTTCCTGTCTTTCTTTCTCCTCCTCTTTTTTCTTTTTTCGTTCTGTTCTGGCGTCTTTCTTGCGTTTCTCTTCATCTTCCTTCTTCTTCTTCTCCTCTTCCAGTTTGGCTTGGGCTTCTGCTTCCCTTTGCTGATCTGCGGTGTCAGGTCCTGTACCGGTCTGTGTTCTTTTATCTTTGGAGGAGGAAGAACCTCCAAGCTTCTGGCTCCTTTCTTCTAAATTCTGATGCTCTTCTCCTTCTCGGTCAGAGTCGAGTCCTGGCGCGAGATGCCGGTTTGCATTATACCAATTTCTTCTCTCGTCCTCATCCGGGCACTCGACATGCTGATAGCTCCATCTGAAATTGGCCCTTTTACAATGTTCAGGAACTATCCTGACTGGATCGTAGGTTCGGCTGCCCAGATTTCTGAAGTGATAGCTTTTCACCTCTTCCCCTTCACGTGCGACTTCTCTGGAGTCTTTGACCGTATAGGCACCAACGGTGAGAGGTAGAGCAGGCCAAGGTTTCTTCTTACCTTTGGTAAGGACATTAGAGAAGCCCATGGTCATCTGGAAACACACCTCCTGTATGAGCACTTTGTCGGTAACAAACTTGGGTAGAGCGTGTGATGCTTTAAACGAGCCAAATACTCGGATGATCGTGAATTCGGCGAACGGGAACCAGTGTGCCACCTGACCCAATGTCTCCATTGCTCGCCAAGACATGCAGGGGGTGTCTTGACCGAATAGTTTCCCGTAGAGAGCGGGAATAAATATGTGAGAGATTTGCTCGATGTCCGGCTTGTACCTGGATTCCCAGAATACCCTGAGCTGCAAGTGTATTGCCTGGTTCTGTTTGGAGTCCCAGTTATGTGGCCATCCCTCAACATGCATCTGAGCACAGACAGCATCTAACGATACGAAGCCATGTAGAATTACGATGGCGCCTCCCTCATCTAGAGGCTAAAGTTGAATTAAATTGTGTGCATGGAGCCAAGTAATATTCTGCTTGATGGACAGTGCCGTGGAGCGTTACGTGTTCCATGATGGTTGCCCATGTTCGAAAGTTGAAGGTGGTGAAGATCCGAACGCCCATATATCCTGCACAGCATGGCGGCAACTAGCTTATAAACCTTCCTCAGACTGGCCACCGGGTCCTCCTGGTCCTTTTTTATCTTAAATGTGTCTGGTTCTGCCCACCATTTTCTGATTGTATCAACCATCGGCACTTCATTTGCAGAAAACCATCTTGGGGTGAAGTTCACCTCTGGTTTGGGTAGCGAGTAGTAGACCTATGCTTTTGAACTCTCCAATGTTGCGAAAGCTTTTCCTGCACTATCTCGGATTGCAAAGTTATTCGGATCCGTCTTCTGTATGATCCAGTCTATCATTTCTGGGCACGGAAAGATGGCGAGATGTGACCCTTCTAGGTGCAATTTGGATTTCTTGACCTTCAGGTATACCTCCCGGTCCGGGAGATCTTCTGGAAACTCATCTTCTGTTATGGCGAACTCGCGGTATACTTCATACCACCTAAGGCTGTCCTCCTTTGCGAAGGTGCAAAGTGTGTCCCTGTATATGGGTGGAGGAGATATTTGTATGTCTGTGTCTGACTCTTCCTCCACCACCTACTTACTTCTCCTTCGGGATACCCGGGGTGCCATATTGCTAGAGTCGGAGAGGTCCGGTATCGTGTCTGCTCCAAATTCACCTGTTGCATTGAAGAAAGAATCCCAGGATAAGAAAGACATGATGTGAGGACATAAATAGGTACGAACATGCAAAGATAATTCTTGTTCTCTGGGAGTCGCTGGGTCGCTGCTCTACAAAAGGACTCACCCGCGACCTCGCGACCTTGCGACTAGGTTGCAGGGTCGCAGAGTCGCTGAGTGGGACTTTTGCGACCTTGCGACCTTGCGACCTGGTCGCTAGGTCGCAGGTCGCATTTGCGTTTTGCGCGCGCGCGACTTTGCGGCTAAGTGTTTACTAATGGGAAAAATCTGCGGTCTGAAAGGTCCAGAATTTACCATAAGGCATAGCCATGAGGATTTAGGCAAGGGGCAGGCGACCTTGGGGTTTTGTGGGAAACACAATGACGGCAACAATCCAAAGAAAAACCCCCATCCTTCTTAGTAAATAAATGAGACCGTGGGGAGGCTCAAAAATGGCAAGAAATGTTTATGCAGGAAACATAGGGAGGAAAAAGGCAACTTACCCGGAAGAAAACGCGCCAGTCAACCTGTCAGAGCAATTTCGCGGTTTTCGCTGAGAGTCACAAATGCGACCTAGCGACCCGACCTTATATAAAAAGGTCGCACGTGCGGACATTAAATGAGGTCGCAAGTTTTAAGTTTGCGACCTTGCGACCTTGCGACCTTTAGGTCGCTAGGTCGCAAAGGTCGCTGAGTCGCTAATTTCTCTAAAACTTCATTTTGCGACCTTGCGACCTTGCGACCTCAAGGTCGCTAGGTCGCAAGGTCGCAAGTTTATAAAATTCTGACTCTTGCGACCTGGCGACCTGTGCGACCTTAAGGTCGCAGAGTCGCATAGGTCGCATGGGTCGCAAATAATGTGTATGCGACTTAGCGACTTGCCTTAAGAACTTTACTTGGATTTTTTCCTTCTTTAGTTTTTAAGGGGGGGGGCTCCAAAAATTTTGAAGTGTGTGTTATGATTTTATGTAATTTTTGGAGGGTGTTGTAGGAGCTACAACAGAGTACAATTTAATTTTCCCTATGTGTATCTGTATTGGCTTTGATTTTCCATATTGCAAGATCTTAGTTGATGTATATGGTTTATGCTT